>OX030952.1:9810921-10188421 GCA_943735915.1 Pherbina coryleti | reverse complement strand
ATATATTAATTGCTTTATGAACATAAAAGCTTTGAAGTCGGCGCTTATCTTACTATGTCGAAATCTTTTTATTTTAATTTTATCTAATTTGTTTTATCATAAAAATATTAACTTTATGAATATAAAAGCTTCTTGGCGATTTTTTTGCTTTCAGTGGGCAATTTTTGAGTACGCTGAATGTAGCCAATGTGTTCCATGCATTATTTGTGCAGCTGTTACACACTATGTCATATTCAATATGAGCTTTACAAGCTCACCCAAACCAGTTTAGTGAGAAATTTAATGTGTACAAAGCTTTTTAAATTACTACAGTGTCACCAAGGCACCAAATAGTGCACGGATGGTAAAATATCATGATTGTGTGTCAAAGATGAGCGCCGACTTCAAAGCTTTTATGTTCATAAAGCAATTAATATATTGATGATAATAAAACAAAATAGAAAAAATTAAAATTATAAGATTTCCAATATTATAATACATATAAATAGCTTTTAAAATATTACCAAGAAATGATTGGGAAAAGTTATTTAAAATTATTTTTTACTTTGTAGTGATTTTGAGGTCGGTTTTTTTTTTGTTAAAAAGTTTTTATTTCTTCCTTTTTAGAGAATATGAAATGTTTTATGTAATAGTTATTCTTGGGGAAAATTTCAAACATGAAACTTTGTTCTTAAAAAATTTGTTTTGTTAATTCCTGAAAAATTGTTGGGTATTTTTCATTTCTGCTTCTTTGAAATGTTTAGTTTCACGCCCTTTATCTAAACCCGCCCACTGTATTTACCGTACCTTATAATGATTCAAGTATCAATATTAACCGTAATATAGTACTTTCCTTAAAGTGCCACACCCTGTGTACAATCCCGCTCACTTTTTTAATGATTCTACCTACCCACCTACCTGCATACCAAATATTAGTACGCTAGTGTCAATATTAACTAAGATATAGTATTTTTATAATTTTGACACGCCCCTTTGTTGAATAACGCCCACTTTTTTGGCCGTAGTTTGTAGTAAATGTACCTACCCATGTACTAAATTTCAGCACCCTAGTGTCAATATTATTCGATATATGATATGTTTCTAATATTGCCACACCCATTTGTCGAATAACGCCCACTTTATTTACAGTAATTTTTAAAAATTGTGTCTACTCCTGTACTAAATTTCAGTACCCTTGTGTCAATACTATTCGAGATACAGTGTTTTTCCAATATTGCCACACCCATTTGTCAAATAACGCCCACTTTATTAACTGTAATTTGTAATAACTATGCCTACCCATGTACTAAATTTCAGCACTCTAGTGTTAATATTATTCGATATATAGTGTGTTTCTAATATTGCCACACCCCTTTGTCGAATAACGCCCACTTTCTTTACAGTAATTTTCAAAAATTGTGTCTACCCTTGTACTAAATTTCAGTACCTTAGTGTCAATACTATTCGAGATACAGTGTTTTTCCAATATTGCCACACCCTTTTGTCAAACAACGCCCACTTTATTGACTGTAATTTGTTATAGCTATGCCTACCCACGCACTAAATTTCAGCACCCTAGTGTCAATATTATTCAATATATAGTGTGTTTCTAATATTGCCACACCCCTTTATCGAATAACGCCCACTTTCTTTACAGTAGTTTTTTAAAATTGTATCTACCCCTGTACTAAATTTCAGTACCCTAGTGTCAATACTATTTGAGATACAGTGTTTTTTTAATATGACCACACCCCTTTGTCAAATAACGCCCACTTTATTGATTGTAATTTTTAATAATTGTGTCTACCCCAGTGTTTTTACTGTAAATTTCAGTACCCTAGTGTCAATATTAACTGAAATACAGTGTTTTTCTTATATTGACACGCCCCTTTGTCGAATATCGCCCACTTTTTTAAAAAAGGACCTCCGCGTTCATGGTATTTATCTGTTGACAAAAAATTACGGAAATCGGGCAAGTGCTTTAGGAGTTATCGATGTACATACATTTAAAAAAAAAAAAAAAAAAAAAAAAAAAAAAGCGCGGACAAACCAACGAAATTGAGAACCTCCTCCTTTTTGAAGTCGGTTAAAAATGATGTATTGTGACTGAAAATTGATAGATCTTTCGTAATTTCAATTTCTTGTTAGAAAATGTTCGATTTTTTGGGAAATTTTGAGAATTTGTTCTCATTTTGTTTGTTTTTGTTATTATTGGGGCTAAATAAGGGTCACATTTTATGTGCTCTTCAATGACTCGGGGCTAATTTTTTGGGAATATAAATGACAATTCACCCAACGTGGCGCCAAATATTTATAAAAAAAAACAATATGATCTTTAGCTATAATGAGAAAGCCTACAAAATTAACGGAATTAGAAAAGTTTCCGGAAAATATCTTGTTTAAGGCTATCCTATGTCACATGTAACTTCTTCACTCATCACAATTATTTTAAAATTCTGACAAGTAGTTCCATTCGATTTAAAGGAGAGATTTAGGAGCACGTTTCTAATGATATAAGGAAGTTATTTGAAATTAAAATAAGTACAGAATTGCATTTCCGTATAATTTTTCAAATTTTTCATCTCAAAACCTTGATGTGATAGGAATCAACAGAGTTCGAATTCTTTAATAACAGCTTTTTCAATAGCGAAAGATTTCTAATTATAGGTCAATATAATCAATGATAGATATTTTTGATATCATCATTAGTTTCTTTCAGACACATGATTAGGTTTATGAAAAACTTTTTGTCCGATACTTGTCAAATTATCAAATTTTCTACGAATTTAAGCAAAAAATGTTCGAAGCACTTTAGGAACATCTTCAGTTTCTATCACTCACAATGTCATAACATCAACATTCTTCTTGATGTCTTTCGGATTTCTAAGTTTTTCACATTCATTCAGAAATGTTAGCATACAATCTAAAATATAGTCACTAGCAGTCAAAGAACTGATAACCAAGGAATCGAAGAAAAAACCAACTTAAATGAATCACTCAGAAGCCTCGAGCAATATTCTAACAAAATTATATGCCATAAACTTGATAAGTTATCCATTTGACCGCCCTGCTTTTATGTGTGACCCATGTTAGAGGTCAACGAGAATCTTTGTTTACTAAGGACAAAAAAAAAAAACTAACCGAAAGAATTAGAAGAATTCTTAGCCAATAAACCATCAATACAAGCAACAACTAATTGGTTTTGAGAACGTTAACGAAGGTGGTCTTGGTTCTTGGTTGGCGGTAACGCTGATCGTTTCAACGTTCTAAGCAAGGCTGACTACTTTATGTCGACTGTTCTAGATAAAAACCAGTCGAGGAAGTCATAAAAAAAAATTGATAAAAATGCATTCATTGTTCACTGTGCAGCATGCAACGCTGTGACACATGAGTCACACTTGAGCACTGGCGGGTCACGACTTATAGCACGCGATAAGCTAAGTTTTTTCTTTCCTTAAACTAACTTCGAATATCTTTTGTGTTTTTTTTTTGTAAAATTGTTTTATTGTTATTTATATAACTTTTGTATCTTTTATCCTTTTGTCTAACCGCCTGTTGAGTTCGAAACAAATAGTGACAATATTTTAATTACTCAACAAATATGAAGCCTAATTTTTTGGGTACCCTGTTCCGTCGTTTTTGATGCTGGTTGGGTTTGTCATGGTGGTGTGCTTGTGAAAGTGTTGTTGAGGCGCCTAATTTTTGGATGATAAACGTTTAAATTTTATCATCCGGCAACAATTGTTTGTGCAGTAATTAGGGGCTGCATTTGTACTTTGCGGAAGTCATAAGTGGAAGATTTTCTTTATCATACAAGCGTGGTGGGTCCATTCGAGCCACTTAGCTTATCCGTGTAGTTTTGATAACGTTGTTAACCTGCTGTCGGTTCACTTTGTGTCAACAACACGCGTTTATCGGTGGACATAGTTTTGTCTACAAAAAAAGGAACAGAGATAATATTATTCCTAATTACCTACAATCTAAATTTATTCGACAATTTCTTGAATTTTATTGAGAGGTTCTTATAAAATGAAATATTTGCTTTATATAAATTACTTTCTTACCTTTTTCGATCAAAATCAAAGATATGTTATGAAAGTCAATTTTCACAATTTAAAAAAAAAAACTCATCGCCGTTGCATGAAATTTTTACTCACTGAGTATAGGTTATGATATGTTTAAAGTTACTGTAAAAGTTATTATATTACAGTAAAGGTTACTTGTTGAACCTTATGATAAAAATAAAGAAAAAAATTTAACAACGTTTGGCGGCCTCGGTAGTCGAGTTGGTAGCGTGCTCGACTGCCACCCCAGAGGTCACGGGTTCGATTCCCGGCCAGGCCATGGTCCTTCGCTTTAAGAACCTTTCTAAATTTTCTATACTTATTTCTAATCAACTGAAATTAAAAATTCATCAATATTTACAACTTGAAGTTGTAGTTGATGGTAGAGAAGTTTGTGGATGAGATTGCCTTATAACTTGAATTGACTGAGAAAAAGGCATAACACTTGCCTCTGATTCAAATTCACATGTTTCTTTAGCTTTCCACCACGCTTAGAACATCCTACACGTGTTTCACTTGATTGCCCTTTCCTTCCCACTAATCTATCACCCATTTCGAACGAAGGCAAACTTGACTGAATAGGTTCCACCTGAAATCCTTGGTTCAAAGCTAAAAAAAAAAAAAAAAACTCAGTGCTTATGACAAAAATAAGTAAAAAAGTAATGACATCACAAGGCCGCGGTGAGAGTCGCTCCAAGATTGAAAATGAAACAAACGTGTAAAGATATTGAAGGAAATTTTTACTTCGTGAGTGTATGCCTAACGGGAAATATAACAAAACGACAATGTAGGATTAATACTTGGCCTTACGACAAAAAAAAAACTAGTACTACGCCGTTAGTTCGGCAGAGGCAGCAGCTTATGCAACAAAAATGCAATATTGTTGCATGGATTTGTTGCTCAATCAGCAAAGGTCCTGCGATTGGTTTTATTTTATTTTTTTTTTACCTCATAGCTCAAATTAAAAAAATTATGGCGCCGTGACATCACGGAGGCAACGCGTAATGCACTGCAAATGTAACAATAATGAAAAAACGTTGCATGGAATTATAACTTGATGACTTTATACCCTACAGAGCACTTCATGGAATGACCAGAAATGTGAGGTTTTCGATCACATGATAAAAATACGAAAATGTGGTTATTATGTCGTCACTATGACGTCATTTCTCAGAGAATTGCTAAATGTAAAGTAAGTGCACCAACGCTGTATGGCGTTGTTGCATGGCGCTAAGTTAAATGTTAATGTACCCCATAAAAGTACCAGTAAAATTAAAAGCAAAAGAGTAAGAGCAGCCGCAAAAGCAAATAACAAAAGCAAAAACAAAAGCAAAAGCAAAAGCAAAAGCAAAAGCAAATAAAAAGCAAATTAAAAGCAAAAGCAAAAAAAAACGAGTAAAAGCAAAAGCAAATCAAGAACAAACGCAAAAGCAAATAGAAAAGCAAAATCAAAATCAAAATCAATATCAAAATCAAAATCAAAATCAAAAACAAAATCAAAATCAAAATCAAAATCAAAATCAAAATTAAAATCAAAATCAAATCAAAATCAAAATCAAAATCAAAATCAAAATCAAAATCAAAATCAAAATCAAAATCAAAATCAAAATCAAAATCAAAATCAAAATCAAAATCAAAATTAAAATCAAAATCAAAATCAAAATCAAAATCAAAATCAAAATCAAAATCAAAATCAAAATCAAAATCAAAATCAATATCAATATCAAAATCAAAATCAATGTCAATGTCAAAATCAAAATCAAAATCAAAATCAAAATCAAAATCATAATCAAAAGCAAAAGCATAAGCAATATCAAAAGCAAGAGCTAAAAAGCAAAAGGAAAGGAGAAGAAAAAGCAAATGCAAAAGGAGAAGGAAAAGCAAAAACAGAAGCAAAAGCAAAAGCAAGAGAGAGAGCAAAAGTAAAAGAAAAATAAAAAGCAAAAGCTAAACAAAAAGCAAAAGGAAGGAAAAGTAAAAGCAAAAGGAAAGGAGAAGAAAAAGAAAATGCAAAAGCAAAAGGAGAAGGAAAAGCAAAAACAGAAGCAAAAGCAAAAGCAAGAGAAAGAGCAAGAGCAAGAGCAAGAGCAAGAGCAAAAGCCAAATCAAAATAAAAATTAAAATCAAAACCAAAAGCGAAACCAAAACCAAAAGCAAATTCAAAATCAAAATCAAAAGCAAAAGCATAAACAATATCAAAAGCAAGAGCTAAAGAAAAAGCAAAAGGAAAGGAGAAGGAAAAGCAAATTCAAAAGCAAAAGGAGAAGGAAAAGCTAAAACAGAAGCAAAAGCAAAAGAAAGAGGAAGAGCAAAAGCAAAATCAAAACCAAAAGCAAAACTAAAACCAAAAACAAATTCAAAATCAAAAGCAAAAGCAATACCGAAAGTAAAAGAAGAAGTAAAAGCAAAAGCAAAAGCAAAAGTAAAAGCAAAAGCAAAACCAAAAGCAAAAGAGAAAAAACGATAGCAAAAGCGAAAGCTAAAGCAAAACCAAAACGAAAACCAAAACCAAAACCGAAACCAAAAGTAATATCAAAAGCAAAAGTATAAGCAACAGCAAAAACAAAGGCAAAATAGCAAAAAACATAAAAGAAAAAATTGAAGACTTCCAAGTTAACAGAAATGTTATGTTTATGTTAACGTGTTAATTCTATTTTTGTTTTATAAAAAGAATTTTCAAAATACTGTTAACAAAACAATGAGCGCCCATACATCAAAACGTTGTGGGTACGTTTATGCTAGAAAATGTCAAATTTTCGAATGGAACTGTCAAAATTACTAACTGCAATAATAAGTGTAGCAGAGGCGCAAAAATTGTCGTCGTAAAAATTGGTAAATTTGAGGTTATGTATTTTGATTTTCAAGAGTTGGTACATAAGTTTGTGACCAAAAGGATTTTTTGGAAAACCTTAAAAAATAAAAATTGCCATAATTTAAACAAAAAATTACTCAACCAATTGATTTTTTACTTCAATTATTTACTTAAAATTACTTTAACCAACCAAAATTACTCAAACAATTTTTGAATACGTTGTTGTACACATGTAGAGCTATAACATGAATATTCTATATATTCTAACAAAGTCACAAAAGCCACCTCAGTATTAATTGATACAGAAGTCATAGTTGATACAAGTTCCTATTCTGAGCACTTTGAAAAAGCTTTTTCTGTAACAATAGTGATCGAAACAGGACAGCAAAACAGGTGAAAAGAAAAAAAATCATATAAAAAAATTTTATAAAAAATAAAATCATTTTTATAAAAATAGGGTAGGAATATTTGCTCATGTATACTGCAACTCTAATAAAAATAAGGGAACATCTTGAGAGGAATCTTAGAAGACGACTTCTAAGGCAGCTGCGAGAAACCAATTCAAATAACCCGAAAACAAATTTTTCAATTCATTTCGATGGCCGAAGTTTGTTGGAATATAATTGAGGTAATGATGAGCAAAGGTCATCCATACCATTCGCCTTGGGATTCTTGGAAAATTTTTATTTTTATACGTATCGCTCTTATCAAAAATGTGTCTACAATAATATTTCGGTCTCCATGAGCCGCTCATCGGTATCGCGGTCAATTCAACACATCTTTACACAAAAATGTACCGAAATTTATTGTCTAGTAACAATTGAGGAGCAAGTTGATATAAAGAGGAGGTGACAAATTCAAAAAGCTTTTGCAATGATGTGTTGAACTGTCAAAGCTTTATGCTTGTGACAAATCAATCTGAATACGAATTAATAGAGACCGAATCAAAATTATCACAATTTTTCAGTATCAATTGATTGTGACAATCATGCCAGAATAGCGCTGTATGATTACAAATTTGGGTAAAAATTCTCGATATTCAGTCGATTTTTAAAATTTAAGAATCGGTATTCTTTTTTTTTTTAAAAAAATCACAATTTTGTTATTTTTGAGAATATTTAGGAATTTATCATTTCTACATCAAGTGATTTACTAGTTCGTTTTGTTGTCAAAATCAAAGTGAATCTAGTCGGTCAAAATCATAGAGACCCATTATTTTTTATGTCTTTTAAAGAAATATTAAAATTCACTCTTAAATACACTCCTTTTCTACGCTTAAAAATCATAAAATATACCAACAAAATATCAAAATACTACTTTCGACTTAAAAAAATAAAAAAAAATTTATTGTGATCTCTGGCCAATAGTCCCCTTATATAAAAGCTTGCTTTTGAGTTTTGGTCTTTAAAATATTTGTCAACCATTTTGACCTCATTAAACAAAAATTCTTTGTATCGCAAACCATTTTAAACTGCTTAAAATTTAATGTGTAATAAATACACAAAAATAAATTCGCACAAAAAAATTCCATTATTAAGATTAATTTTAGATCCTTAGGAAGCGAGTAAGTACATTTATGATTTTTTTTTTTATCTGCGTCATAATTTTCGAACAGCGTTATATTATGGATGGCTACCTTTATGATAGCCTTATGTTAAGCTTTTAATATAACATTATTTATGTTTTCACATTTTTAAAGCATATAAAGATATATTCTTAACACTTCGGAAGAGCAAAAAAGATACATATAAATTTGCTTTAGAGCAATATTTTAATGTTGGCAAATTCGGTTATTTTCTTGTATCAACCAATTCCATCAACGTGTATGCTGCGTGATTCATAAAAAAATATTGTGCTCCGAAATTATATTTTTTTTCGTCATTTTATGACATTTTTTTCAGGCAATGGTTTTTTAAGTATTTCTTTTTGGTTTTTGTATTGAAAGTGCAGGATATTCCGTATGATATCCTGTAGCAACGGCATAATTTCATTTTTTTATGTGCTGCTACAACGAATTTTTGCGCGTGCGATTTCCGCTATGATTTTTTTTTTTAATTTTTAATATGATTTCCTTTTTGTTGTTCTTGCATGTTAGTCCTTTTTTTATGACTTAAACGCTGTTGGTATATCAAATTACGTCGTGCAGTGCAGGTCCTGCAGGCTCAATGCTAAATTTATTATTCTTGCTGCTGCTGCTGCTGATTGGGATACGAATGCGGCGCGCTCGAAATTTGGTTGAAATAAATTTTACCTGTGCTATTGCGTATCTATGATATTAAAATGCGTGTGTGTATACACGAGGGCTATTTGAGAAATCAGTGAGTTTTTTAATTCCAACATAGTAACTTTAAATGCAACATTGGTCCTGTCAACTACCATCTCTTAAAAGATAACTGTTAAATGTTGAGCAAGCTGCGTCCATGGTACAATAACAAGGTAGATGTAAGGAAGAGAGCGTGGACTCAGAACTGTCAAATCGAAATTATTTCAGTTTGAATTATTTTTTTGCATCTTCGGCTTTCTTTCACTATTTTGACAGTTACGGTTGACAAAAAGAGATCACAAGCAGCCTTGCATCTGCAGCGTCAGAGCCCGAACAGAATCAAAAATCGTTGCAACCGACGATCCTCTCTGGTCGACAATCTCAGAGAACACGTCCAGAATGAAATGATTTCGACTGACGATTCAGGGTTCCTTTTATTTAGTATTTTTTTATTGGCAGTATAAGTAGAACCCATGATACAATTACAAGGTAGGCTCATATTGGAGAGCAGGGTGCGCTAGTTGTCAAAATCAGCTGATGGCTTTTAGTTTTTCTTTGTTGTTGTTGTTGCTTTTGTCGTTTGACGTTTGTGGCTTCTACAGCTTTGTTGTTGCAAAATTTCACAATTGAGCAGCCATTTTAAAATGAGCCTACCTTATAATTGTATCATGGTAGAACCTACGAAGCTTGAGTGGATCACAGTGAAAAGTCATACAAGACTACTGATGAGTTGGCATAGCGGTCAACGAAACAGTCTGTATAGTCAAGCTGTGTGATTTGCTCTATACAGAGCCGTTGTTGTTGGTTGTTGCCTTCTTTGTCTTCATGTTGTCTTGTTGTCAACATGCTTGGCCCAAAGCTCAAATTTTTTTTCAATATAAATAATGAAAGGCCGTATTCAAATATTAAGATTTAAAATTTTTTTATTTATTTTTTCTATTTTATTTCAATGTATTGGTTTTTCAATTGTGTGAACACAACACAGACAAAGAAGAAACTTCAAGACATAATAAAAACTAAAAAAATGGTTTTGAACATATCCTTTTTCAAGCAAAAATATGGCAACATAATTAACACAGAATAGATTCTAATTGTGCGATATATCGTTGCGGCTGACGATCTGCCTTTCATGCATTCTATTGCTTTGCGATGTCGTCAACCGCAACGATTTTTGATTCTGTTCGGGCTCTCATTAAGTTTGTATTTAAGAGCCATTGAAACCAGACGACCTCATGAATTTCGACAAAAAAAAAGGGAGCTTGTGTATTCATCAAGCATTATTTCAAGCATAAAAAACCATCAACGAAACCAAGGAAAGGTTTGATGAATACTGTGGGGGCTCTACACCATCAATTTCAATGTTTTAGAAGTTATCTACTGAACTCCATTGTGGTCGTATCAGCACAAATGATGCTGAACGTTCAGGTCGCCAAAAAGAGGTCGTCACGCCAGAAATAAAAAAAAAAACCATCGATAAAATCCATATTGAACGATCGGAGAATGAAAGTAGGTGAGGTCGCTGAGGCTGAAGGCAACTTAACTGAGTGGATACATCACATTTGACATGATTATTGCGGCCACGGTAGTTGAGTAGGTTGCGACCTTTCGTATTTGCAATTTTCTACCTGTATTTCTAATCAATTGAAATTCAAAACTTACCAATATTTACGACTTGAAGTTGTAGTTGGTGGTAGAGAAGTTTGTGGATGAGATTGCCTCATATTCAAATTCACATGTTTCTACTGCTTTCCGCCAGAACATCCTACACATGTTTCACTTGATTTCCCCTTTCCTTCCACTATTCTTTTGAACCCCATTTCGAACCAAGGAAGACTTCACTGAATAGGTGTTACACCTGAAATCCTTGCTTCAAAGCTAAAAAAAAACCGCAGCCGTGCGATCACTTTAATGAAGTGTTTGACGATATTCAACCGCCATCTGAAGGAGTTTTGCTCCGTTTCGTAACCGTAGACAAAACATGGATATATCACATCACACCAAAACCTAGGAATAGTCTAATCAATAGATTTCTCCAAGTGGACGTGCCCCAAAGAAGACCCCGGTGGGCTTGTCGGCCAATAAGTTCATGATGACAGTTTTCTGGGATGCATGCGGAATCATTTACATCAATTACCTTGAAAAGGGTAAAACGATCACTGGCGAATATTATTCACAGCTGTTGGACAGATTTGACGTTGATTTAAAACTTAAACGATCACGTTTGGCAAAATAAAAAGCACTCTTCCACCATGACAACGCATCGGCGCCCAAGTCTGTAGTCGCCATGGCAAAAACCCATTAATTGGGCCACGAACTACTACCCCAACTACCATATTCTCCAGATTTAGTCCCTCTGCGACACTATTCCTATTTCCAAACCTGAAAAAATCGCTCAGCTGTAAGAGATTTGGATCGAATAAGGATATCGGCACTGAAACAAACGCTGATTTTGAGGACCCTTGATAAAACCTATTATTTGGATGAAATAAAAAAATTGGAAAAACGCTGAAATTTATCGATCTTAAAGGACTCTATTTTGAAAAATAAATCGTTTTTTGTCGAAAAATACTTTTATTCAACAACTTATCAAATTGAACAGACTTATCATATTGCCCTCGTCACTACGTGAATTCCCCTTATTTAACATTTTTGAGTAAGTACCTGTGTAGGTAATATTTTTTTTTAAAATTAAATAATATGTTAAGCAAAATCTGAAGAATTACTTCAATAATATATCCACAGGATACATTTTAATTTGCTCAAGGGCAGTCAAGTTCTTTTAGCTTCCAAAAGTGACAAAAATTTCAAAACCATGATCATGTTGTTGAAAATATAAATAAATCATTATTCTCATCACAATTGCACGCATAAATCTTGTTCATGCTTGCTTGCAGTTTTTCTATCTTAGAGATAAGGATAATGGACTTCATTATGTCGCTTGCATCAGTTTATTCGTCAATGTCCTTAATTGTAAAGAATCAGTTTGAAAGATATGTGCTGTCTTGCTTCGCTCCCTGGGTGTTCACGACGTGACTCAACAAAGAGTCCTTAAGAGATCTTTGCATGCCATAAAATATGCTGCCATGCTGACTCTTCCTGCAACTTGCATTGTTCTTCAATCTTTTCTTGCTTAAATTGAAATCTCACGCTAGATAATGAAGCGATCAATATGCTTTTTATATACATAGCTGTGAGCATGCTCTCAGAACCGCCTGCAGCGCCAAATATGCTGCATAGTGTGCAATTGTGCTGCTGGAAGAGGTTTGGTTTTCCTGTGCTGTCCCAATAAAAATTTTGTCATTGCAAAATGTCCTTTTTTGTATTTTCCTTAGTACTTACACTTTAGCGGTAAAAATAGAAAATCAAATTTAAGGCCTTAAAGCACTTTAAGTGAATATGAAAAGTGCCATTTACACTGTACTAGTTAATATTTTTGGGCACTTTAGATGTAGGTCAAGTTTAAAAGATCCGAAGGTCACGAACCTGTTATTTTTTAGATTCAATCGCTCAGATATTATCGGAGTGGCTGATATATAATGAATTAATTTAAAAAATTTAGCATTTAATAAAAATATTTCTTTACCGCAAAGATGGTTTGAGTAAAGTTTTCAGTAAGTTAATTGTGTGAAAGATAAATCTTGTCAACAGGTGTTACTTTGGATTGAGAAACAGAGCCCTCTTTCGATGGAAAAAATTCACACTCTATAAGTCACTCATCATGCCCGTTCTATGATATGTAAGTAGCACAAACCTCACCGTTGAGCAGTTCTGTTGAAAAGACTTTGGGAATCTTCTATAAAAAAAATCCTTCGTAGGATCTTCGGTCCAATCTGTGTCAGTGGTGAGTACCAAATTTTATGGAAATACGAGCAGTATCAGCTGTACGGTGACATCGACATTACTAAGGTCACCTTTTTCCTTTGAAAACTCTTTTTGCGAAATTTTTTTTCATGCTTTTAAATAGTACTAGTAATGGGAAGATACTGTGGAAATTTCAAGCAAATCTGCCGTGTAGTAGTTTTTGTTATTTTTTTTTTTTTGTAATTTTTTTTTTGTGGTTAGGTAGATCACTTATATGTTTTTATATATTGATTATATATTCCTACAAGCAAACTAGATATGTAATGTTGTTCTTTGTAATTTTTCTCAAAATTTTATTTTTGTTTTTTTTTTTTATTTCAAATAGTTATACAGTAGGGTGATGTACAAGCAGACATTCCCATTTCTTTTTAACCGATCCTTGTATTTCAAAAAGTTTTTTTCACTTTCAAAAACCACCCGTCATTTATTTTTTGCAAAAAAAAAAAACAAAAAAACATAATCAAAAATTTGTTGTTTCTCCAGAAATATGCTTGTTTTAAAAAATCTTGCCCTAGTATTTTTTTATTACTTTTTTGAAAACCATGAATTCGGGTACTTCCTCCCTTATTTCTCGGAAACCAATTATTCAATTGGGATGCAATGTTTCCTCATGATAGTCACCATCCAAATGCATGGGAAAAACTTCTCATACCAATCATTATAAAATTTAGGTATTTCGAAAACACTTACCATAACTTCGAATGCGTTTATATCGAAACCGCTTATTTTGCGATTGGTTGCTATGAAAACCGCCATGGAAACTCGAAGAAATGCAAATGGAATAATTTTTGCACCACAAACTTTAAACTCTAGGGATTCTTATCGGTATAAGAATCATGAGGGTAGCTTAAAAAAACAAAGGAGCTGGACCTATTTATAGTCCTAAAAAATAGATTTTTTATTTTAAAATTTTGATATTTGGATTGGTACAGTTCCATATATAATAGAAACTTTCGAGATATTTGGTACAGTTCCACTTTTTTGTTTTAACAAGCCTCTGAATTCTAGCTCCGACGATAACGGCTTTAATTCTAAACATATTTCTTTCTTCCTTTTTAATTTCAGATGATCCACAAACATTTTTTGAAAACCATCAGCATCATACTTTTTTTTGTTGGTCTATTTTGACATGATATACAAAAACAACAACAACAATAAAATTTTTTTTTTTAATTTTGATATTTTATCTGTTTAATAAAAAAATAGTTTGTTGGTATCTTTTATAATTTTTGTACAATTTAATTTTTAGTGTGGCATTAAATTTTGGGTCGCCAAGGTAAAGGGTGCCCTTAAGTTCCAAGACCGCGTACCTATCTTTATTCTTAAACTTTAACCCAAGTGGCGTTATTTCCAAAACCTCGTACCTCTCCTGATTCTAAAACCTTAACCCGAGTAGAGTCAAGTATTCTGCCAGTATCACATGAACATAGTTAAAGGTAAATGTACTCCAGAAGATAATAAGCCCTCAATAAAGAAAATATAGATGATGATGATATTTCATTCTGTTGACCAACAATCCTGTGTATATTTCTATTAATTTTTTGTTGATTTTTTGAAATAACCGGATTATTGTAAGATTCTGACTAAATCTGACTTAATTCTGAGTATTTTCTGACTAAATTCTGACTTTAGTTTCGAAATAAGTGACGTAATAACTTCGAAAAAAAAAACAATTTGCTATTTCAGCTCTTAAAAGGGCTTTGACTGAGGCTCGTTGTGAGACCACATAATCTCTTTTGAACATATGATAGATTTCCCTCCTCAGCAAACCAGTTCGAACGGATAATGAACTTTAGGATATGATTAATTTCTAGGCAACTTTAATTTTTTGTTGATTTCCAGACTTCGGCAAGTCCATTTAAAAAGGAATGGCCCGTAGTTACCATTCTCCTTTTAGTTAGCGCAAGACATTCGCATAGGAAGTGCTAAACAGTTTCTACCTCTTCTTCACATTTGCAGCTTCTGCAAAAATCATTCAATGTGAGTCCTAACCGAAGGATTCCTACTATTTTAGACAGGTTAACCCTACTTAGCTCAAGCAGGCAGTTGTGTCCGGGATCATGAATAACCTAGCCATCTCGTTAAGAGATCTGCGGCACTCAGTGAGAGTTTTTGAGTTGTCAATATGTAAGTTCAGCGCCTTAAGAGCATCTTGACTATCTGAGAAGATGTAAATACTCTTTCCGACCTAGAATCTTAACGATTTTGTGAATAGCCATCATCTCCGCTTGGTAGACACTATCATAATTTGGAAGTCTAAATCGTACTATAAAACTGGTATCGAAAAGTTTAAAAATCGCGATACTCGTTGTATTGCTCTCGAAGGCAACTATGTCGAATAATATAATCGAGTTTTATCAAAATTTTGTTTTTTTCTTACTTATCCTAAGGACTTATTGAATGACCTGTTATATTTTACTTTCCGAAAATGGATGACCCTGCATAAATGCTTATCTATATATACCCGCCCTACCATGTAACCGACCACCATTTCCAGTCACCCAACGAAATTTCAAAATGGCTTCGCTCATGACATTTTTAAGTACTTACCCTATATCAACCCAAATCTATCTAGTTGCATTGAGAAAGGTTGTACTGTAGTTGCTTTTTTCTCCACACAAAAATTTTGACTCTACACTGTGTGGAATCATATGCCACTGAATTTTCGTTTATACACCATACTAAGCTTTATACAAAAAACCATGCGAAAAGCAAACAGAAACATCAAATGCTGATTTTATATATATTTTTTTTTAAACTGGCAGTGCCCTCTTGTTTTAATCAGCAACACTCAGTACATACTTATATTCTATTATATACAAGAACCAATGCAGTCGATAAATGGGTAGCAACCTTAAACAAGAACCATGATCAAAGTAAACAGAAACATCAAATGTTGGCTTTATATTTCATGTAATCGTGTAAAATTTATATAAGTTAGAGAGTCCAAACATGAATTTTTCTCCCAGTGAGGATCAAGCAGACCAACAAGTGTTTATATCAACATTGTACGATCAGTACTTTAGGCACATCAAAGGCTCAAATTGTGACATAAAAACGCTATCAACTGCAGCTTAATCACTATCAACCGCCCTACTAACCTTCGGGAATGATGTAATTCTGGGTCGAAAAAAAAACATAAAAATAAATAAAAATTAAAATTTAACTATTTTTGTGCTCATGTAAATAAACATCTTTTCGAGAAAAAATTAGTAGGTACACAGAAAATAAAAGAATTGATTTATTACCTAAACTAGTTTAGCTAATGTGAAAGTTTCTATTTCACCTAATCTTTTCAACAACTTTTCTACTTACACAGTTAATTTAACAATCATGCATTAGGTAATTCACCTAATTACAATTAGTTAATTCAACTAAAATTTTGCTTATTAAATCATCTAATTCTTCTAGTTATTTTACCAAATGCAAGTTGTCGATTTGTTCGTACACTAGGGAAATAACGCATATTAGCATTATCCACGCCTCAGTATAAATTTTATATAAATATTTACGTGGATAAATCAAATGCTTTCCTTACAACTTGTTTTTTTCCCGTATTTGAATTTTTTATTTCTGTGTAGCCCAAGGAGAGCACAGCGCTCTCCTATAAAAAACATAAATAAAAACAAAGTGACAAAATTTTGCAAAAAGTAAAGCCTCATTGCGAGAATTGATCTCGGGCCGCTTGCGTTATAGTCAAACGCTTTACCGCTGTGCTGTTACGCCGTTTGATAAATTGTGAACAAAATGTATATACAAATATGAGGTCCACAACTCTGAAATTATGGGCATCTACAGCAATTTGATTAATTGGTATGTAGCGTAAATTCCTGTATTGGAAATTTAGCTCAATAGATAAGGCCAACGCCTTGAAATCTTGAGATCATAGGTTCGAATCTCAGCGGTGGCAAAGAAATTTTTCAGTAATTTATATAATGTATATATCTCTCTCATTCTATCTACTATAAAACAAATCTTTTTTTCTCTATCATGTGACGAAATGAAGTAAAGTCACTTAAGGAAAGTTTCACTTCAAAATAGAAATTGCAAAACAAAAAAACATATTTTTTGCATATTTTTTGCACTCTTCTGTGAAGTGGTCATAGTTAAAAAAAAATTAGCTTATTCTTCTAATAAATTATGTGTCTTATCTATTTTATGGTTGAAGGTACACCTAAATATTTAGGTTTTTTTAGCTACTCTCGCAGTTAAACTACCCAATATAATTGCATATAATTAACATTTAGAAATTGGTAGCGCACCTAATCAAATTCGTTGACTGAAAATCACCGGATTACTTTAGCTGAATTGACTACATTTTTAGGTAAAAGTTCTACTCTTTTTTTTCTGTGTATCAATCGAAAAAATTTTTTGAGTGAGTGGAGTATACGAACGACGGAACTTATTAACATGGAAATAAAAGTATTCGAGATTTTAATGTTTTTTTTCTTTTTATTTATTTGTTCTTCATTTCATTTGGAGAAATGAACCCGACAATGATTGAAAGCTGACCGAATTCTGATTTCAGATCCGTTATAAGCGACTGTAAAGACTTTCTCTGAGAAGAAAAAATATATGTATCAAATAATTAACTGTCTCTAAGGACAATTTTTTTATCATTATCCTCTATGTATGCAATTTTTTGCACTTCTGTTTTCTAATGAATTTTTGCCATTATTACACATTTTCATCATTTGAGTTTTCATATTTTTTAAGCTCTTTGTATTTTTGTTTTTCCCATAAAGTTTTCTAGAGGTCAACACAGTAGCATGTTTTTGCACCATCTACTTAAATTATAGGCATTCTCAATAAATGCTTATTTGTGCGTTTTCAGGAAATAAAAATGCGCCATTTGGCACATGTAAAATTTTGTTTTTAGGACATGCGCCAATCATACAAATCATTTCAATTCCAGCTCTTGTAGAATTTATGATTTTTTTTTTCGTTATTCTTAAAGAAGTTTAAGAAAAATATTATTTTTACTCGAACAAAAGGAAATAATATATATTTTATCGCTTTCATTTCCGCAAAAGCATGCCACGTCATCAACACTAAGACGTGGCGCAAGCACCGTGCAACCAATACATAAAAGCAATAACAAGAACACATAAATCATCAGGTCGTTAAAACGTAAGGACACGACAGAAATACTACAACTACTACTCCTCCACACTACAAACAAGCGAACTCAAACTATTATAGGAATTCTTTTTAATAGTAGGTAGTAGTATAAAGCAAAAACTACTAAAATTAGACAAAACATATCAAATGACATTTGAAAAGAAATGGTAAAAAAATGTATGACATGTGCAATGCTGACGCGCTAAATACTTAAATGTAGTCCTTCAAACTGATGCTGCGTATTTTAATTGTTTTCTGATGTTTGTGCTGATTCGAAGGTAACTAGTTGTTTGGTTGTTCTGTTTTTTTTTTGCGTCACGAATGAGACAATTTTGATTCTTTAAGTGTCCCTTTTATGAAGAGTCAAAAACTGACTTGTGAAGAGACCATTTTGAATTTCTCTAACGTAGTAAAGTCTATTTGTGACTTATACTAGGGTATAGGGCTTACTAGGGTATATTTCAGAAAAATTTCTAGTTATTTTTTTTTTCATAGTTCTTTTACCAAATTGTTCTCCATTCTTTTATATTTGCCAACGTTTTTGTTGTTTACAATTAGTTTTCTAAAGTTCTTACCACTTCCTTGAATGTCCTTTAGGTTTAAGTGTTGCATAATTTCTGTGCATTTGTTTTCTTAGGATTAGGTTTGCAGGTTCACGCCTTAAATAGTCATTTTTTTTTTTTTTTTTTTTTGTATTTTCACAAAGTGGTTGCTCTGATTTTTTTTTTTTTTTTTGCTTACCACTCATAGTTAGTTGTTCAGAAAAACCCAAACCTTGCCCATTCAATCTCAAGCATGTCCTCCAGATTAAGCAGCATTAAGGAGTGTGAGGCATTTTGTTGTTACTGTGATGGCATCATGTTATATATATTCCAATACAAATTGCTCCGATTTCAATATTTTTGTTTTTTTTTCCTTTTTTTCTGTAGAAATTTTCTGTATCTCTTCACACACTCCACTCATGTGCTTAGATTTGTGGTTAAGATTTGTTAATGGCTCTCGTTTATTCTGCTTTTTGCTGTCGTCGTTTTGTTTTTTGCTTTGTTAAGGACTCTATGGAGTGATGCGTTGACAGTGATGTGTCTTAAGTAGATTTCTACTTAATTTCTTCGGGCTACTTAAAAAATTTTTTCCCTGTTTTGCTCCAGGAAATTTGTAGCTCCTTATTCTAAAAAGATTACTTTGAGTGTTTTTTTAAGTACTTGTCAGTAACTTGCGGAAATATTTTCACTTTCTGACACTAAAAGCAGTTTGTGGAGAAAGTTGTTAAAATTTATTGAATATTCTTTGGAATTGAGAAAAATTTTAAGCATTTTTGAGAGTTGTTAATAATAAGTTATATTTTTGATAAAGATGCTATTTAATTCAACATAGTATAGATAACTGCCATCTTTATCAACATAGTATAATTAAAATATTCAAGCAAAAAATGGTTTCATTAAAATTTTAATGCGAAAAAGATTATACAAGTTACTTGGCTTATTTGTCATTAACATAAGAAATCAACATAAATATAAATAAAAATATTGACAAAAAAAGAGTTGGCTGTGTCGTGGACACACCCGTAGGTTTTGACGTGACGGTGTTTCATTTGTTGTTCTTGTTGTTGTTGTTATTGTTATTGTTATTGTTGATGTTGATGTTGATGTTGATGTTGATCTTGATGTTGATGTTGATGTTGATGTTGATGTTGATGTTGATGTTGATGTTGATGTTGATGTTGATGTTGATGTTGATGTTGATGTTGATGTTGATGTTGATGTTGATGTTGATGTTGATGTTGATGTTGATGTTGATGTTGATGTTGATGTTGATGTTGATGTTGATGTTGATGTTGATGTTGATGTTGATGTTGATGTTGATGTTGATGTTGATGTTGATGTTGATGTTGATGTTGATGTTGATGTTGATGTTGATGTTGATGTTGATGTTGATGTTGATGTTGATGTTGATGATGTTGATGTTGATGTTGATGTTGATGTTGATGTTGATGTTGATGTTGATGTTGATGTTGATGTTGATGTTGATGTTGATGTTGATGTTGATGTTGATGTTGATGTTGATGTTGATGTAGATGTTGATGTTGATGTTGATGTTGATGTTGATGTTGATGTTGATGTTGATGTTGATGTTGATGTTGATGTTGATGTTGATGTTGATGTTGATGTCGATGTTGATGTTGATGTTGATGTTGATGTTGATGTTGATGTTGATGTTGATGTTGATGTTGATGTTGATGTTGATGTTGATGTTGATGTTGATGTTGATGTTGATGTTGATGTTGATGTTGATGTTGATGTTGATGTTGATGTTGGTGTTGGTGTTAATGTTGTTGTTGGTGTTGGTGTTGGTGTTGGTGTTGATGTTGGTGTTAGTTTTGGTGTTTTTATTGTTTTTTTTTCATTTGCTTCTCCAATGGTTGTGCTCCTCCTTGGTGTATAAACTTAGTCTTAGCTGCATGTAATTTATCCAGAAAAAATTATGCATATGCGTCACATTAGGTGGTTACCTGAGGGTCTTTGACACGCCGTCAATTTTTGTTTTATTTTTGTCATATACCCAAAGACCTCACCTTCGTTTTCGTTCCTTAAAATTTACCGTTGCACCAGTAGTCACAGAGTTACAAATCCATGCAACGTTTTTTCATGGCTGTAGCATTTTTACTGCATTATGTGATTGCATCCCTGAAATCATGACAACAAGAATTTTTTTTGTAATTTAGTTGTGAAGCCATTGTTATAACACATCCACGCTGTCGTAAAACAAAATTTACCGTAGCACTCCTCCTGAGTGAGTAATAATTTCATGCAACGATATTACATTTCTGTTACATGAGCTGCTATATTCACGACCTGACGACGCCGAAATTTTTTTTTATTTTTGTCGTAAAGCCATGTATAAAACCTTCATTTTCCTTTTTAAACTTTTATCGTAGGTTATATACTCATTGAGTAAAAATTCAATGCAACGCCGCTACATGAATGTTGCGTTATCGATCTTTGAGCGGCTCTCTCAGCGTCCCCATGATGTCAGAAATTTTTTGTCTAATTTTGTTGTGAGGGCTTACAGTAGGTCTTTATTGGTGTATCGTACTATTAATCCGAGCACTAATACTCAGCGAGTAATAATTCCATGTTACAAATTTTCAATTGTGTTGCTTAAACACTTCCCCCTGCGACCCGATGATGTTTTGAATTTTTGTTTTGTTTTTATAATGAAGTCAAAGAATTAACCTTTACGGTTATACAATTTTTTTAATCATAGCTCTTATACTCAGCGAGTAACAATTCAATGCAACGTAGATGAATTTTTAAAAAATTCATTTTTCAACTTTTTTGGAAACCTGAGCAGTACAACGTAACTTCGTCACGTCAAAAAAATGTTTGTGGCAAATATTGTGTGGAATGCCCCATATATAAATAATATATGTAAATAATATTGTTCATATCTAAAACACATTTTTGTATTTTACATCATTGCAAAATATCTACCGCAATAAAAAAGTACAAAAAATATCTAATGAACATATATTTGACGTGACAGCGTTACGTTTTACCGAGCAGGTTTCCAAAAAAGTTGAACTAGGAATTTTGTATTGGCCTTGCATGGAAAAAGCATTGGCACTGCATGGAATTGTTACTTGCTAAGTATGGAACATTATAAAGGTTATAGTAAAGGGTGGTTAAATTTTAAGGGCCGATGTTGAATGTGGACCACACCTAAACGTCAAGCTTTTTTTGCATTTCATTTGACATTTTTCAATTTCAGATTAACTCAATTTGAACCATGCAAAGATACACAATCGAGCAATGCGTTAAAGTTATTCAAGAAATGGCAACAGTGGATGATCAATTTTCGAAGAAAATCATCTTCAGTGATGAGGCACATTTTCACCTCAGTGGATTCGTCAATAAGCAGAATTGCCGCATTTGGGCGAATGATAATCCAAGAGTGATTGTCGAAAAACCAATGCGCCCACAAAGAGTGACTGTTTGATGCGGTTTATGGGCTGGCGGCATCATCTGGATGTATTTTTTCTAAAATGATGCCGGTCAGGAAGTAACTGTGAATGGTGTTCGCTATCGTGAGATGATAACGAATAAGTTGGACTTCTTTCTTTGGGGTTATTCGAAAAAAGAAAAGGTGTAGATAAGCCAGTAACAATTCAAGAGCTAAAGGATGAGATAATTCGGCACATTAACGGCATAGAACCTCACTTATGCCTCAGAGTCATCGAAAATTTGGACCATCGGATGGAGGTGTGCCACCGAGGTCGCCGCGGTCATTTGGCCGATATTTTGTTCCATACATAATTGAACAATACCAATGTTATCATAATAAAAAGAAATGACAATAATTTCCTAAATAATTTGTGTTTTATTCAAAATCAACATCGGCCCTTAAAATTTAACCACCCTTTATATGAATACTAGCTTTTTCCCGGTGCGCTTTGCTGCACCTTATCTAGATAAGTACCGGGAAATGTTGCACTGCCTTCAGCGTTATTATTTCTAAACCATCTCGTACTCGAAACATAGGGGTCGTTCATAAATTACGTGACCGATTTTCAATTTTTTTTTACCCCCTCCGGTACTCTTTGTAGTGCATTTCAAAAACACTCCCCTCCACCCCCATAAAGTAACGTAGTATATGAAATGAAAAAATTAATTGATTAAAAAATATTCCAAAATAGAAAAAATAACTGTTGAAAAGCAAGGAAAGAAAAATTATATTTATATAGAATATAGATATAATTCATTCCTGATAACAAAACTTTCTTGTTTTTTGCGTTTTTGACGTACAAATCTCAAATATTTATTCCAATTTCCAAACACCCAGAGTCCAACAAGCAGTCAATGTCTTGAAAAATAATTTCTGAGGCCACATGTCAAGCTTTTAACTTACAGGCTTCACTGCGCTTTGACAAACTTAGTTGACGTTTCCTTCAAATGTCAAAGATATGCCCATTGAATAAATTTGTATGTGATGCAGGTCCTCTCCTCAACCTCTTTAAAGTACTTCCGCCTCTCTAAAAAAAAAATAAATAAAAAGAACAATTGAATAAACACCCTTCAAGCTTTTCATGGTCATTCCTGACAAATTTACTTTGTACCTGACAACAAACTGTAGACAAAGTCTCGATGTTGTAACCCAGTCTCTATAATTATTATTGTCTCTTTCTATGTCATCACAACTCACCATTCACTTTCCTTGTCATAGTTATTAATTTCTTCAGTCGATTTCTTCCGCCTACACTTTGAATTATTACAAATATGTACTTTGATAATGAAATCAACGGCAACACCCACCGTCGCGACGCCAAGCGTAAAGTAAACATTTTCGCAATATTTGCTGAACTTTAGCAAGTAATTGTTTTATTAATAGCGGAATCAGAAACAGCTGTTAATACAGGAAAAATAGTCAGTATTAAAATAAAAACAGCTGCAAATCAACTGTTATCAGCTAAATCTTGTGTAAAGTGCAAAATAAATAAAATCTAGTTGTGAATCATTTTTGGTAATTAACTTAAACTGCTTTGATGTGACGCTCTGATTACGCATGGCGTCGGAATTTTATCTATAGAACTTATTTGTATTTTAGTCAATTGTCTATATTTAGAATTTCATTTCCGGAAAAGGAAAATTGTTTCATACAGAAAATGTGACGAAATGTTTTAATGAGGGGGCTTAAAAAACCTTCGTTCTGACGAAACTATGAGTAAAATAAGGCACAATTTAGAGAACTATTGGAAGGATACACAGACCGCATTAGGCCCAACATTTCAGTGATCAAAATTGAAATGACCCGTAGAGGGCTCAAAGTTACACCATTGTAAAGGTGTTTTTTCAGCCTTTAATTTGATGCGCTAGTGGTCCTTGTGCGATAAGAGTTTCAAATTTTACAATGAAAACAAAATGCTTAACTCCAAATGCTCATATCTCCTAAAGTAGAGGCTTATTCAATATTAATAAGTAGAGGTCAAAGTTGCAGCATTGCAAAGGTGTTTTTTTTTTCAACTTTTAATTTGAAATAAAAAATTTGTATAATTCTCTCAAAATAATCTTTCAAATTGGGGGGAAGACCAGCCCCTGCTTGACTGCACATAAACTGGAACAAAAAATATTAAAATTACTGTTAGTTGGTACTCGTAAGAAATTAAAGTAATTTAAGACTTAAGTCTTCTATACTATTATATAAAAGGCTTATCACGTATCTTCGTGTAAGCTAAACTAAAGAACTACTGAACCGATTTTAATAATTCTTTTACTAATTCAAAGCGTCATTCTTAACTTAAGCTATTGCATACTTTATTTTTTAAAACCTACCCTAAAAGTTATTAAAATTTAAGATTAAATACTATCTAAAAAACTTCATAGAAAATTATTCATAAACGCTGCATTTAGCAGTACAAAGCTTTTTCTTTCTTTTTCATTGTGTGTTTAAAAGCTCTTTTTAATTACTCCTTGCTTATAAGCATGATCGAAAAAATGAGCTAATGAAGCAACAGCAATGTTAATTGTAATATAGACAGAATCTATTTCTGTTTTAATTTTATTAATACAACTACAATAACATAAAAAACTATGTTAAGTAACCCTACAATAAAATGCTAAAATTAAATATGTAACCATAAGAATATGTAAAAATATATAATTCAGTGTCTATGACGTAGTACTCACGCAAAATAAGCGATACTTCGTCTTTATACGAAAACACGAACGAGGAAATGAGACAAATGCTGTTGCTGTTTTCGACTCAGACTCAGTGCTGCCAAACAGTAGCAGCGGTGCTGCCATCTCTTATCAAGTAGCTGATAAAAAGCTTTTGTTAGCAGTGTTGGTGTTGCTAAGCTCACATTACAAAGGTTGAAATTTTGATAAAACACTTATCAAGATCCATTTTCGAGCCTCTTTTTTATGTGTGATGATACCACGGCCACGACAAAATAATGGTTATGCTAATTTGATGAAAGTAATTAATCCATAGAGCTAGCCAGGAATAGCAGAATACCTTAGTGTAGGGGTGGGCACAGTTACACGTATGGGCATTTGCCCGCTGCTTGCCCGCTGCTTTCACGCAGTCGCAGCACGTGCAAGAATTGTGCCCACCCCTACCTTAGTGCAATAGTTTATAGTTGTAAATATGAAATCTATTTATATAAAAAAAAGTGTCAATTTTTATGTCAGCACTAACTGCGGAAACGGGTCGACCGATTTCAACTAAAATTTCAGGGTACGTTGGGAAAGTTTGTACGAAATTGACCCATTGTTTCCGGAGATATGGCATTTTAAAGATTTTCCCATATCTGTATATATAAAAAAAGTCGTATATATAAAAAAATTTGTGTTTGTAATTCCATAACTCAAGAACGGAGCCTACGATTTGCTTGAGGTTTTCTTTGTTGTGTTCTTAAAGGCCGTACCATGGTTCGTATGTGAACATTTTTGTCACACCTCCTTTTACCGCCCACAAATTAAGGAAAATTTTATATATCAGACGGCTTGGGTCTTATCAGACTAAAATTTAGTACTTTAGTTTATATGGTCACTGCTGGCAACAGTACTACAAATGGGGGAAGGGCTACATAAATATGCTGGGGGTTTCGCCTCTTTTATATATGTATATCTATCTATATTCTTATATATCTGGATTTGTTCGGTTGCCTAAAACTTGAAAACGACTAGACCAAATATTTTTGGAATTATAGGTCACACAGCATCGAAATTTGATATTCGAATGAAATTTTCACGTGCCATTCCACTGGTGAAAATTTATGGGCGTTGTACGAGGGGTTTGGCACTTTTTCAGCGGCCCAAATTTAAGGTGTAACTCTCGAACTATAAGTCACATATAAATTTAACTCGGTAAGAACGTTCTATTTAATTGTGTGCTTTGACTGGCGAAATTGAGTGACAAGTGGGCGTGGCACTGTCGATACAATTCAAATTTAGGTATCGAATAGTTTTGGAAGTAGAAGTCGCATAACATTGAAACTCAGAATGAAGAATGTATTTCTACAAGATAACTGGGACGGGCATAGGAAAAGGGGTTATGGCTTCGACCTCACAGGTCATATTTTTGATATTGAATAGCTTTGGAACTAAACGTCGCATGACAATAAAACTCGGTATGGAGTTACTAATTGCCAAAGTCTTTCTACTGGAAAACTGGTACGTGCATTGTTAAAGGGGGTGTGGCCCGATTTTCTATACAGAATAGCTATGGAAGTTAAAAATCACAGGACATTGAAACTCATAATGGAATTGCCACCTAGGAGTGATGTTCTGTTACTGGGAAACTAACGGGCAGTGGAACATGACCGTGGTGTGAGACTAAGGGACTAATAAAATATTGAATTTACTTATTATTTCCAATATACTTGCCGGGTGCAGCAACGCGTGCCGGGTATCGCTAGTAATCATATAAACAGTTGTTGCCATACGGCCAACAGAAGAAGAAAACATTTAAAAAAAGAAAAGCCAGCAACAACAACTAACAAAAACATCCAATTGTTAAATAAATTACAAGAGCCAATGAATGTTTAAAATAAAAAAAAAAAACAGCAAACAAAAAACCACTCTTAAGTAAACGTCAGAGATTAAGCTGCAATTCGTTTTTATTAAGTGCGAAAAAGTTGAAAAACCAGTTACAACAACAGCAGCAGCAACAACAAACAATAAGAAAAAACAACAACAACAACCAAAACAAACAACAAAAACCACAGATTCAACAATATCGGTGATGCAAGCTGTGGTAAAATTGTTGTTGTAAACTTATTGCCACATTTAGACAATAACCCAGTGTGCCACAAAGAACGCAAAGAGAGCGAGAGCGGGTAAAAAAAAGTGTTGGGTGGCGTGCAATAAAGTGAGACAGAGCGTTTCAAGCTTCACATAAACTCAAATGAATTAAACAAGATTTAATTTTAAATCACAATTTTTTTTCTTTTTTTTTTCGTTTGCTTGTTTCTACTCGGTCACTTTGGTGCTGCCATTTGGCAAATATAGAAATTAGGTCAAACCAAAAATGGCAAATATGTACTTGTAGTTAAGATGCATTTGTTAAGATGTGTGTGTGTTTGTGGTGTGTGTTAGTGTCAGTGTCGCAATCAGTGTTGACAACACTGAGCTGCAAAACTTTATAACGCAGCCAAACACATAAGTTTGATAAAGTAATTTTGTCGAGAAGTATAAATGGGGGAGGAGGATATAGGAATGGGAAAAGGCGAATACGATAGGAAAGAAAATACAAGTTTTTGCTAGAACTAAAACGTATATTTTAAAGCTCCAAACTAGCTCTTTGAGTCTCGAATTATTTTTTATTTTATGATATAACTAGCTGATATACCCGGTTTAACTCGGGCATAAAAATGTAAAATTTTGACATTTAGTCCTCGTTTTAATATTTTTAAAAATCAAAATAATTATAACAAAAAGCTTCACAAAATTGATTATAAAATTACATAAAAGCTCATATTAAAGGTCCATATTTCTTTTCTATCGGTTGAAAATAAAGAGATGCCAAGGGGCCAAGAAAGTAGATTAGCGATAACTTTTGATCGGAAAGAGATATTGGTATAATTTTTCCATTTAAATCTTGTTTTATGTATTAATAGGTTAAAGCAAAGAACGAGCTTATATCAAATAAAGCCTGTTTTGAACTCACTCAGTGCACGGAGAGAAAAAATCAAGCATTCTACAAGGTGGGGCAAAAGTAATCACACTATTGGAACACCCTATAACTTTTGCAAATGGCGCCAAATGTCAATTCGGTTTTGACATTTGTGAAGTAAACAAACGCAGAATTCAAATCGACAAGCCATGAATTGGCTTACTCCGCAAGCACGCGGAATAATTGTTTCTATTTCCTTGCACAACAATTTGTCGGTTGTGTTTCCTGGCCGTCCGACACCAACTGGGCAAACACTGCTGCATTTGGCCACTCGCCTTGAAGAGACTGGGACAACACGAGATCTTTCCAAGGCTGGCCGGCCCCGGAGTAGCCGATCTGCTGGAATATCGCTGCTGTTACCCAAGATGTCGAAGAAGAGTCCGGAACATCGACCGGACGACGTGCCACGCAATTGGGCATTAACCGGCGGTCCCTACGCAGAATTTTGGTGAAAGATTTGAAGATGTTCCCTTACAAAGTGCAGACAGTGCATCAGCTGTTAGCTGTTGATCGCCAACAGCGTGTAACCTACGCCCAAGCCGTCCTGAATCTCAACAAAGAGGTGAACGATTTTCATCGAAAATTATCATGAGTGATGAGGCTCATTTCCATCTTTTCATCTTTCATTTCCATCGGTTACGTGAATAAACAAAATAATCGTTTCTATGAAGAACCATTACACCTGCTCAAAGTTACTGCCGTTTACGCTGGAGGAGTCATCGGCCATTTTTTTTTGAGAACGTCGTGAACCAAACGACGACTGTGGACGGCGCGCGCTACAGAGCCAGGATTACAGACTTTTTTTCTCCCTCAATTAGATGAATTGGGACTGGAGAGAATGTGGTTCCAACAGGACGGTGGAACGGTATACACTGCTCGAGCCACAACCGATATTCTGAAGGTTGTGGCATTTCCGGGTCGTCTCTTATGATCAATATTTGTTGACGTTATTATGTCTCATTGACTTCTCGAAAGCATTTGATTCTGTAAACCAATTAGCCATTTACATAGTTCTAATGCCGTTAACCTGATATCAAGTAACCTTAATGGAAGAATGTAGGTAACGCCTTCTCTTCTCTTCTCTCAAACCTGTTGTAAGTGGAGTGCCTCAAGGATCTATTCTAGGTCCACTCTTATTCTCTGCATTTATAAATGATGTTTTATAGTTATAAGTATGCAACTTTACATGCTTATGCAGATGATATGCAACTCTATCTTTAGAGACCTGCCGGACTTTTAGAGGACTTAACTTATAGAATAAACTACGATTTGACGTTGTTAAATAACTGGGCTGTTTCTAACTTGCTTTTGATAAACCCCTTAAAAATTAAAGTATTGCCAATTGCGAGGAGTGATTCATGCTTCATTGATATCCCTCCGCTTTTTATTGGTGATAAAAAGCTTGATTCTATACCTAAAACTAAGAACCTAGGATTAATTATAAACTCCAAGTTGACTTGCACAGACCATATTAATTCCACAATAGGTAAAATATATGGGACGTTACGCCACCTTCGCATTTCCCAAAACTTTACGCCCATTGAAACTCGTCGCAGACTTGTTGTGCAATTAATCTTACCGCATATTACATACTCTGCTGTTTTATATAGCCAGCTGGACTCCTCTTCATAGCATAGACTCTTGGTTGCATTCTTGTATGTGTATGGAATCAATCGTTATGACCATATTTCTTTAAGGAGTAAAGGAATTCTGGGGTGTGGCTTACTTGATTACTTAAACATTCGCAACGTTACATTTTTGCACTCGATTTTACATTCTCAAAGGCCTGAATACCTTTATGTGAAACTTCAGTTTCTTCAGTACCAACGGTCAACTGGCTGTATCGTTCCTAGGTTTAACAGCAGCTATCTTAACAGCGGCAGGTTCTTCTTCATCAGCACCATTAAACTGTGGAATGCTTTACCCAATTCTCTAAAATACACCACGAACTTACTTTAAACATGTCATATTTAAATATTATAGCACTTTAAATCAATAATCCTATGCTTTTCTCAACTCTATCTTATTTTTCTGCAAAATATCTATGATTCTTTAACTTACCTCCCTGTTATCTTTACTCTAATCAATTTGCCAATGGTATTATTATAAGTCATTATTTTCCTTAGTTTCAAAAAAAATAATTCTGAATTGAAATTTTTATGCTTGGAAATGTTTTATTTCTTTTATATTAAGTGGATCTTAAACTGTTTAATTTAATTTAATTTTACATTTATTCTTAAGTAAATTCTAAATCAACCAGTGATAATTTCTCTCGTAGTGCTAAAAAAGACAAAGTCTTATTGTACACCCCAGTTCTTAATAAATAAAATAAAATAAATAAATAACTGGCCATTTCAGCCCTTGAAAGGACTTTGACCTAGCTTCTTATGATCAATTGTGTTGTGCGTGTTATTAAGTTTGTACACAATTGACCGAGAACCGGACCTACATGCTTAACGCCGACTCCGAACGGCGATGAACTGAATGTTCTCGTTGTCAAGAAGCAAATTTTGATTACTCTCTGAGGTTTGCCATTGTCTGTAGAGAGGTGGCGGCCGTACAGAAAAATTATTTTAACTCAAATAATTTTCTGTCGCTGCTGGGTTTCGAACCTGGCTCTCCAGGTTCTTTGACATAGCGGCCACGCACTTTAACCAACTACGCCACGGACGCCACTCCATTAAAAAATAAATGCTCATTATAAATGTATTTTTTTTTTCTATTTTCTTAAATTCAAGCAAAATATTTACTTAATATAAGAATATTATGGCTCTTCCTGTGCTAAAATTAAAATACTCGGAACTCTTCACTAATTAATGCCATTTTTTTTTTAAATAATTTAATAGCAGTTCAAAAACAGTTCCAGAATATATGAGAACTTAAATTTATAGTTGAGCTTAACTAGAATTTCTAGGAGTTAAAATAATAAAGAAAGACTTTCTAAATATAAGTCATAAATTCCAATTAGCCAACACAGCTGAATTTCACGAATTTTTCACGAAACTCATGTAGCAACAACATAGCTATGTTCAAGTTATAAAACGTTGTAGCAACAATAACAACAACAACGATGATATTATGACTTTATTGCCCAGTATGCAGCAGTATTCAACAGCTGAATGTTGCCAACGTCCTTGGCACAGCATGTCTTTAATATTCCGTAGGGATGCGCAAAAAGCAAGTCAGTCAAAAGCCAAGGTCATGAATATATTAAATATTTAAGCTTGTGAAAAATTTTAAGCATCTCCGAATGAATGGCGTTTGACGCTCAATAATAAATATAATAGCTCAATGGCGCTCCAAGGTCGCTGGGATAAATGCTAATTTGCAATTTTGAGCATAAGAAAAAAAAAAGATTCTTAAGAAATTCAGTCGATATAAATATTCATAAATATCAAAGAACTTAAAGAAGTAACAAAAATTAAGGCACAGTCCTAAAGTTCGAAACAATCCTGTGAAAACTTACGCACCTCAACTCAAACGAAATTGACAAAAACTATCATAAATTTAAATTTATTTAAATTCATCCTGAAATTTCTTGTTCTAAATAGTTTGCACGTAAAAAACTTCTACAGCCAGGCAGCAGCTATGCGTGTAAATAACTGTCATTGCTGACAATTTAAAGCGCCAAAAGCCGCTACTTAAAATTTCATTATCTACAAAATACAGTTGTTCCAACAGATTTTCCCAAAAGCGACAAACAAAATGCAACAAAAAGAAAAAAACTCAAGCAAACTCAAGACAGCTTCTCACTGAAGTAGCGCGAAATATTTGTGCAGCATCCTTGTTTTACATCAAATTAACTTTTTAATGCCCAAAAATAAGGAAGAAAAACAAATAAAAGTTTTCAAAAAACGTGCAGTACGTACGCGAAAAGTTGTCAAAAACATAATAAAATTAAATAATAGAAAAAAAAAACAAAAACAAATTAAACCACAACGACTATGAATAACTCATAAAACAAATAAAAAAAAAAAAAAAAATTATTCAACGACTACAATTTTCTGTTTCAAATTCCGTTGGCGCACTTCCGCCAAAACTAAACTGCCGGAAATGATATTTTTATTTAAGTTGGTCAGCGTGCTTTACGCTGCAAAGTAATTATTTCTGCAAAATGCAAAACTAAAATAAAACTGTGCGCACTAAACTATGATGAGTTCTTGCGGTAGAACAACAGGGAGGATGCTGTAAGCGAGTCGTTTAGAGGGTCCAAGGTTTCTAACTGTGTGTTGGCGGTGATTTCTGTCATTCTAGCGGGAACCATAATACGCTCAACCATGCGTCATCAAAGTGTTCTGTCCGATTAAATGCAGAATTTTACAACTTTTATGAAAAACAGCGTTTATGGTTATGTTTCAAAAGTAAATAATTAAAATCAGTTGATTTTATATTGGTTGAAATCCCAAAATAAACATCGGAAATCCTTTTAGAACATACCTCTCGAGTTGGTCGCGTATGGAGTCATGTAAGTGACGCCCAGGAGAGAGGTATGATGGACGTTGTATACTATTAGCATGGCACAAACGTCCTGAAGATTTATCTGCTGCGGATCAATTCCATAAACCTTGACCCCATTGCCATGGGGCAACGTGGAATAAAGCCTATACGACAGGTGTCCGCGTTTCAATAATAAGGAATTTCAATCCCAAGATTGAAAGCCAATCAAACCCAGGATAAAAGAGGATGGTCGCAGGCAATGGGTTCGCTGTGTAAATGTAGAAGGGACTACCCAAATCCTGGAGTCGGTTGCTCATTCTGTGGAGTAGGTTGAACTGTTGACTTAAGGAAAGAAATACATGTAAAATCTACTGTAAAATGTACTGCCAGGAAACAGCAAAAACTGGAAGATAATCAGCTTTGATCGGTAACTCGCAAAAACTAATAGTTTTATCGTCCTATAACTCTAAATGCGATTTTCTCGAAACTACGTTTTCAAAAACGGCTGCCACTACAGCTCAAAAAGTAATTAACCGATCGGGCTTAAATTTTGAGGGCCTTGGTCAACATAATTACCCATAGAATGATCCTAAAATATTACACATTTTTCATAAATAAACAATTTTAAGGGGCAATAACTGTCGAAAAAATAGGCGAAAATACGAATGTTTTATTAAAAAGTGTACCAAATTTTTTATTTCGTACTTTCTCTCAATTTTATAGGTTTACTCTACGCCTAAACTCATCAGTAATCGAAATATTTTTTGTTTTTTGATTTATAACCAATAGAAAAAGCTGGGCGATGGCAGCCGTTTTACGACTTCGGCAAAAACGGCCTTTGTGGAGAGACTGTACCGCCGCCATTTTGTGTTGAACAAAAAAAAATTGTTTTTATTACCAGACACATGTCCTTAAATTATGGCAAAATTGTAAAATGATTTAATTATTTTATCACACTCAAAAAAATTCACGAAAAATTACTGATTTTCGAGCATTTACATGTATTTCTCCCCTTAATCAACGGTAGCAAATGCTTACGAAGGAATAGCAATTATCCTAAAAATTTGTTAGCACGGGGATAGTCTTTACCTCGGCAGACGTGCGATCACATTTCCATTGATATGCAGGGTGAGCCAAAAATGAAACCATAAAATGAACAAAATTAAACTTTTTAAATGCATTTTGGCTTTAATAGTAAGAGCAAACATTCCCATTAATTATGGAACACAACGTCGTTCAAGTGGCTGCCTCAGTTGTCTTCGCAGTAGCGCATTCTGTACCTCCAATTTTTCAAGACCTTGTTGATGGTTTCGGGCTGAAGTTCTCGGATTGCTTGGATGATATTGGGCTTAAGTACTTGAATCGTTTCCGTATTGTTGCCATAACATCGGTCCTTCACGGTTCCCCAACAAAAAATGTACAAAGGTGTCAAATCGCACCTCCGAGCCTGCCAATTGACATCGCCAAGACGGCTGATAACACGATTTGCGAATTTTGTGCGCAAAAAATTGATTGTTACATGGGCTGTGTGGTATGGCGCACCATCCTACATGAACCAGAGGAAGTCCAAATTCATATCTCCAATTTCAGTAAAAAAATGGTCTGTTAACACAGATTGTAATGCCCACCGTTAACCGAAACGTTGTTCCCGTTAACCGAAACTTTTTCGAAGAAAAACGGTCCAATGATGTCACCATTCCATAATACGCACCGAACTCTCACTCTCTGTGGATCTATTGACTTCTTGACAATAACGTGCGGGTTTTCTGAGCCCCAGATGCGGCAATTTTGTTTGTTAACGTAGCCGACGAGATGAAAATGCGCCTCGTCAGAATAAAAATTACCACCGGATCACTAGAGTGGGTCGAAAAAAAAAAATTTGAAAAAACCACCCCCTATTTCAAAGCTGACGTCGAATGGATTTCAAAATAAAAAAAAAATTTTTTTTTGGACCATCGGAAAAACAGCTGAAATGGTCTTTTTTATATAACTTGAGCATAATATATCCGATCTTAAAAAGTAATATGTCGTTTAAAAGTGCTTTACAAGTACTACATTTTTTCTTCAGAACATTTTTACTTCCAAGGTCATATTTGACTAGTAAGCCTCGTTAGCCCGATTTACCCCCTACATTTTCTGGATTGCTTGGAGGAAACAAACTGGTGCATTTTTTTTCAATAACTATCTAGTAACTAGACGGTTTATCAATCAACAATTGTTAATTTTCATAGAAAGAATGCAAGTAAACGTGGTAAATTTAAGAACCTACTTAAAGACACACACTTGTTGTCAACGGCGGCCTCCCCTTAAAAATATAAGGGGAATATACATCAGGTCTGCGCACCAAACCATTTTCTTTTTTTAAATTGCTTTTTTATTGTTTTTATGAAATCTCTCACAGTAATTAACTGCACGTTAACGACATTTTATGAGCAACTTATTTTAAACAGTTAACTTTATGTGAACATAAAATTTGCCAACTTTGAGCGAAGCATGAAAAGTTTTAAATGTTCTTTTCAGGCACCTAAGTAGTTGAATGTATCCGATTAAGTGCTTGTTAAACTAGTCATAAATGTCATGAGTAACAAAATTACATGCATTCATACGTATATGAAGAGAAGTTATCAACATTTATATGAAGTGCTTTATGCTTCATGCTAGTTCAGAAATTAGCCCATTTATAAAACAACCTACTTACACAAAAAAGTTGTCGCTGAATGTTAGTAAAAAAATAAAACTTTGAAAAACTAGTCCATTTTCACCAGATAATTACTGAGAAATAAAAAGTTGTTTAAGGTTGTAAATTTGTGGTAACAAAAAAGTTAGAATATGTAAATAAAATGTATAAACTTGATTGACCATGGTTACAACTTGATACAAAACAGCTTTTTAATAAATTAATTGTAATAAATATTTAGTAAAATTTCATATATTTCATAAAATTATTAAAACAACTGATCGTCGTTGTTCATACGAAAAAGGTTATGTGTTTTTGAACAATTTTTCAGTAGACGAAAAAAACATTTTTGTTTTTTAACAATTTTAATACTGTTTTCACATAGCCAGCTAACTTTCACATTTGCTAACTTCTGAACCAATAAAAATATCAAAAAACCATTTAGTGAGTAGATGGGGCATACATAAGTCTATTAAATGGTAAAATAAAAAAAAAATCGAAATTTTACACACAACGTTTTTTGTATGCGCAACGACGTGATGTAGATAAAAAAATATATGTGTATTAGGGCGTATCGAATTACAATTTTTTTCGAATTTCACATTCTAAGAGGTCTCAAAAGTTGCATTGGGTTGTCAAGATAACCCAAAAAAAATTTTAAGGAAAAAAAAGGATGTCTTCCTTTCCCGCAAGGACAAAGTTGTTTTTTGAGGCAAAACAGTAAAATATAACGATCTTAAAATGCTTTGACTTTTATAAAAAAAACTACGAATTCCTTACAGCCAAATTAAGTATAGGCTTGAATTAACAATATATTGCTAAGCAAGATGCCATTCACGATTTTTACCCACAGTGTCCTGTGTGAAGGATATTCGAAGGCAAAGTTGTAGTCGTGAGCACAGAACTTTTGATTTTTACCCAATAGTCTAAATTTTGATGGCGTCCGTGGCGTAGTTGGTTAAAGTGCGTGGCCGCTATGTCAACGAACTTTGGAGACCCAGGTTCGAACCCCAGCAGCGACAGAAAATTATTTGAATTAAAATAATTTTTCTGTACGGCCGCCACCTCTCTACAGACAATGGCAAACCTCAGAGAGTAATCAAAATGCCATGTAAAGCTTCTTGAGAACGAGAACATTCCGTTCATCGCCGTTCGGAGTCGGCGTTAAGCATGTAAGTCCGGTTCTCGGTCAATTGTGTACAAACTTAATAACACGCACAACACAATTGATCATAAGAAGCTAGGTCAAAGTCCTTTCAAGGGCTGAAATGGCCAGTTATTTAGTTTTTTATTTTAGTCTAAATTTTGGTTGTATTAATTATACTGTTAACGTATTCCTTAAAGTTGCCGAATTAATAACAAGCATAATTTTTGCATATGCATTTTCCTATTTTCGAGAAATGTATACTTAAATGCAATTTTTTAAATTTTTCAAAAAAATGAATATAAGATTTTATATCTCGCATAACAGAAATGGTGCCGAAGAAACTTTTATCAATTTAGATACTTCAAACATTTCTGAATAACACCCTGTCTAAAAGTTTTAATTTAAGATATCAGCTTAAGGTAACGATTTTATTTTCTACTAATGCTTTAGTGCCTTCGAAGCACTAAAGTGATATTTCACAATTTATTTCATAAAAATCGGACTAGTACTTTTGGAGATTAGCGGCAACAAAAAATGTTCACTTACAATAAAATAGTATATATAAGGAAAATAAATGCTATACAGAAATATACTCTGTGTACTCTTTATTTCATGGTACACACTGTATTTCTAAACAGGCAGCACGCAATCTGACCTTCTGCCCCATATGCGGCAAATTTTTTTCATTTCCGTTTCATTAGGAATATATCGGTCTTACTGCCGTTTAATTCGCTGTTACACTTCAAGAAAATACAAGAAGTTACACTTCAAAAAAATTTTTCATTGCATATCCTGGAAACATATATCTGGGGAATTGTTGATAAAAATGTGTAAGTCTTTAAATAGGGTGTAAAACATCTATGTTTAATCAACTAGTAAACCCGTTCCCAGCGTTGCTTGGGAGTATAAATATGATATGAAAAGATATTTTTAACATACAATACTTCTTGATATACAATATTTTTAGTAGTTCTCTCATTATTTGAAATTGAAAGCAATTTTCGATGTTAAAAAAACTTGGCAGTACGAATCAAGTCCATCGTCAATTTTTCTCCCTTTCTCTTCGTCGCTCTTTGGTCAATTTGGAAATTCCTTTAAATTTTTGACCGATGTAAAAGTGATAAAGGGAAAAGCTTTTGAGCATAAATTTTTGAGAAACATTTCTCTGATATAGAAAGCTTTCTTAAATTCGCGGGTGGCAAACGTGCGTTAAAAGAATTATTTTTCTTCGCATTTACTTTTAGACGCTCTTGTTATTTATTATCAGCTGGCGAACATGCACTGTAAAAAATTCTATAGAAAATGTTTTAACAGTGCATAACAAATTAATTAATTAAAAAAGGCTTTTATTGCCGATCACATTTTTTGTTTTCAGTTTTATTCTAAAATTCTGTAAAATTTATCTTAATCTATTTATTGGATTATTAAACTCAGTAGATATTGAAATAAAAAGAGTGGCACGCAAATAAATACGATATATTGGGCTTATGGCTACACTGTAGCAGGAATTAACTGAGTGCAACTATCCACTCAAGAGACCAGCGCGGTGAGTTGTAGAATCTCACCTCTCTCTCTCTCTCAACAAAGAGCTTAAGCTATTGTTTGCTGTTATTTTGTGCTGCTTATACATACGATGGCAGCATGGATTAAAATGCATAAATGCTTAAATAATTAAATAAAAACTTTACCAAAAACGTTGTACCCAGTAGCAGGGTTGCTTCTTATAGCAATTGAATAGTGAAAGAATTATTAAAATCGGTTCAGTGGTTATCCCGTGATTGAACGATAAACATCCGAGAGAACCCTTTTATGTAATAGTATAGATATAGATATAGATAACTTGAGAACGGCAAGAGTTAAATCAAGAATTTTATTTTTAATTTTTTAAAATTTTACCATGGCTCAAAGTGCATCATTATTTCTTCTTCATTTTGATGAAATTTTTAAAAGTTAGGAAGCGTTTTTTAAAATATATTCGCAAATTTCACGAAAAAATAAAATATAGTAGTTCCATAATGTCCAAAAACATTGCCAACACTTCTGATTTATGTGCATTAAAGTAAAGTTTCGATATTTGTCTTTGGAAATGATGACTCAAAGAGCTAGAAAATGTCTGTTATTGACCAAATGCTTATGCTTGAAATTTAAAAAATCTCCAAAAAACCTGATTTCTAGGGAAAATCCGATTAGCGCGACCTCTTAACCTCTTCCGAAAAATCTAAAAAAAAATAACAAAAATACTTTACCTTATAAGCTTTCAAACAAAGGTTGAGCAAGCATGAAATTCGAAAAAAAAAATTTCATTTGTGACATCCTATTGATCAACTCGGAGAATACTTAGAAAAACAATAAAAGTATTTTCACTGATTAACCACTGCCTTTTCACTGTTAGGCGCAAGACCTAAAACGGAACCCCCGTATAAAAAAAAAGATTGCCACGGGCCTGTCTAGAAATAAAGTTGTTAGAATTGTATCTAAAGATAGTATCTTCTTTGAGAATAGAGCATTGGGGCCCAAAAAACTTTGCTCTTTGTTGTTTTTGACAAAAAACAATTACAATCACATGTAATAAAGTACACTAACAATGATTGCATGAAAAATTACTTGACACACAAGTAACGGGACACTCAGCTTCAGCATCGACATCATCGAATGACTTTGCATGCATTTGGTTTTGTAAAATTCGCTGGAAAATGTTCTGAACACTGAACGAGTGCGGTTTGTGTTGTTGTTTTTTGTAAGTGTTCTTTGATTTTGGCTCATCGCAAAGACAAAAATAAGATAGAAAAAAATTTGTATGAAGGGCCACGCGGGCCATACGGGCAACTACGTGGGCATGTTTGGTATAGAGCAGTGATGGGCAATTTGGCTCGCAGGAGCCTTTTGCACTTACGAGCTACCCGTTTGCATTTGAGTGCTAGACGAAGGGGACAGTAAAGAGCCAGCATGAAGGGAAGGAATACAAGAGCAGAATGAAATTCTTTACTGTCATATTTCATATTTCTCTCTACTCTCTCTCTCTACTTATTCTACTCTCATATTTCTCATGCATAAGTGTTGCCGCTTACACATAATTGTATGCTTTATATATAGTACAGTTTCAACACTTGCAAAATCTATTAAAATTAGCTTAAAAATTGTAATTTAAAAAATAGAAAATTTAGTTACATTTTTTAAAAGTAAAGTCAATGTAAAATTTTTAATTTTCAAACAAATAATTGTATATAATTATCATTTGATATTTGCAATTGAAATTTTTATTCATTAATTGAGGGAGCTGGTAACCCTATTGCAGTCTTTGCTGAAAGAAAATTTGTTGTCAATGTTTGTTTCTCCGCAACTCTTGTGCGATGAACATCATGCACGGATGGATGTAGAAATTTTTGTCGTTTCCCTTTCCCCGCAAGTAGTTGTGCCCTTTGTCTAGCACTCGTTTGCACTTTGAGTATTTTAGGAGCCGAAAATTTTCCACTGGTATAGAGCATTACATGTACAACTCACCTTAAAAATAGCAAACTTTTTTCCAACCTGTTAGATAGATGGAATAAAGAAATTAATCAAACAACTTCTATTAAATTGTTGTGAATTTTTTTATTATTTATTGTGATTTTATGCATATTTTCTGGTAAATGCTGCTTGCCGATAAATTACCTTACAACTTATCATATAGCTTTTGCATTAGTGCTCTTATAAATATTTACATTTTTCATAAAGTATGATCTTTATTGTTTATTTATAAACGTTTATAAAGTTTCTTTCTAATATACATTCTATATATTTCTTAAACATAGGTAGATGTATTTTTAATTTGCTTACTAATAATTTTTTTTTATAATTATAAATATCAATTAAACTCTGCATAAGTGATAATAAATAGTTCACATCTCTTATATCATAAATCTAGATAACTAGGTTCTTTAGAAAAAATATATCAAATATTTAAGGTGCCATATTTAGAATAAATATTTCTTTATTATTTATACGAAATAAGTACAAATAATATTCAAAAAGTTATCATAACTTCAGCCTCAAAAGAGTAAAACAGTGAATATCGTATCATTATTATTTTTTTACATTTTTTACATATTAATTTTTAATGTTGTTATTCTTACGTAACCAATAATATTTATGAGTATTAGAAAGGTGAACAAAAAATATGTTTGACACAAAATTTAAAATTAGAAAAGTTTAAAGACAACTTAATTATTTTTTTCTATATAACAAGTTCTGATCAATAAAATAAGCAAATCATGTTGAGCTTTTAAATTGAAAGAAACAACAAATCATATTCTCAAGAAATATGACTAAAAAATATTTAAAAACCCTAAGAATTCGTCAATTAGGTTTAAATCAAACATGCCCACGTAGTTGCCCGCATGGCCCGCGTGGCCCTTCATACAAATTTTTTTGTCTTTGAGATGAGCCAATATTAAAGGCGCCTGCGATCGATATTTGTTGTGATATTTGGATCGCGATCCATATTGATGAGTTTCAAAATATTTAAATATTTTGCCATTCATCAATATTACATGCTACACGTTCAATAAATATCACGATACTGTATATTGATCAATATATATTGAACGTGTAGCAGGCGCCAAAGAACACTTGCAAAAGACAACAACAGAAACCGCACTCGTTCAGTGTTCAGCACATTTCCAGCGAATTTTACAAAAACAAATGCATGCAAAGTCATAATGAAAAACACACACTCGATGATGTCGATGCTGAAGCTGATTGTCCCGTTACTTGCGTGTCGAGTAATTTTTCATGCAAGCATTGTAAAGAAATTAAGTCTTGTTGCATTGAAGTAAGGCAGCGTACTTCATGACATGTGATTTTATTGCATTGTAATTGTTTTTTGGTTTTGTTTGATTTTTTGTCAAAAGCCATTTTGTTTGTGTTTTTTTGTTTTTTTAAACATTGGCCCGCGCTTTAAATTTCTTGGGCCCCACTGGTTTAAATAAAAATGTTTCCATGGAATGTAGGACTGTTTCGTCTTCTAAGCAGTTATTACTAGGATATGATTAACTCATGTGAGGAAATCTTAACTAAAACAATAAAGAAAACATTTTCAAACAAATATGTTAGAATCAAACTTAAATGATGAGGATGATAACAGTTTAAAGAATTACACGATAATTTTCTTCAAATTTTTACTCTTGAGTAGATTTGAGTATCTTATATACCACATAAACATACAACTCTGTGATTGACGTTTCTTTATATTTCACTTTGATTTTTGGGCTCCGCGAAATAACTCCTAACCAAATAACTCCTAAAGCAATAACTCCTAATGTAAGAACTTCTAACAGTAAATGCAATAATTTCTAATGTTCAAAGATGAACTAGCTCCTAACTTCTGACGAAATAATTCCTAAAAAAAAAAATTAAATAAGTCTTAACATTTAGGAGTATTATGTTTATTATGAAATAAATCCTAAACGAATGGTTATAATAATGCAAATAATACGAAAAATAAAATCAGTGGCCAAATTTGGGAATTATTGTTTTTTAATATGAAATATTTTTTAATATAAAATATTGCCCACTACATAAAATGATATTTGGCCGATGAATTGGTTTTCCCTTTACGGAATATTAAATACCACATTTCATAAAAGAGCAAATCGTTATATCATAAATAAAAAAACCAATTAGGCCCTTTTTTCGTTTTATGGCCACTTTTCATATAGCCGATAGGAATACATAATTCAATATTGTACCTAAAGTAACATAACCAACGATCGATGATATGTCCTAATTAGGAGTTTTTTAGCTTTAAGCCAAAGATTTCAGGTGGTATACCTATTCAGTCAAGTCTGCCTTGGTTTGAAAATGGGGTGATAGATTAGTAGGAAGGAAAGGTCAATCAAGTGAAACACTTGTAGGATGTTCTAAGCATGGTGGAAAGCCAAAGAAACATGTGAATTTAATGCCTTCATTGGTGGAAAATTTCTAACATTCAGGAGTTATTTCATGTGTAATAACTCTTAACTTTGTATGGAAAATTTTAGGAGTTATTTAATTTTTTTTTTTTTAGGAGTTTTTTCGTTAGGAGTTATTTCGCGGAGCCGCTTTTTGGTGTAAGATGCGATAAAGTTAAATTTTTACGAAATAAGCTGTTTTCTTCAACAAATTTTGTTTTTGGTAAACAACAAACAGCTGTTTTGGTAGCTCTTTAGTAGAGATACCACATTGTTAAAAAGTGTGTTCACGATTTGTTCTGCTATTCAGCTTATCTGCTAGACCAGTTGCCCTACATCGTGAATACCTCTGTTTATTCAAATTTAAAAAAGCCGGTAGGTATGAAATGATATTAATTTAACTTTTTATTTTGCTAATTTTAAATTTAATTCTTCAACACCATTATAGATATGTGACCAGAAATGAAGAATGGAACCTAGAATGTCAAAAGCTCGATTTTCTGTTTTTAGTCGATTCTGATGTAAAAAAGTGTGCCAAATCGACTGGTGGGGTCCCCAACCAGTAACTTGAAAATTTAACTCAATATTAACTGTAAAAATCAAAACAGACAGTGCAAAAGTTCTTAAGTAGGTATATACACGCATTAATTTTCTTCGTAATCATGTGCCTTCTGAGACATATGAAATTATTCCAAGAGACTGGCTCAGTGCAAGATGTGAAGACATTGAAACGTCTAAACGCCTTACGTTCGACCAAAAATATCGACGCAGTGAAGGAAAATGTTCAAAACGACCCCAATAACCACAATTAGTCAAATGTAACCTTACTCAAGAGCTCGACATTATTACTCTCTGATTTCGCTCTTCATGCATACAAGGTCCAATTGACTCAAGAACTGCAGCTTGTGAACCACCAGTAGCGCCGTAGGTCGTCTGATTGAGTCTTGAAAAACATAAGTCGTGACGATGATTTTTCACATTGGGTACGGCTACGCTAATAAGCAAAATTGCCGCATTTTAGGATCCGAAAACACGCGAGTGATGCCAAAGATGACAATGTACTCACAACGAGAGACTGTTTGGTGCGGATTGTGGGTCAAAGGCGTTATAGGGCCGTACTTTTTCGAAAATAACAACGGAAGAGCCATAAGTAAGAGCCATAATTGGCTATATAAGAGCCAATAGACTGCGCTACAGAGACAAGATTTACAATTTTTTTCGTGGCCAACTCGCCCCGAAACGGCAGCTGTAGATTCTTGGTCAGAGCGACCATCGTATTTACTAAGCACTAGCACTGTAGCTAGCTGAAGCACTGTAGCTTCCAAGCATTAACTACAGATGACTCTAGAAGAGCCAACCAATGTGGCCACCACCACTTCTCGAGGGAATCGAAACGACATTATTTTGAAGATCGACGCCTCACATGAAACGTATCGTACAGTACCTAGCGGTACTCTATTAGCTGTAAAACTTACTAATCGACCTTTGCCTACAGTAAAAAGTACTTTTGTCAAATAATTAATCCTAATCATGTTTCAATTTCCCATAACAAAATTTATCTTCATGTAAGGTATTTTTCAATCCCCACCTGGAGTCCATGAAGGGGACTATAGTTTATTCTTTATAGACAATTAAACTAACTATAAGAATGTATGATGAAAAAAATTGAGGTGAAAATAGGGAAATTTACTCTTCGACTCATCGAACAGCGGCAGAAAATGGGTTCTACCCGGTCCTTTTTGTTGTTGATTAATACAGTGACCGCGTAAAATTCTTGCTTGTGCTGTTGGTTTTATGTATTTCTCGTTGTTGGTAATTCCTCATTGTGACACGTCTTCAACGCTTTGTTGCTTATATTGGTTTTATGTCAAAAATGTTGTTGCACTCTTCACATTACTTTTTGTGGGCATCGCTGCTTTATATAAATGGCGCAATTCAAAATTTAGATTTTTCGATGTGGACATTTCGATGCGGATGTTTAGATTCAACAGTGATGTTTAGATTCAAATTTTTGATTATGACAGTCTTGCACGAAATAAGCGATACGATATAACGTCGGCTTACAAGGAAAACTGACCAACTAAGAAAATTCGCTTTTTTTACTTTTTGATGAAATATAATGTAAAAAGTCATTCAAAAATTTCTTTCAATACAGAATATCGAATATTTCGGCTTTAAAATATCCCTTTCGTCCTTTGAAAGACTAAATTTAAAAGGAAACACAAGGACCTCCATAACAATCAGAACTTGTTTTGCTCTTTCTCACGAATTAGGTTTTTTCTGTTGATCAGTTCTTTGTAAGCTGACGATATGTTTAAAAATACCATCAAATAAATTGTACATTTTTCTCAAGGTGCGGAGGGATAATGCTCAATCAGATCATACGCATCTCTTAAATATTCTCACGTGCATATAAAATGCAGAGAGCTCCAGCTTTGTTCACGTCAAATATAAAAAATAAGTTTGTTTTGTTCTTGCTGTTATTTTGCTCAATACACATCTCAGCAGTAGATTTGACAACTGGCTATTTTCTCACGAGTCCAACAAATGTCATTTGCCTGCATATTTTACTTTCTTTCTGTTACTTTTTTTCGTTCTCTAATTTATACTATTTTTGACAGTTGATACATACGAAAAACTTTCACTTTTACCTTATATAATTATATCATGTCCAAAACCTAACCAATGCGAGGAAATCAAATTTAACTTTGGACTCATATTCCCAATACCGTGAAACCTGTATAATGTAAGATTTTCTCTTATTTTTCTTGTGAGAAGGGAGATTTGGTAAGTTCTCTCTATTCTATTCTATGCTGAATAATGCTCAAGTTAGGAATGAAGTTAGGAATTTATTGACAAATAACTTTGCCTGAGACAAATGTGATCCGACAATAGAAATAATGGGTGTTTTTTTTAGGGGTTTGTTTTTCGAATAGAGATAAAACTGGCATTTTGTGGTCAAATCTGGCAACTCTAATGTCATTTATGTTCAGTTTGGTTTGCCATTTCATGATGAACAGGTTGACAAAAGAACAACGCTTGCAAATCGTGCAAATTTATTTCGAAAATAATGGTTCAGTTCGCGAAGTTTACCGCAAGATCCATCCATTTTATGGTCGACATAATCGTCCATCAGAGCAATTAATTCGGTTAACCATGGGTCATTTTCGCACTACGTTTACTCTATGTGATAATACGCATCCGCAGAGACGTCGAACAGTGCGCAACGAAGAAACAATTGCCGCTGTAGAGCAAAATGTTGAAGAGGACCCAAATGAATCGATTCGCCACCGTGCACAGCAATTGGAGCTTTGTCCATCAACTTTATGGAAGATTTTGCGCAAAGATCTTGGCTTGCGACCTTACAAGATCCAGCTTGTGCAAGAATTAAAGCCGCGAGACCATGCAATGCGTCGTGATTTTGGTGTATGGGCCGAAAATGAGATTGATCTGGATGCTGATTTTCATCGCAAAATTTTGTTCAGTGATGAGGCTCATTTTTGGTTGAATGGCTACGTCAACAAGCAAAATTGCCGCATTTGGAGTGAAGAGAATCCACATGAGATCCTTGAGACGCCATTACATCCACAAAAACTGACTGTTTGGTGTGCTCTATGGGCTGGTGGAGTCATTGGGCCATACTTCTTCCGAAATAATGCTGGAGAGTCAGTTATCGTTAATGGAGACCGGTATAGAGCCATGATAACCGACTATTTTGTTCCCGAATTGGATGGCATGAATGTGGATAAGTTGTGGTTCCAACAAGACGGCGCTACATGCCACACAGCGCACGTCACAATCGATTTATTGAAGGAAACATTCGATGAGCGCATAATTTCGCGGAATGGACCTGTCAATTGGCCACCAAGATCGTGTGATTTGACACCATTGGATTATCTTGGGGATATGTGAAGTCGCTCGTCTACGCCAACAAACCAGAAACGTTAGGGGGCTTGGAGGCCAACATTCGTGGCGTTATTGCCGACATACGGCCCCATATGCTCGAAAAAGTGGTTGAAAATTGGACCTGTAGAATTGGCTTTATTCGAGCCAGCCGCGGCGGCCACATGCCCGAAATCATATTTAAACATTAAGGGAAGGGTTCCCTCATTATGGACAAAAATAAGACAAAGTTTGTATTTTTGTTGTAGGACAATGAAAAGGCGTACGAACTTTTGGTTTTGATGATTATATTAGTTTATTATCAGAGAATTTAAAATAGTGGAAAAGTTGAAAAAACTCAAAATGGCGGCTACAAAATGCACATTTCCGTGGGCCCCTGCGCGCGAAACATGGTGTCCTAACTAAAATTCTGCCGCTTCTTGTGGTGGACTGAAATCAAAAATTGTTGTTATTACTTAAAGATAATGATATTTTCTATGACTGGAACTAAAATTGTTATTATCCATGTAAAATTCATTGAATAATGAACATTAGAACTAAAAGTTCAAATTTTGCTTGTTTTTTTCCATTTCAATAACGTTAAAAAAATATAAATAAATAATTTTTATACATGATGTTAGTTCAGGGCGTACAAAAAAGCATGCACTTCCAAACAGTTCTTAGATAAAGAGAATCGGATCAATAGATCAGGCCTGAGAGTTTTAGTTAGATCGGAAAACGTGGTTTCGAGATAAGCGCGTTTGAAGTTTTTTCAAAAGTTTAGTTTGGACGTAGCGCGCGTGAGATAGGTGTCTTCAAGACGTTGCCATTCGAAAAATATTCGTCGGATCGAAAAATCCATTTACACACATATTCTACACATACGTGGCTTTCATTTTTTCCAAAAAAAAAATCGATTTTTTAGTCCAAAATGAGGGAACCCTTCCCTTAATGGCATAAAATTATCCTTCCAATAAAGCCAAATTGATGGACATTAAAACGATTTTCTTGTGTTTTATTTCAGTTCGAAGTTCTATACCTCTAAAAAAAACACCCTTTATATAGTATCTAGATTTAAAATTTTCCATTAAATTTCAATTCCAGCTTTCTTAAAATTTTGACAAAATAGTGCTCGCCAGTTTTGTGAAATGGGCCTCTAATGATCTCTAATAGTTTATCTTGTTATTTCTCACTGGAGATTTGAAAAATTTCGAACTTTTAAATAAATACCTTTAATTTTTTCAGTCAAGGTACACATTCCCTCCCTTGAGAGTTACAGCAGAATTTAAAAACAAAAAAAAATAATAAAATAAATCTTTTTGCTTTCGAAATAATTTCTTTTAATGATCAGGCTCAAATGACATAAAATGAATATACAAACATATACGACTAATTTAAAAAAATATATAATTAAATTAAAATTAAAATTTATTAAATTATAATCAGTCTTTGTTAAAAAATAAATTGAAACATAAAAATATTTACAAATTTTTGGAAAACTAAGAAATAATTTAAAAAATAAGCTTAAAATAAAAATACTTTTGTAATGCATCTAACATTGCTAGCTCTTTCTAGCACAACAACAATAACAAATATACACTTTAAAATTTTGCGGATCACGCGGCAAAAACAACAACAATAACACTTTCATCACTGCTGCTGTTGCTGTTGTCAGCCGTGATTTTTTGAGTAGAACGTGTCGTCGCTAATGTTGGTGTTGTTGTTATTGTTGCAATTGCTGTTGATGTTGTTGGATTTTTTGCTGCTGTTGCTACTGCTGCTGTCCCTTCTAGCAACGCATCCTTGCTACACTCGGACATATCAATACAACAGACACTTGAATTTGAATCTGACCCAAGCAAAGCTACACTGGCTGCAGCCTCAGGCGGCACATCATAAACAGCGGATGTGGCAGCAGCATGCAATAGAGTAGCAGATTTTGATGCTTTAAGCTTTTGCTGCTGCTGTTGTTGTTGTTGTTGGTGTTGCTTTTTGTAGCTGTTGTATAAATCTTGTTTCTCCCAGTTCGTTGCTGCTACTGCTGCTGTTATGTTGCCCGAAATGGCAGCATGATGATGCACAGCCGTCAGACTGGGATACATAAATTTCATGCCAAACGCAAAATGCTGATGATGCAACGCCTCATCATAGGTTGGCAAGCCGGTGGCAATGGTATAGCACGGTGGCGATTCTTTTTGATAGTAAGCCGCTTCAGCAGATTGATTGAATGGTAGCAGCGTATCGCTGGGTGCGTTGTTGCCGCCAATGCCACCGCCGCCGGGATACATGTCGTTGTTGGTCATGTGCGCACGAATGTCCTTATCTGAAAGAGGCAAAAAGAAAAAACAAAAAAAGCGTTAGTGAGCATTGCTATGGCATGCAATGGACAAAAAGTAGCTTAAAAGTATTTGCTGTGAACTTCTTAAACTTTTGGCCTATGTAGCTTTCCTCTAAAATTGCTTCTAAAATATAACAAATACCAATACTACGCTCCTTTTTAAAACTTTATTTGTATTTTAAATGCTTAGAACATTCTTTCATAACATTTTGAATAAATTATAGCATTTTTAGCTTATCTTCACTTATCTGCTCATATTTCTTTTTATACCTGCTTAAAGAATTTTCCCCCTCCCAATACAGCCATCGTAAAGATTATTTTAATATTTTTTTTTTTTATTATATTTGTATCTTATCATTGTCACAGTGTGGCAGATACGTCAATCATATTTCAAGAACAAAATCTGATAAGGGTGGAAAAAACTTTCTGAGAAAAATGTCCTTTTATGGACAAGTATGAAAGGCAAAGAAGCCAACAAGTGGCATAAAAATAAGAAAAATAAAACTACTGAAGTTGCCAACGAGGTAGAGAAATTGAAAATTGAGCTGTCAGAAATATGACAAGTTGTTGGAAAAAATTTCAGAAAGTGTGACAGCTAAGGACACAAAACGCTTCGCACTTATTTGGCTTTAACAAAGTAAATAATCTGACTAAAATTGTCAAGGATTTTAAGAGAAAAAAAGAAAAAAAAAATAAAGGAATATGAAAATCTTAAAGAATGTTATGTACCGCAGTGGATAATGACAAAAAGATATTCTAATAATATTTCTATTCTAATAATAATTGATTCTAATACTTATAAACACAAAAACATAAAAATAAAAAATTTTAACAAAAGTATAAAAAATTTAAAAAAATAATAAATTAATTAATAATAAACAACAATCATAAACATAAATAAAAAATTTAAAAGAATATAAACCACATAAAATTAATGGTTAAGTCCTTAAAAAACAATTTACACAAATTAATGCTAAGTACAAATACTTATATACAAGAGCAACTAATTCATAAAAACATAATTAATGATTAAAAAAAAAAAATAAAAATAAAACGAAATCAAAATTCAATTAAATTAACTCAAAACAAAATTATTTTTTTGAGTAAACATATTTAATAAATTAACAACTATAAAAAAATCCCTAAATAAAAAATGTTTAAAAAATATACTATCGATATTTGAATATTTAGAGAATTAAAAAACAAAAATAAAAAATTCAAAATTAAAATATAAATAAATTTAACGTCATAAAAAGATTGAAACTAAATTCAAAAAAATAACAATCAAAAATAAAGCAAAAGTAACAAAATGAAATAAATTTACAACTCAAAATAAAAATTAACATTAAATTATAAAAAATATAAAATGAAAAGAGAAATTAAAAATCATTGATATAAAAAATTTCCGAAATAAGAATTAAGAAATTAGAAATAAAAATGAAGATATAAGAACAAAAAATATTAAATAAGAAATACAAAATATAAAGTAAAATATAACAAATAAAACAAAATAAATAATAAAATAAAAACTTATAAATAAAAAATGAGAAATAAATTTTAACAAAAGCAAAATAACAAATAAAAAATAAGAAATCACAAGTAAAAAAAAAATAAAAATAAAACAAACAAATAAAAACTAATATAAATAAAAAATAAGAAAACAAATATATATAAAAATTAAAAAATTACTCATTGAATATACAAAATAACGAAGAAATATATAACTAAATATATAATATAACATAAAAAAGAAATATATAAATTTTACAAAAAAATTTATTTATAAATTTAACACATAAAAAATAAACACAAAAATAATAAATAAATTAAAACAAAAATAAAAATTATTTTTAAAAAATTTAAATAAAACATAAATAAAATGCTCTAATCGAAAAAAATATAAAAAGGAAACCATAAATAAAATAGGAACAAATACAAAGCTTTAATATAAAATAACTATAAAATTGTAAAACATAAACATATACAAAATAATATATAGAATAATTTTATAAAAAAATAAAATAAAAAATGCACAAAACGAAAAACCTAAACAAAAAAAAATACATAAAAAATAAGACTAAAAATAAAGCATTAAAATAAAACAAATATAAAAGTATAAAAAATAAACAAAAACAAAATAAAATATATAATAATTTTATAAAAAATTAAAATAAAACATAAAAACTGCACAAAAAAAAAATAAAAAACTAAACAAAAAAATAAAATACATAAGAATAAAAAATAAGACTAAAAATAAAGCATTAAAATAAAACAACTATAAAAGTATAAAAAATAAACAAAAACAAAATAAAATATATAATAATTTTATAAAAAATTAAAATAAAACATAAAAACTGCACAAAAAAAAAATAAAAAACTAAACAAAAAAATAAAATACATAAGAATAAAAAAATAAGACTAAAAATAAAACATTAAAAAAAATAATTATAATATTGTAAAAAATAAACAAAAACAAAATAATATATAGAATAATTTTATAAAAAATTCAAATAAAACATAAAAAATACACAAAAAAAAACAAAAAACTATAAAAAAAACTAAAACTATATATATAAAAATAAAAAATTAAGAATAAAAATAAAAAATTAAAATAAAATATTTATAAAATTGTAAAAATAAGCAAATACAAAACAAAAAATACAAAGCACAAAATAGAGACTACTAAATAAAATACAAAAAACTAAGAGTTCTAATTAACAATAATAACTTAATAATTAAATAAAAATAAACAAGCTAAATAAAAATAATAATAACAGTTAAAAAATTAAAACTAAAATATAAATAAACACATTTTTTTTTTTTTTTTTTTTTTTTTTATTTATTACAAATATTGAATTTTGTATACAATTATAAAATTAAAACTATACATAGGAATTAAAATAATATTATAAAAAATATAAGCAAAAATTAATTTTTATATTATAATTTTACTGTTATAATAGAAATTCAGAAAAGATAACAATTAAACTGAAAACAAAAATTAAAATAAAAGTAAAAACAAATAAATCAAAAATAAAAATATAAATTAAAAAATTAAGATCTAAATCTTAATCTTAATCTTAAAATCTTTGCAAAAATAAACATAAAAATTTTAATAGAAATGCCAATAAAAATAAAATATATACAAATATATATATAAACAAAAATATGTATATTATATATATAAACATAAACAAAATAAAAAATAAAAATAATAAAGAGAATAATTATTTAAATAATAATATATAAAAAGTGTACAAATCAAAACAAGAGCAAAAGAAAAAACAAAGAAACCTATAAGAACTAGAGAGAAAAAATAAAGCTAAAAATAAAAATGAAAATTAAAAATAAATAATAATAAAATAGTAATAAAAATTTCAATAAAAAAAAATAAAATAAATAAAGAAAATTCACAAATAAAAATGAAAATGAAAATAAAAATAAACATAATGCATCCAACTTCCAAGTTTCGAATTTCATATATTTATTTATTCGACGTAAAACAAGATAAAAAAACTTAATTTTGAAAACGACTTCTTAACAAACTCAATTTAATTGAAAATTTAAAAAATGTACTAGAAAAAAAAAATGTTAAAATTTATTGAAAGCATTTGTGTTTTAAAATATTTTCACATTTTTACTTCTGTCTACATAAGTTTATCGCTTCTTTAAACAACTTGTTCCCAAAGTATTTGTTCAAATGTTTCAAACATTTTCAAATGTTTGCTTCTGTCTCCATTAATTTGTCGCTTCTTTAAACAAATTTCCACTTTTTCTAAAATTATTTTTTAAATTCAAATTCGTTTAAAAATAAAATAATACAAAAAACACCCTACTTTCAACATCAGCAGATGTTCCAATCAACTAAAAATGTCAGCCCTAGCTTGCAACAAATTGCAGCACTGAACTTTTGGCATTTCTGCTAGAGCAGTCACACAGTGCTAGCAAGTAGGAAGCGGAAGCAGCGTGGTGAACGCAGGGAACAAAAACTCTAAAAAGCTAGTTTGATATATAAAACAAATAACAAAATCATCACACAACAGCAGCAATGCACTAAAAAGCATGACAACTTAATTGCATTCAATTAAAGTGCTGCCTAAAAGTATGCAACAACATGTTGTGCCATTGACTATTATACATAAAAAATAAATGGACAAAAAAAAATATTCATGTTTTATTAGATATTTTATTGCTAAGCGACGGCTTTGTACCATTTATCGAAATGCACAGTTAAATTGAAGTGTGTTAAAAATTTAAATCAGCCTAAGAGCATGCAACACTTTTCACTTAAAACATAATAAAAACATATTAAAGCAACATGTTGGTAGAGTGTATTATTGGTTTTTTATGTGCTATTGTAACAACAAAAAAAAAAAAAAAAAAAAAAAAAAACAACAATTAAAAAGTGTTGGTTAACTTTTTAATTCCATAGCATGCTGTATAGTTTTTTTTTTTTTTTTTTTTGTTTTGTTCAAACAGAGCGTAAAAACCTCGCAACAAAAAAGCATTAAGCACGCTTACAAACACACGAAACTATACACATAAGAGTAGGTGTTAAAATGTTCATTACGACATTAACAATATGTTGCGCATTTTTTTTATACAGCCTACTTTGCGGCTGGGTGCTATAATTCGCGCAGCGCTCTCTACCTCCTGACTTTTGAGCCATTAATAATATAAATATTTTCTGTTTTTTTTTTTTTTTTTTTTTTGGATGCAAAGAAGAGAAAAATATTTATTGACATATTTAAAAATGCAGCATGGAAAATTAATGGCTGTTAATATTTATGCGCGCCTACAAGCATGCAACAATTGACAGTCATTGCTTGCTCGTAATGGTGTTCTTTTTTTGTTGGTTTTTGTTTTTTCTCAGCAGCATTGTTTGTGTTGAACTTTTATTTTTAACTTATGTAAGCTTTTTGTTATATCTGGCTTTTTTTTTTTTGGTAACTTAACTGTTTTAAGCTCACGTAGAGCTGAATGCATGCCGCGATAAGCAGCTGTTGTTCGCTTTTATCAATTTAAATGATATATTTTAATAGGAAAATTATGCAATTAATTATGGTCAACAATGGCCTAGATACGACGCATGCATTAAAAATGCATTTAATGCGCCTTAAGCTATGCACACATATTTACGGCTTGAACGTTTTAAAGATAGCATCTTGCTTGGGAGTTATCTCATTTTTGAATTAAAAATTGAAAAAAAAAACATTATAATAGATTCAAGTTTATTTATATCTAAATTATAAGACACAAATCAGTGAAAATTATTTTAGATAAGCCTAAAATTATGCAATAAAAATGTTCAATGAAAATTTAAATCTTTCAAATAGCATATTTATCAATTCTGAATTCGCAGAAGATTACCAGACCACTTCTAAGTAATACTGTAATGCTAATGTATTCAAAATATATTGTCTCTATATATCTCTAAAGTAGAAGACACAAATCAGTGAACATTTTTTTAGATAAGCCTAAAATTATGCAAAAAGAACTTTCAATAAAAATTAAAATATTTCAAATAGCATATTTATCAATTCCGAATTAGCACTTCATTACCAGACCACTTCTAAATTATGCTTCAGATAGACTTCTTTCCTAGAACTTTAATCTTTAGGAAGTAGTTACCATATTATATATTCTTCATATTTGAAATATATTCCCTCTATTACTCTCTAGAGCGAATATATTTAGAATATGAAGTTTAAAACTACTTTCAAATTTGCTTTTTTTTCATTTAAAAACTATTCGCATTTTTTCCAAACTCACACTAAGTCTCTTTGTCTTGATGTTTGTATTCGTAACTTCATTTAAATCAAGCTGTCAGCAACTAGCTTAGTGCTTTTTTGAGCTTTTGTTTTTTTGGTAAAATTTATGCAACAACTCCGCTCTACACAAAAAACGAGTTCACTAGTTCACAAAACACAAAATAAATATCTAACAAAAAAAAATCTTGACATTTTAGCTCGCCTACATTTGAAACATTTATAGCATACTCTAAGGCGCGCTCATTTCTACTACCCCTCTCTCTCTCTCCCTTTTATATTCACACACAAATTGACAACGTTCTATATTTGCATTGTAAATTATTTAAAACTCAGTCAGTTAAACAATTGCTGCTCTGCCATCCATTCAAATGAATTGAACGTGCCATGAATCGCCAAAAACATAAAAAAATATCTACCGCTATCATAGCATACTCTTAGGTGCGGCCAAAAAAAATAACAAACAGAGCTTAAAACAATTTATTTCACATTTAATTCAGAACACAAAAGTGTACCAGCTTCAAATAAAATGAGCGAACGAAAGAGATAGCAGAGGCCAATATTTATTGTTTCTGTTGTGCAAAATACAGTGCGTTGTTTTTTTTATTGCATACTTTTAGGCCTTATAGAGTTAACATGCTGTTTATAGCACAAACAATGAGCTGAAAAATGCTACGTTTTACTGTTTAATTCAATTAGAACTTGGAGAGTGAAAATAGAATACCAGAAATAAAATTTTTTCAAAAACAAATAGCATAATTTTAGGCATTTTAATAAAGATTTGATTTACAATGCAAGCCAAATAATTTGTTTTATAATAAAAAAATCGTAGCTAGACAAAATCGAGAAATAATTTATTTTCTATGAAATAAATTAAAAGTACTTACATACTTTTAGGATTCATGCATAAAAAATTTCTGAAACACTTACATATATGAAAACTAAGCTAAATTTTGCCATTTATTAAGCAAAAACCTATAGAAATGTGTTCTATTGGTTTTTCACATAAATATGAATTGAAAGTTTTCAATATGTTGCATACTTTTGGGCATGAATGCATGCACATTTCTAACATTTAGAAGAAAATTGAGCTAAATTTTGACATTAATTAAGCAATGAAGTAAAATCATTTTTTGTATGGGGTTTTCACATAAATTTCAATTGTAAAGATTCAATGTGTTGCATACTTTTAGGCCTTATAGAGTTAACATGCTGTTTATAGCACAAACAATGAGCTGAAAAATGCTACGTTTTACTGTTTAATTCAATTAGAACTTGGAGAGTGAAAATAGAATACCAGAAATAAAATTTTTTCAAAAACAAATAGCATAATTTTAGGCATTTTAATAAAGATTTGATTTACAATGCAAGCCAAATAATTTGTTTTATAATAAAAAAATCGTAGCTAGACAAAATCGAGAAATAATTTATTTTCTATGAAATAAATTAAAAGTACTTACATACTTTTAGGATTCATGCATAAAAAATTTCTGAAACACTTACATATATGAAAACTAAGCTAAATTTTGCCATTTATTAAGCAAAAACCTATAGAAATGTGTTCTATTGGTTTTTCACATAAATATGAATTGAAAGTTTTCAATATGTTGCATACTTTTGGGCATGAATGCATGCACATTTCTAACATTTAGAAGAAAATTGAGCTAAATTTTGACATTAATTAAGCAATGAAGTAAAATCATTTTTTGTATGGGGTTTTCACATAAATTTCAATTGTAAAGATTCAATGTGTTGCATACTTTCAGGCATAAATGCATGCAAATTTCAATTATTTATAAGAAAATTTATTGATTTAAAGGTTCTAAATTTAAGAATTATTTAATTAAGCAGTAAACTTAAATAATTTTTTTTTTGTGAGGGTGAATTAACAGAATTGGTTTGCATACTTCCAGGCACTTTTTATAAAAAAATTTCATTTACATAACCCTTAAATACATAGGTTGCCATATATGGCACAACCAAATAATTTATCCCCTTATCTGAACGAGAGCAATTTTGGGAAAAATAATAAACCTTTTGGGTCACACCGATTTAAAGCTTTCGTTCTCTTCAAACGGTTATACTTACAGAATTCAGCTGACTGAATTATTTGTACCAAAAGTGAATAAATGTTAAATGCAAAAAAAAGGCCATGCATTTAAGGGTTAATGTTTATTAAACATTTTGAAAAATTGTACAGTTCTTATGCAATTAAATGAAAGTTTTAACGGAATATAATGTAAGTATATATGGCACGCTTCAAAGCATATCTTTAACTGTTAAACCCAAGAAAGATGAAGTGAAATTTTAAGATTTTCAAATATTTAACATACTAAAAAATTTTTGTTGGAGTTTGTCGAATTTCATTTAAATTTTTAGTAAAACAAAAAAAAAATTAATTCAATTAATTTATTAAAAAAATAACTGAGACAAAATAAATTGGATGAAGATAAATCTTTGAAATACTACCCGATTTCAAAAGCAAAGTTTCTTGCATACCTTGGAGCACCTTAAAAGATGTTATTTTGCTCAACAAAAGTACTTTGAAAATTCACCGGAAACCGCTGTCCAGCTTTTTAAAAGAATTGTTTGAGTAAACAAATAAACTTAAAGGTGAAATTATTAGGAGGCAGTCATGGTATCTTATATGTATTTAATTCCACAAGAATAAATTAAAAACTTTTTTAAGTTATAATAAAATAACTAAAAAATATGAGTCATGCAGACAAACTCTCAATTAAGTGCTTGAATTTTTTATGAAAACACCTTTCTAAAGAAGCAAACAATACAAAATGAATGATCTTTTTAACAACAAACTTTCTAAAAATATGTTGCATACTTTTAAGCACATTTGCAAAGCGAATTTTTTCATCTTTTAACAATAAATAAACTTGTTTAACAGTTAATAAATCTAAGGTATGTGGGTATTTAAAAACAGTGCATTTTATTAAAGATGTGTTGCACACTCTAAGGCATCTATAAAAAAGTTGATCATAACAAATGAACAGCTGTTTAGTTTGCTGGTGATTTGCAGTATTTTTAGCATAAATAATATGCATTTTAAGAATATGTTGAACTAAGAATTATAAAGTATAGTTTTATAAATGGTGTGGCATACTTTTAGGCGCTAATAAATAAAATATTTAACAGTTTTAGCAGGTAATTTCTTGACACTTCCTAAGTTTTGTGCTTATTGTTTAGAACACATCGCACACTAACAACAAGAGGGCCACAAGTCAAAATTTAAAAATTTTCAGGAGAAACAAAAAACAAATTTGTTTTGCAAGCGACTCAACACAACACAAGGAGACAAGGAAACGAATTTGAGTTTTGCCCCGATTGTAGATAGGGTGCGACATGTTTTATGCTGATTATAAATTGCATACTATTAGGCACTGCATATGTAAAACCATGGAGTTATTAAAAAGTTTGAAAATTCTTGTAAATATTTTCAAACTCTTGCATACTTTTAGGCATTAATGCTCAATTTCAAAAATGTTCGTTAAAGAGAAATTACGTTAAATTTTTTTAGTTTTTTGTTTCAGTTGAAAAATCAACATTAAATTAATAATTCAAAAACTTCAACATTTTTCAATTATTTTTTTTTTTTTTTTTTAACGTTCACGTTAAATATTTCACTTAGGAATTCAGAAATTTTGCTAAGAATTCAGAATTAGTTTAAATGTGAAATGAATATTTGATTGCATACTCTTAGGCACTGCAATATAAAAAAATTAATAGGTGGATATAAAGCTTAAACAAATTTTAATAAATTTCTTAGACTCAGCATTTCTTTTTAGCAAAAAAAATCTTGCATACTTTTGGGCACTTATGAAAAATGTTAAAAAAATATCGAAAAGTATGCAAAATCATTTAAAAAGTGAGTAGAAAATAAATTATTAAATCAAATTGGAATTTTTGCTTGTTGCATACCTTAACCCTTAAATGCCCAGTGTATCTATTTTGATACAACCGAGAAACTAAGCTATATATTTTAAAATACTGCAAAAATTATTGGCATAACTTTGTTGGTTTGGGAAATATTCACCGTCAAATTCAAAAAATATTTTTTTTTAATTTTTACGTACAATTGGCTTTTTGATATGAAATATTTTTTAAACTATTAACTATTTTAGAGTAAAAAAATTACTAGTTCTACGTTTTTGCTTGAACTCCTACAACCAAGCTGATTGATAGTATACGTCGGAATGCCCACTATATCTTTTCGGATACAACGAATTTATTTCAAAAAAAAAATAAAAACGGGTCGTATTAACACAACATAATTTCTTTTAATGAAATCGGTGTTGTTGGGCATTTAAGGGTTAAGGAAAAAACACAGGAAAAATTTTATGAATGAGTTATGCACAGCTATGGGCAGAGAGCGCTCTGGGAGCGACAAGAGCTAGAATTGAGAGCAAAGGCTTATTTAGCAACACAAAACGCAACAACAAATCAAAGACAAAAGACAAAAACAGAAAGAACACAGAAGCTTTAAATGTGCCTCTACTCGGTTATGCAGAGTATGTTTTAAATTGCATTATTTTTAATAATTTCGAATTGTATACTTTTAGGCACAACAAAATAAAAATAATAAGTTTGATGCGAAGTTTCCAAAAATGTTTATAGGGTTCGTTAACATTTCTTAGATCGAATATTTCCTCCTTGAACGATCTTGAATACCTTTGGCCACTAATTGGGCAAAAATGGTAACAAAATGCCGAAAAGTATGCAAGATTGTTTAAGAGATACATGAAAATGAATTTTAAAAATATGTTTGCAATTTTACTGCATACATCAAGGTACTCACAGGAAAATTTTGAAAGAGATTTTAAAATTTGTTATGTTTTGAACGATTAAAAAAAAATAATGATTCAGAAACTTGCAAATTTTGCTGTTTGCTCTAAGAAAATGTTGCATATTTTTAGGCACATTTGCATAGCGAATTTTTTCAGTAAATAAACCGAAGGTATGTGGCCATTTAAAAACATTGCGTTTTATTAAAAATGTGTTGCATACTCTAAGGATTCTCAGTACAAATTTTTTCAGTAAATAAACCCAAGGTATGTGGCCATTTAAAAACATTGCGTTTTATTAAAGATGTGTTGCATACTCTAAGGGTTCTCAGTAAAAATTTTAAATTGCATATTTGTATGGAAACATTTAGGCTATACATTTGGAAACATTTTTTTTTTTAGCTTTGAACTAAGGATTTCAGGTGTAATACCTATTCAGTCAAGTCTGTCTTGGTTCGAAATGGGACGATGGATTAGTGGGAGCGAAGGGGCAATCAAATGAAATATGTATAGGATGTTTTAAATAAGTATGGTGTAAAGCCGCAGAAACATGTGAATTTGAATCTGAGGCAAGTGTTATGCCTTTACCTCAGTCAATTCAAGTTATAAGGCAATTTCATCCACAAACTTCTCTATGAACTTCGAACTTACGACTTCAAGTCGTAATTATTGATGAGTTTTCCATTTCAGTTGATAAGAAATAAAGAAAGAAAATTGGAAATGTGAAAGGTTAAAGCGTAGAACCACGGTCTGGCAGGGATTTTAACCCGAGACTTCTGGGGTGGCAGTCGAACAAGCTACCTACTCGACTACCGAGGTCGCCAAACCTGTATCTCTCTATCTCTTTTCTCACCTGTATCTCTTCTGTATAACGAAAAAACACATTAACGGTAAGCAAGACACGAGAAGCTATCGGTTCTTGTATGGCGGAAAGTAGTGGTGATCGTTTCTTTTTGTCGTTCGTGAATTTTTTCGTGATACAGCCTGATGGGGTCAATCACATCACAATTTTCACCGTCAATTTTACCTTCTATACAAAAATGATCTTGCATACTTTTAGGCACTGGTGAAAAATTTTTAATTATTCAAGATCGTTGCTAGCTGAACAGAAATTACAAAAAACAAAACAGAAAAAAACAAAAAAAAATTAAAATTTATAATTTTTCTGTGTATTGTAAACCTTGCATACTTTTAGGCACTGGTGAAAAATTTTTAATAAAATTTTTAACTATGCAAGATCGTTGTTAGCTGAACAGAAATTACAAAAAAAAAAAAAAATAAAAATTTATAATTTTTCTGTATATCTTAAACCTTGCATACTTTTAGACACTCTTAAAAAATTTTTAATGAAATTTTTAATTGTGCAATATCGTTGTTAGCTGAAAAGAAATTACAAAAAAAAAAAAAAAAAAAAATTAAAATTTATAATTTTTCTGTATATCTTAAACCTTGCATACTTTTAGGCACTGGTGAAAAATTTGTAATTATGCAAGATAAAAAAAAAATTAAAATTTCTAATTTTTCTGTATATCTTAAACCTTGCATACTTTTAGGCACTGGTGAAAAATTTTTAATTATGCAAGATAAAAAAAAAATTAAAATTTCTAATTTTTCTGTATATCTTAAACCATAAACGTCCGCAGAAATTTTTCAAGGGGGGTGGGGAGCAAAGGTATATACATATATGAAAATGGTTATATGAAAATGTAATAGGAACACATAGGAATTAAAAATATATGAAATTTTTCCAGTCCAGGGGGTGCAAGTGCCCCTCCAGCTCCCCCTGTGGACGCCTTCGTCTTAAACAACTCACAGAAAAGATTCTCTGGACTTATGTAGTTGAAGCAGCTACGACATTTAATGTCCTTGCGTAAGTTTTCTCTGTAAAAATTTAATAAAAACTTGTAAGCATGCGCCTAAAAATATGCCACAATCTCGAAATAATTTTCTTTCTTAATGTCATAAAACCTAAGAAATAATTTGTTGTCATAGGCTCGAAGTAGCGCTGCTACTGCTACAAACACACGCCGTCCGCCTCCTCTGACACACCCCTAGATTTGCCATAAAATTACTTATATTTATTATTATGTACGCCTTGAGGTATACTCTGCCATTGTAAATTTCAAGCAATAAACTTTGATTTATATGTTCCAACATTTTCTTTCACTTATTCTATTATTCTTTATCCACTTCACTCCACTACCAGCAACATTGTAGCAACAATAACAACGTCTTCACTTAATTACCTCTCTGTTGTCTGTTGCCGCTGAATAATTCACAACTTACCAAAGTAATTAACAATGGAAGCGTTTCAAGAAGCACCAACAAGCGGGTGGCGGCGACGCTTATGCTTGTGGGCCAACATGTAAGTGGCTGGCTGGCTGGCTGGCATTGTTGGCTGCTGTTAGCTGCTAGATGCCATGTTAACCCAGTTTCTTGCGAAAGTTTTGTGCAAAAACAATAGCAACAACAACAACAACAACAACTATAGACAAATAGCACCGAAGATGGCTGGAGAAACAAACAAACAAAGTAAGAAGTCGGCTTAAAGAAAATGTACTCAACTGGCTGTCAGCTAATAAATTTTTTTGGCACAAAAACTTAATTGATTACATGGCCAATCTTTGTGTATGTATGTGTGTGTGTGTTTTTTAGTGTATGTGAGTGTGTCGATGCGTGCCTTGGTATTTGCGACAGCTAAATAAATGTAACTAATTCCTAACAATTTTCTTTTTCATTTTTGTTTTTTCTTTCCAACATGTTCACCTAGTTTGTAACAAAGTCATCAGCTACTTAAGTATTTATAAGCTATCCAATAGAATTTTTTTTTTATTTTTTATTTTTATTTTTGTAATTTGTTCATTGTATAGTAAGTGATCCAGGCTGAGTATGGTACGTGTTCGAACAGTAAGTTTGTGGGTGATTAGAACAAAGTTAGGTAGGTGCAAACTTATAACAACAACAAATCGTTAGCTTGTATTAGCTACCCGTAAAGTGCCAAATTTAGTAAACTGCTCAATTTGTGTTAAACAGTGACTGTAGTTTGTAACCGCTCCTAATTAAGCTGCGGAACTAGTGCGAGTTCTATGGTTAGGACTTTATTTTTCTTGTTTTTTGTATAAGACAAGAAAAACTTACTTATCTCTGGTGCTAAGTTAATAAAAAATTATAAAAAAAATATTAAAAGAATGTTATAAATACGCTTTAAGTAGCAACAAATGACGTAGTATATTAAAAACAAAATAATTTAAAAACTTTCAACTGTCTCCAAGACACCAACCAGACAAATATTATAGCCTAGTTTTAGGTGTTGTTCGTTTATATTTTTATTACCGCCTTATTTAAACCTGCCCATATGCCTCTCTATAAAATTAAATGTTCCAAAGTGTCAACAACAAAGTCATATAAACGCCACTTAACCCTTTATTGCATTTTCATAAAATTTTCACCACATCCAAAAGCACCAAAAAGCACTAAAAAGCTCTTAACTACACAGAACGCAGAGCGCACAAAACAAAACATTTAAAACTATTTTATTAGCAACCAGCAAATTTTCAAGCATTTATTTGCAATGTCTTACACCCCAATTATTTATCCCAGTCCACAAAATACCCTTAATATGCCAGTCATAAATTTTTGTTGCTTTTTGTTGTCAATGTAAAATAAGATCTGGTGCTGTTGACTGACTCATTCCGCTGCTACTGTTACTGCTGCTGCTGCTGATAATAAATGCAATTATTAATCATAAAATAAAATAATCCAGCTTCACACTTTGAAAAGGCGCCAAAAAAGGACTAAACATGTGTTTGTTGTTTTGTTGTTGTCAAGTTGCCGGCAGTTTTTTGTTTTTCTTATTTTTAGTGAGTGCCTATAAAGTGTCATAAATTTACTTTGACAGCCAGATAAAGTTACACAAGAGCATCGAGTTTGAGTTTGAGTTTGTTTTTTATCACTTCGATTTTTTTTTTCGACAGCAACTGTTGCTTTAAACTTTTCATTTAAAGTTCGCAGAGCAAAACTTGTTGCTTTGCTACACTGCAAAGCTTTAGAGCGAAACTTTTAAAAAAACATTTCTGAAGGAATGAGCTGCTACAGTAAAGAAAGGGTCAAGACTTCATATATCACATAAAAAATACAAAAAAAAAAAAAAAAAATACAAAGTAAAGTCGACCTAGTATTGACTAATACAGGGCAGAAAATTAACTTAAATATATCCACTGAACTATATGCGAAGGTTTTGCGTAAGGTGAGAGTTTTGCGAACGTTTTTGGTTAGCATTTTTTTTTTATTTTTAATTTTTTCTTTTGTCGCTTAAAAGTGCTCGCTATAGTAGAGTTGGTGTAGCGGCCAACGAAACAGTCTGTATAGTCGAGCTGTGTGATTTGCTCTGTACAGAACCGTTGTTGTTGTTGTTGTTGGTTATTGCCTTCTTTGTTCCTCATGTTGTCTTGTTGTCAACATGCTTGGCCTAAAGCTCGAAAAATTTGTTTTCAATATAAAAATATAAATAATGAAAAGGCCGTATACAAATATTAAGATATTAAGATTATAGAAGATTAAATTCGTAAAAAACTATTCCATAAAAAAAAGAGAATAATTTTTTTACGTTTTGGTAGGTAAAAATTCCTCGTACATGAACAATTTTTGTTCAAAAATAAGTTCGGAAATTAATCATAAATGTTTCTTTTTTGCATCTTAAAAGAGTTGTAGAAACATAATTTTTTTTTCATATCAGTAGAAGCAATTTTTCAAAAACCATTTTTTGTTCATAAATGAGTTCAGAAATGAATCGTAAATATAATTTTTTTATATTCCAAGTGCCGAAAAAGAATTTTTCTATGGTTCAGTTTTTAACTCATTTTCGAAGAAAAAAGGTTCGTTTTTGAGATTGATTCAAAAAGGGTTAATTTCTGAGTGCTGAAAAATACCCACTGAACCATATGTGAAGGCTTTGCATAAGGTGAGAGTTTTGCGAATGCTTTTGAGTAGAATTTTTTTTAAATTTTTGATTTTTTTTTTTTGTTTTTTTGTCGCCTTTAAGTGCTTACTATAGAAGATTAAATTCATGAACATTTTCCCAATGGTTTTCCCAAGCAGTCTTTGTTCATAAATTAATTCAGAAATAAATCAAAAATACTACTTTTTATATTCTTATGAGTTAAAAAGGAAAAATTTAAACCTTTGTTGCTATTTTTATAATAGTAGATGAAATTCAGTCCGTCGATTGATACAAAAAGGGTTCATTTCCGAGTGCCGAAAAAGATTTTTCTATGGTTTATTTTTAACACATTTCCGAAGAAACAAAAGGTTCGTTTTTGAGAACCTTTCAAAGAGAGTTCAAAAAGAATTAATTTCCGAGTGCTCAAAAATAACTTTTATATGGTTCTTTTTTAACTCATTTCCAAATAAAATAAGGTTAATTTTTGAGATACATTTTAGTCCGACGAATGATACAAAAAAGGTTAATTTCTGAGAGCCGAAATTGAACGCTTCTACCCGAAAAGTTTCATAAATGAATTCCAAAACGGTAGTTTCGGTTCACTGGGTATTTATAGATTCCAAATTTTCCAAAAAGAATTCTTCATTCTGTACAAATAAAATATAAATTTAAATTAAAATTCTTAAATAAAAAATTAAATTTTGTTATTTTTTAATTTAACCCTTTGAGGCATGCATTTTTGTAGGTGATGAAATTTCATGAAAATTTATAAATATAGTTTTTTGGAGTCACTGATCAAGAATCTGACGTCAGATTTTTGGAAATTCAAGATGCGGACAGTGATTAAAAATAATTTGTTCCAACTGGTCTGTAAGGTGGGTGACCTCCTATGGGGAAAGAAAAGTTTGCAGTGCCACCAGCTCATTTGAAAGCTTATCTTGAGTGGAATTTAGTAAAATAAAAAAATTTTTTTAGGTGTTCTCTAGTAACCGCCAAAATAGTATTCTTTTATATCTGTGGTAACAAGGCATAACAGCCTAACTCAAAATATCGTAAATACGGGATGTTTATTACGGGATTGGAAATAAACTACTACGATTTGTAAGCGTTGTTCGGTGTAAGTCTTTGCATGGCATTTTGCCAAAGTATACTGAACATAAATGTCAAACACATGTGTAAACTTTGACAGATGGTTTCACAAATATCCCCCTAGGGATTCTATACCTTCTATACCTATAAAAAAACACACACTATGTATATTTTTGTAATATTTTAATGTTTAGGAGCGTATAAATCATAAAAACACAAAGGTGGTAGGTATACTAACCGCCATGCCGCATAGGGTTAATTCAAAAATAAGTAAAATTGAGATCAAATTTTTATTCTTTCGCTTCTTTTTATTAATTCTTTTGCTTAGAAATCATTTATTTTTATACATAATCGTCGGCTTACAGGGAAAACAGACCAACTACGAAAATTTGGTTTTTTACTTTATGATGCAGTATAATGTAGAGAGTCATTTCTGGCAATACTGAATATCTTTTATTCCGGTTTAAAATATTTCTTTGATCGTTTTAAAGACGAAATTTAAAAGAAAACACAAGAAACTTCATAATAATTAAAACTGGTTTTGCTTTTTCTCACGAACTATGTTTTTTAGTTGGTCAGTTTTCCTTGTAAGGCGATGTAATGTTTTGGAAAAACGATACGTAGGCCGCTACTTATATTTCGCGGTGTGACCATGATGGAATAATTATAAGGTGTTCTCATCCCATGACATTTTCCAGTATATTTTTTGACATTCTACCTTATTTTGACCATCTGAAAGAATTCATATAAACGTTTTTGTATGAAATTGTCAAAATAAGGCAGCCTATTTTTTTCTCATGTTCCGGAGTAAAACATCTTATATTTATTCCACCATGGGTCTGGCAACGCAAATGTAATTCCAGTCAAACTGGCGTTTTCGTTGGAAATTTTGACATTTTGTATGGGTTTTGGGCTCCATACATTTACTTAATATATTCCAGAACCTCCCTGCAAGGCCAAATTCTGAATCCTGGATGTAATATAAGCACGTGACGCCAAAAAAAAATCCACAAAATTATGAAACTAAAAAAAGTGGGTTAAAAAACGTTGATATGTAGAAGTCTAAAAAGGATGTTTCAAATCGAGTTTCCTATTTACATTTAAGTCATACAAAAACTTTTAACCATAACATATGCTAATGTAAAATCGTCCGCTTAACCCAATTATGCCATCAGATTTTTAAAAAAATTAGTCCTTTACCCAAAATTGCCCTACTTTATTAAGAATTTCTCCATATTTTCTTTCGATTTTGAATTAGAGGCTTTGGCCTCGCCAAGGTTGCTGCAACTTTCTCAAATTTAAATGTTGCAGGATTCTTGACCATTTTATGAAGTTTAGGAAAAATTAAAAATTTAAAAAAATCGGATAATTTTTTTTTATCCGATGTTTTTATGTTTTTTTGTTAAGCCGACTTTTGAGAACACATTCTTTTTTTATAAAATTTTCTTCGCTTTGTTTTTTGAATGTTTACAATGACTTTTAAAACATAAATGTGCTCATCATCATCATCGGACATCATTGCAAATATACAGAATCTGGCCTTGCAGGGAGGTTCTGAAATCCTTTTGGAAAAAAAAAAAAACTCATCTGGTGCACATGCTCTTATCGTATTGTTTACAGTGCTTTTAAAATTGTGTTTCAGCAAAAAAATGGAATTAATCCGACATTAATTATCTCAACGAGAGTACATCAATGAATTTAATTTTTGGAATAATTTCTCAATTTTAGAGAAAATTTCGAAAAACAATAAAGAAAAAATTCCATCTCTATTTTTAATCCCGAAATATATGTAGCAACCCTTGTACACATGTTTTCTTTCAACTTTATAAAGTCACATCAAGTCAGCGTTTTTCCTTCATAGAATTGAGTGGGTTAAGATATAAAAAAGATTACTTTAGCCACAATTTCTTTAAAAGTTTTTCAAAAACAAAGGTTGAAAGAGGCATATTTTTTATTATATTGATTTGAGGGCTTTTTTTTTCTCTCTCTCTCTGGTGTTTTTGGTTATTAGTTTTAATTTTTCTTTTATTGAGTGGCGCATTTTGCTTGAAACTTTTATCACTTTAGTCATTTTCTAACGATGGATCTTGTTTCTTTGTGATTTTTCTTATTTTTAGGCACTTTGACTTGTGTGTTTAAATCTGGCCCATTTTTCATTCTTACTGCTTATGTCTCATTTTATTCTAGCTCATTTTTACTTCGCATCGTTAAGGTTTTTAATCATTTTTCTTTTCTCCTTTTCTCCATATTCGTGAAAATCATCTCAATTCACGGAACAATCATCTCAAGCTCAGCCTCGTCGAGTGAGGCTTTGTTTTTGTTGCCTTTGCATGCAATTCTTGTTGTTAAAGCGAGTTAAAAATTTGGTGAACGTTGGTTTTGTTGTTGTTTTTACAAATGTGCAAACACAAATTTGATAAAATAAAACAAATTTGTAGCTGGGCCAACTGGGCCAATTGTGATTCTGGAAGCTCATGTCTGACTTATATCCTACGCCTATCAAAGTCCATCCTTAACTTCACTCTTCAGTAACCCCAGAAAAAACCAAACCATGTCCCCCTCTCTTTTTCTGTATCCTAACAGTATATAAATGTTTTTTTTTTTTTATATATTAATCCAAGAATACTTACTGCATTTTTTCCATTCGCGAAACTTGCGATAGAAGTAGCACGAGAACAATATAAAAATCACCGAAAGTACAACCAATGCGCTCACTACGCCAATCCACAAATAGTTGATGATGGAATGCATGTCGGCACCTTGAAAGAAACGTTCCAAGCCTGCGGCAGAGTTCTTGAGATCGGCCAAATTGAGCACAGCGCTATTTGAGATCTGTTCGCTGGTGATGGCATGACCATCGGCAGACATGGCAACAGCATGTATGCCGCTAATGTCTGAATGATCGCTGTTATAGACTGTCTTGCCAAGCTGCTTGAGCAACGTGCTAAATCTATCCAAATGTTGTATGCGTTCCAAATCGCTATGGGAAGGTATCTCGAAGGTAATTTGATGCGAATCGTGATGTTCGATGCTGTCACTTAGATGGCCAGAGGATTCGCTGTCATTGTCGCTGAGTATATCAGCGGCTGAAAGCAGCTGTGAGTAGGGCACGTTGCTGAGCGTGGTGCTCTCGAGCAGGGCGCCAAAGTAATCAGTTGTGGTCTCCATGGTGTTTGGTGTTTATTTTTTTTTTTTTTTTTTTTTTGCTTTTATTGTGAAGTGTTAGTGTTTATGTGTCTGTGTATAGTTTTGAGTAAATAATAATTTTTATAAATTAAATTTTTGTTTTTCAATTTAAATTTTTTTTTTTTAATTTCACTTTTGAAATTTTGTTTCTTTGCTTAAGTAAATTTTTCGTTAGCTTTACCTTGCTTACGATACACTTAAAAACACCAACAAAGCAACGCGTAATCCATTTAACTTTAAAAGCAAAAGCTTAATTTTGCTTTTTTTTTTATTTTTTTTTTTTTTTTTTTTTAACTTGTATCTTTAAGTTTACGTATCTTAGCAAACACGTCGTTTTATTTTTATTTTTATTTATTTTTATTTCTCGACTAGCAACGCGTTGTATACAACTCAACAGCCAGAACTAAACTGATTCCAAAGGAAGCAACATTTGTTCGCTTAACGTGTTTCTGTTAAGAATGATTCTTGCACGAACTCCTAGTGCTGCGCGTGTATCTGCTGGATATACTGGCACTTTTGAGGACTTATGTTCGCTCTGTTGAAGGTTTTCCTTTGTTTTTGTTATTTTACTGGCTATATTGTTGTTGTTGTTGGCGGCGTTGGTGGTGGTTGCAAGTGTAAATGCAGCAGCACCAACAGGCGCACACACACGCACAGTTGTGGAGCAAATGATAAGGGAAATTTTCTCTCTCATTTATGAGTAGGTCAAAGTGCATCGAGTTCGGTATGTGTGTGCGTTTGCGTGAGTAGAAAGGAGTTCGGTGCTGCTCTAGGTTACTTTAGCCTGCTTAAGTGGGCAGCTTTTGTGTTTAGGTTTTAAACTCAAACACTGACCTAATTTAAAATGCAGTAAATTTAACGCGATTGCAGCAAATGCTCTGCGTGAACAAAAACTCAAAATTAAGCAATATGAAGATATATGATGCTTTCCAAAAGAAATCTCATATTGAACAGTACCGGTTATCGTACTGTTACGTACTTCAATAGACTAGAGCCTAAAAAATTGATCATGCAATGTCTAAAGTAATGCAGAAATATTGCAAGAATTTCTCAAAAATACTTCACTATTGTTAGTAAACAACTAAAATATAAAAAAAAATGTCCATTTTCTCCAAACTTTTTTGGCTTCCTTAACCAACATTATTGTTACTAACTTCACCTTTCTTTTCATTAATAAGTTCAAAATAATTTTTTTAATTTTTTTTTTTTTTTATGACGTGACGAAGTTAAGTCACAACAAACATAGACAAACAATTTCTCACTTCATGGGGACACATAGAGAACCGCTCAATGATCGATAATGTAACATTCATGCAACAGCGTTGCATTGAATTATTACTGGGTAAATATATAAGCTACGATAAATGTTTAAAAAAGAAAATTAAGCATTTATACTTAAATGCCTTACGGAAAAAAAATGTAATATCATTGCATAGAATTATTACTCACTCAAGAGACGTGCAAAAAAAAAAATAAATAACTAGTCATTTCAGCCCTTAAAAGGACTTTGACCTGGCTTCTTATGATCAATTGTGTTGTGCGTGTTATTAAGTTTGTACACAATTGACCGAAAACCGGACCTACATGTTTAACGCCGACTCCGAACGGCGATGAACGAAATGTTTTTATTCTCAAGAAGCTTTACATGGCATTTTTATTACTCTCTTAGGTTTGCCATTGTCTGCAGAGAGGTGGCGGCCATACAGAAAAATTATTATAATTCAAATAATTTTCTGTCGCTGCTGGGGTTCGAACCTGGGTCTGCAGGTTCGTTGACATAGCGGCCACGCACTTTAACCAACTACGCCACGGACGCCACATAGAGACGTGCTACGGTAAATTTTATTTTACGACAGCGTAGATGTGCTATTAAGCCTCACGAAGAAGATATTAAAAAAAAATGATCGTCATGACTTCAGGGTGGCAACGATTTAATGCTGTGAAAGTGCTACAACAATGAAAAAACGTTGCATAGAATTACAGTGATGTGCGAGGAAATAGAACCACGCACTTACAGATGATATTACTTAAATGAAATTTTTTGTAACAACTTGGCATGCTGTGAACCAAACGTAGTTTAAAAACCACTTCTCCCATGAATATTGTACAGATGTTTTTGAGTACAATTGCGCCTTTATTATTCTCTAATCTGTGAAACTGTGTGATATTGTTGCGTTTAAAGTGTGCGTTAAAATAGAGCCAACCAATATAACTAAAAATTTTTTAATTTAAAAAGATCTTTTTTAATAAAATTTTACTACAGAACGTGAGTAAGAGTTCTCAGTTTTATGATTTTAAAATAAATTTTTGTGTTTCAAACAATTAGGAAACCAAGAAAATAATATTCCTTGGACGTGGATACTTCAACGATTCGAAAAATTTTAATTAAAAATGGATTGAGGGCTAAACCTACTCGAAACATACCATTCCTGATCAAAGTAAATGTCCGCAAGCGATTTCAACTCGTAAAGGATTATGCTGATTGGCCAACGAGCAAATGGCGAAACATTCTTTCGTCAGATGAAACCAAAGTTAATTTATTTAACTCAGACCGAGGCAGCCTTTCTATAAGAAGACCCCCCCAATACCGAATTACTTCCACTACACACTTTAAAAACCTGTTAAACATGGCGGTGGGAGTATAATGGTTTGGAGGTGTTTCTCATAAAATGACACATGTTCCTTATTTCGCTTCGAGGAAAAGATGGATGGTTTAAAATACACCAGGATTTAATAAGCCGATTTAACGACCCGAAACACACATCGAAGCGGGAAACGAATCGTTTAAACAAAAATACATCGCGGTTTTAAGCTGGTCGCCACAGTCGCCAGACCTAAATCCTATCGAAAATTTATGGCGAGAGGTTAAAGTGTCTCTTATAGACAAACATTCAATCAACAAAGATGATCTTTGGAGGTAAATCAAGGATGCATGGGAGAAAATGCCAGCTACTACCAAAGCTACTGCCAAAACTAGTGGATTCGATGCCTATGCGTTGCTCAGCAGTTATCAGAAATAATGGATACTCCACCATATATTGAGGTAGAAATAATTATATTTCAATAATTTCTATTGATTATATCATGAAATTTCAAATTTTCTAATCACAAGTCTTGGCTAAAATGAAGTAATTATTTCTGGCTCTATTTCAAGTCACAGCCGAAAAAGGACATATCATTGAATTTTGTATTTTTCGTTTATGTTTCACACTTAACTTAATTAATTAATGTATTTATATAAATTAAATGAATTATTCTTTTTTACCTATTAAAAGAAAAAATTAAAAATGCAAAGTCTCCTAAGATTTTTTTATTTAAATAGTTTTTATAGCACTGGTTCTATTTCATCGCACATCACTGTATACCTCCGTGACGACAGTAAAGCTGAGATTTTCGGTTACATACATAATAAAAATTTTAAAAAAAAAAATAGTAATCGCGTCATGAGACCTCTCATGGAACCACTTAATGCAATCTTAATGCACCAAATACAATAGCAAAAGCAAAAATAAAAATAAAAATTATAAAATAAACTAAAATAAAAATCAGGAAAAGTGTTAGGACACGGGTTTGGATAAGGATAATTACAGGGATGAAAAAGGATGAGAATCTATAAATATTAAAAATTTTATTTAACTCAAACTGTTGTCCATTTTTGTTCTTAACTTTATACCATTATTTTTTCAGCACAAAAAAAAAATCTTAAACTCAATGTTAGCTCACTTAAACTAATACTTAATTCTCTCATATATAGTGTCTTTTGTTATGAGTTGAACCAGTGATGTGATTCTGATTTAGTAAAAAATCCCGATCACATCCCGATTTAGACCTGTTTATCCCACCAAAATGACACGAAAAACCCACAAAAAATCCCACCCAAATCTTTATACCAATAACGATTTTTTATGCAATTCTTGAAAAGAAATAAGGATGCCCACCTACTACTGAACACTGCGAGTTCTGACGTCTGTATGATGCTCCAATGTGTAAAGTTTCGCAGTAACATCTCATTGAATGTTCACTTTTGATAAATCATTGAGATGAATGCGCGTACTGCTTTAGCACCACGGCCGTTGAGAAATAAAATATTCGAATAAAACGAAGCTGAGCAAATATAGTTCATCTCTATTTAGTGAATTTCAGAGTGTTTCCTGTCGAAAAGGTGAATTTGAGTAGAATTCTATATTTAATGTTTATTTTTCACTATTCGACGAGCAATCGAATAATATTGAGAAATGGAAAAAATATTTCACGTCATGTCATGCCTGCCCACCTACTGAACAAAACGTTGGCCCACCTTCCAAACAGATTTCCAATAAAAAGTTGTCATTTATAGGATTGAAAATAGTGTTAGGAATTAGTAAAAATAGTTTTCGTGACTCGATAAAATTTTAGAATGCCGTCGCCTTAAAAATGTGAAAAGAAGAACGAATATAAATTCTGATGCGATGGCTGCAGCCATCAGTTCAGTGAGTCATTGTGAATTATTGATAGAATAAACTTTTCATAAACTCTCAAAAATTAGTGTTTTTACTTCATTTTCTAATTTTTTTCAACGATTTGTTTAAGATGTTCAGTAGCTGGGCCGATTGTTTTCAGCGGTCGATTTCGAGACTTTTGTTAGATAGACTGCCAAAATTATATTTTTTAAAAATTTTAAATTCTGATTAAAATTCTTGTTAGTTATTGAACTTAGCTTCCAAATGAAACCAAGAGCTCTGAAAATTTTAAGCCAAAGGTATAGCCTCCAAACAAAACGTGTTTAGTAGGTGGGCATCCTCCCCTACATTTTTTAACATTATAATAATTTTATAGTTTAATAATGTGCATTATAAAGTTCTTCACTAAATATAACAAATTTTCCACAGAAAAAAAAAATACCTAAAGTTAAACACTGTGTTTTTTATAAAAACTCTCTTAAGTGCATGAAGTAATCGTAAATTTCTTTTGTTGCATGAAAATTAAACTTCAACAAAATTTTTGTTTTTAAATGAGGATCTTGTTTTCATTTACTGTAATCCTCTTGAATATACATATCCCATTATTACATATTTAGAATCAATGAAATACCAATTAAACGAAAAATTTTGAAAGATTACAAAAACGTGATACCAACCAGTTTTGCTAAGAATTTACATTTTAAAAAGTTATGACACAGTAGAAAATCCCACCTAAGCATCCAAAATCCCACACGTTCTCAAATAGGCCAAATATTCCTAAATGAGCCCGAAATCCCACCAAATCACATCACTGAGTTGAACATAACATGAGTTCACAAACAGCTGTTGCATTAAAAAATTCCCTTCTCTGTAGAAAAGTGCTCTTCCACTAAGTAGAGCATAACTTAGTTCACTCAAAAGATTAATATACAAGAAAATATGCTCATTTAATGCATGCCGCTCTTTTTCTCTATATCTTTCTCTCTCTCTTTGCATTAAGCTGCTTACTAAATCTTTTACAATTTCCAATAATTTGAGCGTAAGAAATATTATTGCTCAAATTAAAGTTGCATTTTTGAGCATATTTGAAAGTGTGTTAAACTCTTCAGAGTGCGTCGGCATTATTGCTCCCATAGATAGCATTTTGTATTAGTTTGAGTGTAACCATCACTTCTAAACCACCTCTTGGAAATTTTCCCTGCAGCCCAGCCGGAGATAATTGAATTTTTTCCATCAAGTATTGCAACAGTTAGTAGTTCTTTTTTTATATCCCAATGTAATGCAGAAGTACATTAGTTGTCTCTTTTTCTATCGCAAAGTACTGCAGAGGTACGACAATTGTCCCATTTCTGTCCCTAAGTACTGCAAAGCTACGTCAATTGTTCCCGGTCTATCCCAAAGTACTGCAAAGCTACGTCAATTGTCATATTTTTTACATCAAAGTGCTGCAGAGGTATGAATTGCGTTGCCTAGTAACGCACGATGCTAAACGGTAAAAGCCGTTACTTTCACAATTTTTTTGGCCGCGTGCGAAGCTAGCTTATTGCAATTAGTCGAAAAATAATACTTAGCAGTGCTGTACGTCTGGCCACGCGCAACTCTCGATCGGAAACTAGATGCACTTTAAAGTACAAGGTTTTCCCTTCAAACTAAAATTGTTTCAATAATTCTTTCCATTTTTATAAAGGTTAATTAATAACCTTTAGATGGTTGAGATAATGGCAGAGCAAGCGTTTTAATTAAGAAATTGCGACAGCAAGCAGAAGAGCTGCCTTTACTTTCGAAATTCCCGATAGTCACTATAAGGAACAATAATATTCTCTGCAAATATTTATTAACTTCTGAACAGTTACCTCTCCAACAGGATGTTTACTGTACGCCAAAAGAGTTTCAACTCTAGAAACTATCCAATCTATGCTGGTGTTCCTCAAGGAATTGTTCTTGACCCAATTCTTTATTTGATTTAAACTTGCGACTTACCAACGCAAACCCTATTACTCACATCGACATTTGCAGACGATACAGCTATTTTGAGCACCCACTCTGACCCAAGCCAAGCTACAATAAATCTTCAAAATCACCTTAAGGCTGTTGAAAAAATGGCTAGCTAAATGGAGAATTAAAGTAAACGAGACAAAAAGCTCCCACATCACATTTACTTCAAGAAGAGAGACGTGCTCTACTGTTATACTAAATAATAATCCTATCCCACAAAAACTTGAAGTCAACTAACTTGGTATGAATCTTGATAGAAGACTTACATGGAGGGAACATATTGAAGCAAAAAGAACCCAATGCAATATCAAATCTTCCAAACTCCAATAGATATTAAGTTCAAATACAAAACTCAGTCTAGAAAACAAGATTTTAATATTCAAGTCAATAATTAAACCTATATAGACGTATGGCATTCAACTGTGGGGAACCGCGTCGCCATCGAATATAGAAAAACTCCAAAGAATGCAATCCAAGATGCTTAGAAACATAACGGGCGCTCCTTGGTTCATCCGAAATTCGAACATACACAAAGACCGCAAAATACCTACTGTCGAAGAAGAAATAAAATAATTCGGTTCGAAATACACCCTCAAATTGAGAACCCACCCAAAAACACTAGCAAGGAACTTACTACAACGCCAATACCAAAAACGACTCAAAAGTAGAGATACCATAGATCTTGAAATTTGCTGAATTTACTTTGCTAAACTAAGAAAACTTTAACTTAATCCTTCTTCAAAACACTATAACCCACGGCAATGGCTTGGCAGATTTTAAATTAGCTTTTAAGATATGTTTACTTATTGTTAGTTTCAAGTAAGAAAGATTCAATAAAGTAGATAATGAACAAAAAATACTGAACAAAAAAAAAAAAAAACTATAAGGAGGACTTGATGACGATCAATGAAGAAATAACATCCGAAAATAAACAAATCTATGTGAGCATATTCGGTACATATGACAACATATCGCTCATTTACTAAAAGACTGTCATAACTCAAAAAACGTCATTTTCGACTTATTGATGCAGAATTATTCCTAATGTCATGCTTTATATTGTGTAAAAATTTCACACTCATAAGTTATATACTCTCTGCGTGAGAAGATAAAGTGCCGTTGGGATGCCGTTTTCTGCAAAATCGCGTTTTTTGAGTTATGACACTCTTTTAGTAAATGAGCGATATGTTGTCAGCCTTGAAATATTGATGTCTTTTCTTCTAAAGGTGTAATCAATGAAGTAGTTAATTGTGAGTGGCGGAATCTTGAAAAATTTCAAAAAATACCTGACCAAAGGGCTAACCAATGAGTATAACATTTATGGTACCCATCGAAACGCTCACTTAAAGATTTAAAAAAACTTTTACGAAGTACTTCTTAGTAATGCTTGCAATGTTTATTTAGTTTTCTTATTATTAAAAATTAATCTGGTTTTCCATAGCTTCTATTTGGATAACACCTGTCGGCGAATCCGAAAAGTTGCTGCGCAAAAACTTTTCCAAAGGAAAGAAATAATAAAAAAAAATACTTCCTAAAACATATATAATGTATTTTGACTATCTCTGAGAAGACCGAAATTTTAGTAGTAAGTTAACTACCCCTGAGAAGACAGAAACCTCACTAGTAACTTTACTATTCCTGAGTAGGCAGAATACTTAGTAGTTACATTTCTGCCTCAAAGGTCTGCAGAGGAACACCAATTGTCTTTTTCGTAGGACAACTACATGTTAATTTCGACAGTTGAAAGCATTGCTTGGAGATTGGCAAGTAACTCGTTTGTCTTCCCCACGAACTGGTGCAATAGGTATTTCTGTACTAGTACCGCACGCTACAGGGTTCTTTTATGTTTTGAGTTTTTTTATGTTGGTTAGAATTTTTTTGTAACAGCTGCTTTGAGTAACATTGGCAGGACTATTTCGTGTTATCCTACTGCAGTTGAGGACTTTTAATTTCCACTTAAAAAGTGCGAACAGCAGCGTTTGCTTAATTAAAGCAAAATTTTTGAAAGAATTTTTCTGAATATGTCGTGGTTTTATGAATAACTTCGCAAATTTCCTCATTCCCCACATTGTCTTTTTTATAGTTTTTACCCCATGGTATGGGAATTGGGGCGCCGATCCAATTTTGTTGTTATGGGTTTTGATGTTATGGGTACCAAATGGTTGGTATGGATTCTAGGAAACAGAATTTCATTATATTAGGCATACTTTTCAAAGGAAATTAGTTTAACATTTACAATTTATTGTATATAAAGGGACGAAGTCTACCAAACAAATTTAGACCACTTTCGACTCATGTCTTGTTGTCAATATGTTTCTTACCAAATTTCATGGTTCTTGAACTAAAACTCCTTCAGATTTAGTTGCTTAAGCATATCGCCTTTTAAAAAAAGTATTTTGTAAAAGATATGCAAAGAAGGCACGTTCTCCTCCTGTCAAGATCTACGATCGTATCGCCTTATAAAAAAATTATTTTGCAAAGGATGTGCAAAGAAAGCACGTTCTCTTCCTGGCAAGATCTTAGATGTGCCAGATAGTGATATTTTTTGATGGTGTTCCTTTTAAATAACCATTTTTTAAGACTTACTGTGTGGGTTATATGTATGGCCACTAACGCCACCAAACTTAAAATTTTCGAAATCTCATAGAATTTATTAAAATGAGTTTAAAATAATACCTTTTTGTGGAACGCATTTATTATAACCCAAAAACTACAGAAATTATTGAAAATTTGATAAAAATAGAAATTTCTTCAAAGAAATTCAGTCGGGTCTGTTTTTTTTTTTTAATTTCTTCAATAAGGAAATTTTATTTATAAAAAAGGATACTCAAATTGTTCACGTAGCATGATTTTATTCCCCTCTAGCAAATATTTAGTCCAAAAATGTAGACGTTAAAATTAAATCCATCAAAATTCCATTAAATTGCAGGTTATATTTATTTTTTTTAATTAATTTATTTACTCCTTTCTACCCAAAAAAAAGCACACACACACACTGAACAGTGTATTAAATAAAATTACGTCACTTTTATGTCCATTACCACGGCAGCACATAAAAAATGTACCCAAATAACAACAAGTTTACAACATTTCCGGGCAATGAATAAAAAATTATTCAAATTCCGCAACAAACTCAACGCATGCAATTCCTTCAACGTCAGTACGAAAAAAAAAAACACTTTAAACTCGCAAAAGGATAGCGAAAAGAGTATTAACAACAAAAAAACAAAAAAATAAAGGCTCACACAAGCAGCGGAAACCTAATACAACATCCTGCTGCCAGCATCAAGCCAGCACAGAGCAACATCCTTCAAACTTCCGGCTTCAAGGCAGCGAAGTCTTCTGTGTTGCAAGTGAAGTTAAAGGAATTTTGAAATACTTGCTACTCTGATGCTGCTAGCGCACCCTTTTCTGTTCGGAAATATTTGTAGATTTTAACTTTTTTACTTTTCCGTTAAATGATTTTCAAAAAAAATGTAGGAAATATTTTTTTGAATGCTCTTTCAACTGCCACGTTGGCAACTCTGTTGTGGTAAAGGGTGAAAAAGCACACAGCATGATTACTTTATTTATTTACTGGTGAAAAAAGAGAAATAAAAATAAACTGTCGCTCCGTGAAGTTTTAAAGCAATAACAACACAAACGAAGACGATGAGCTTGACTATTGCTCTAAGGTTCCATCACAAGCGCAGGAAAAGCAACAGCAGCAGGATGTGACAAACCTTGTCATGCTTTGTATTAGATTAGAAAAAAAAATATAAATAAATAAATAGGTGCGTTTATGTTCACAAGGATTCAAATGTGGGAATATGTAAAAATGTTAACGTAACAACATGATATCGATAAATCAGATTGAAAACGACTCAAGTCATCATTATGTCAATGCATGCAAAATTTTGGATAATTTTAGATTTATCAACTTTGCTCCGATATTTTCAGATTATCTTCAAATTATAAATTCATCGATAAATAATCGATAAAACAAAATTATTGTGATGTTGAACTACTCTAACCTCGAAATTTAAAGCAATTTATCAGAAATTAAGTGAGATATTACGAATGAAGCATAAAAGAAATCAATAAGAATTAAGTTTAATATAAATCGATCAATTTCTTTTTTAAATTTCATTTTATTAATCGATTACTTCCATCTATAAAATAAATTAAAAATAAAATTAAATTTCGACTAATAAAAATGAAATTGATCATTTTAGTCATCGCTCATTTTCCATCTATGAATTCAGTGCAAAATAAATTGATATTTTTCGACAAAAAAAAATGAAATCGGTAATTTTATTCATCGATCATTTTCCATCTATGAAATACGTTAAAAATAAATCAATAAATTTCGACCAATTAAAAATTAAATCGATTATTTTATTCGTCGATCATTTTTTATTTTATGTATGATATTGAATTTAATCATAAATTTATCGATTGTCAATTTTATTAATTTTATTAATTTATTCATCGATCATTTTCCATGTTTGAATTAAGTTTCAAATAAATCAACAAATATCGACCAATTAAAAATTGAATCGATTATTTTATTCATCGGTCATTTTCCATCTATGAATTCAGTTAAAAAGAAATCGATACATTCCGAAAAAATTATAAATTAATCCAATTATTTTATAAATCGATCATTTTTCATCTATTTATCGATTAATTTCGATTAAATTTTGATTTTTTGTGCGCAAATGCATTTAGATATAAATTTATCAATTATCAATTTTATTTATTTTATGCATCGATCATTTTCCATCAATGAATTAAGTTTAAGAGAAATCGATACATTTTGACCAATTAAAAATTAAACCGATAATTTTATTCAGCGATCATTTTCCAACTTTTTCTCAATTAACTTCGATTAAATTTTGAATTTTTGTATGCTATTGCATTTAATCTTAAATTTATCGATAATCAATTTTATTAATTTTGTTTATTAGGAAGTACGTTAAAAATAAATCGATAAATTCCGACCAAATTTAACCAATTAAAAATTAAATCGATAAATTCGTTCATCGATAATTTTACAGCTATTTCTCAATTAATTTCGATTAAATTTTAAGTTATTATATGCTATTGCATTTTGTCATAAATTTATCGATAATCAATTTTACTCATTTTATTTCTTTTAGTCATCAATATATTCCATCCATTAATTAAATTTCAAAGAAATCGATAAATTTGGACATATTAAAAATTAAATCGAAAATTTTATTCATCGATCATTTTCCATTGATGAATAAAGTTAAAAAGATATCATTAAATTTCAAGCAATTAAAAATGAAATAGATCATTTTATTCATCGATAATTTTCCAACTTTTTTTCAATAAATTTCGATTAAATTTCAAATTATTGTATGCTATTGCATTTAGTCATAAATTTATAGATAATCAATTTTACTCATCTTATTTGTTTTAATCATCGATCATATTCTATATATGAATTAAATTTCAAAGAAATCGATAAATTTCGACAAATTAAAAATCAAATCGAAAATTTTATTCTTCGACCATTTTCCATTGATAAATAAAGTTAAAAAGATATCATGAAATTTCAACCAATTAAAAATGAAATAGATCATTTTATTCATCGATCATTTTCCATCTATTTCTCAATAAATTTCGATTAAATTTTAAATTATTGTATGCTATTGCATTTAGTCATAAATTTATCGATAATCAATTTTACTCATTTTATTTGTTTTAATCATCGATCATATTCCATATATGATTTAAATTTCAAAGAATTCGATAAATTTCGACAAATTAAAAATCAAATCGAAAATTTTATTCATCGATCATTTTCCCTTGATGAATAAAGTTAAAAAGATATCGTTAAATTTCAACCATTTAAAAATGAAATCGATCATTTTATGCATCAATGATTTTCCAACGATTTCTTAATAAATTTCGATTACATTTTGAATATTTGTATCCTATCGCATTTAGTCATAAGTTTATCGATTTACAATTTTGTTTTTTTTATGCATAATTTTCTATCTATGAATTAATTTGAAAAGAAGTCGATAAATGTCGAAAAATTAAATCGATAATTTTATTTATCGATAATTTTCCATCTATGAATTCAGTTTAAAGGAATTCGATAAATTTCAACAAATTGAAAATTAAATCGATCATTTTATTCATCGATAATTTTCCAGCTATTTCTCAATTAATTTCTATTAAATTTTATTAGTCATAAAAATTGCATTGCATTTAGTCATAAAAATGTCGATAATCAATTTTATTATTTTTATTTATTTTATCCATCGACCATTTTCCATCTATGAATTTAGTTAAAAATTAAATTGATAAATTTCGACCAATTTAGAATTAAATCGATTAATTTATTCATCGATCATTTTCCAGCTATTTCTCAATTAATTTCGATTAAACTTTACATTTTTGTATATATTTAGTCATAAATTTATCGATAATCAATTTTATTAATTTAATTTCTTTTGATTATCGGTCATCTTCTATCATTTAATTAAGTATAAAAGAAATCTATAAATTTCGAAAAATTGAAAATTAAATCTATAATTTTATTTATCGATAATTTTCCATTTATGAATAAAGTTAAAAATGAAATCGATAAATTTGGACCAATAAAAATTTAATCGATTAATTTATTCATCGACCATTTTTTAATTTTTGCATTCAGTCATAAACTTATCGATAATCTATTTATTTCAATTATTTATTTTAATCATCGATCATTTTTCATCTATGAATTAAGTTAAAAAGAAATCAATTGATTTCGATCAACTTAAAAGTAAATCGACTACTTTACTTATCGATAATTTTCTATCTTTTTTTCGATTAAATTTTAAATTTTTATGTACTATTGCATTTAGGCATAAATTTATCGATAATCAATTTTATTAATTTTATTTCTTTTAATTATTGGTCATTTTCTATCTATGAATTAGTATAAAATAAATCGATAAATTTCAACCAATTAAAAATTAAATCAATAATTTTATTCATCTATAATTTTTAATTTATTAATTACGTAAAAAAATCGATAAATTTCGACCAATTAAAAAATAAATCGATAATTTTATTTATCGATTTCTCTATCATCGACTTTTCGATTAATTTCTGTTAGATTTTGAGTTTTTTGAAGCTACTGCATTTAGTCAAAAATTTATCGATAGCCAATAATTTATGCTTACAAAATTAGATGATTGTTTAGTTCTAAGTATATCGATATATATCAGGCTAATATTTATCGGTAACCACAGTACTTATGAGTATGGCTCATATGTCTTATCTCAAAAAAATTGTTAATGAAACTATTTTTACCAGATAGTTTTCTTTTCATCAAAAAAATTTTAATCTTTATTTAAATCAAAGGTTAGGTAATTTTTTTTAGAATGACATCGTTTGATTTTTAAGCCATAATCGATCATTTGTTTGAGTCATAATCGATATATTACAAAGATTTCTTTAACATAAATTACAATTTACTTGATTATAATCAAGTTTGATCTTGAAAACTCACGATTTAATCGATAAACTAAGAAATTTCTTAACAATAAACTACAAATTTATCGATAAGCAAATCGATTTCTGTGCCGATTTAAGTATATCGACATATTCCAAACATATATCTATCTTTAATAAGTACTTTTTGCTGCAAATATACCATTACATTAAAAATTAATCGATTTTTTATCGGTAATTTAATAAAAATAAATATTGTTAAAGGATTTACAAAAATTTTTCAGGATAGTTTAATAATTGTTATATAATAAATTCATAAAATAAAAATAAATAAATCTTATCGTTAAGTAATGAAACATTACCGCGGAAAATGCATAAATTGTATATCTATCGATTATTTGACAAGCATAAATTTCTATCGATAAGTTATAAAATTTGGTTTTGAAACTTTGTAACACAAATTTAAAAAGTTATTGTTATATATTATCGACTTGCAATAAATACCTTCAAGTAAAGTGATCAATTTTGGAAACAAACCCATATTTATCGATAAGTTTTCTAAGCATCGAATACAGGTAATGGAGCTTTTTCTTGAAAAATTACTATTTCAACAAGAAAATCAGAATATTGTTAACAATGAGCCATAAATTTACTTATAATTAATTTGATTTGTATTCACTTAGGTATATCGATATTCATCACATCGACCTATTTATCGATATTAAAATTTTAGTATTAATTTTGATTTTGAAGCCATTTTTTAATTTTTTTTTTTTGTGCCACTTTAAGCCATTTGTTGCCAAACTATTGAATTTTTGTCCACACATAGTTAAACTGTTCTCGCTTTTTACTAAAAACAACAACTTTTGACTGTCAAAGCCCAGTGGGCAAAAGCAGGGCTTCGAAGCGCTACTTGCAGGCCTTCATATGGATTTTGAAGACCTTCCGCACTCATATCCAAGCCCATTAACTTTTTTATATGAAACGAGCAAATTTTCTAGGACTTCCTCTCTCGCGACTCTAAAGAGGCCTGCCAGAAGCTCTTTTTTGAGAATGCATGTTAAAAGACCTTCTTTATGAGGGCTTATAAAAGCACTCTAAAGTTAACTAAAAATAAAAAAAAAAATGCAGTAAACTGTTTTTTGTTTTGCAATTTCTATTTTGAAGTGACTTTCTTAGGTCACTTTACTTCATTTCGTCACACGATAGAGAAGAAAGATATGGTTGACAGTAGAGAGATTGAGAGAAATAAATATAGTGTATATATGTATATGACTGAAAAAACTACTTTGTCACCGCTGAGCGTCGAACCTGCGACCTCAAGATTTCAAAAACAACGCTTTATCTATTGAGCTTAATCCTCCATTCAAGAATCTACTCTACAGACCAATTAATCAAATTGCTGTAGATGCCCAGCGGAAAAATAATTTCAGAGTTGTGAACCTCATATTTTTATATACATTTTGTTCACAAGTTATCAAATGGTGAAATAGCAGAGCGGTAAAACGTTTGACTATAACGCCAGCGGTCCGAGTTCAATTCTCGCATGTGACAAAAAGTAAAATTTTCTGGCTTCGTTTTTATTTATTTTTTTATAGGAGAGCGCTGTGCTCTCCTTAGGCTAACACTTTATGATATGTTTCACTTCTTTTATGTTTTACGTTGCACAGAAATAAAAAATTTTTGAGCCCCATCCATAGGAAGGGCTTCTAGAAGTGCTCATTGGTACAGCGATATTAGGAGGTATAAAGATGCCAATAGTAGTAGTCTTAGCATGCCTTCTTTTGTTAAGGCCTAGTATAATTGCCCACTGGGAGGATGTCTTTTCACATATCCTTGCAAGTGTATGTATGTTTGCAAGTGTATGTATGTATGCACGTTTGATTTTTTTCTCAATCATTGTGTAAATTACTGCGCGCAATGTAAGCAAAGGACGAAAATTTATTCCCACACACACACACAAACGCACACATTGTTTCCTAAGGCAAGTATTTTCACCAATTTTCTTATGCTGCTGAACGCTGGCTTTGCTCCTTTGTTATTGTTAAGGACATTTATATTTTTACCATATGTGTTTGTTTTTTGTATTTATAATTTTGAAAAATTGTTTGCTCTTTATTTAGTTTGTTTAAAGGATACGATTATCCGATGCAATAACAAACCACAGGGTGTTTGTTTTTCTAATAACTCAAGTTACGGCTGCGCAAACTGCTCTTGCAGACATTTGCACAACGTGGCTTTGTTGTTGTTGTTGAACAATATATGAATAAACAAGAATTGAGAAAAATATGTCATCATTGATTTAATGGTGGATAATAATTGAGAAATAAATTTCCAGAATGACTTCCCAGGGATACATTATATACAAATTCCGACAGAGCTGCCAAGATTGTTTTGTTTAAATTCCTTTTTTCTTCTTTGTTTGATTCTTAGTCCAAAATTTGTGTGTATACAAGAAAAGCAAGTTCATAATCAAGCAAAACGATGATAAACGGAGATTGATCATGTGAGATCCATAATTGTTTCTTTGACTATGACTCAATTTTAAGACAAATGTATTTTAATATGAGGTATTTTGGTTTGATCTTAACAGAAAAAAGGTATGTTCAGAAGGACCCATAGAATAATGTACCATACAAAAGCCACGATAAGGAGATTGTTTCTGAACAAATATAAATGGTGGATAATAATGAAAATGGTTTTTGTAAAGAGGTTTGGAAACTATGTACATACATAGTCCTATAAATATGTGAGTTAAAATACTATTTGTTATAAACAAATAGGAACTTATGGAGGTATAACATATTCCAAAAGAAACAAAATTAAAAGGATAAAATTTATTAATTGTCCGCTTCATGTGAATTCCCCATATATTTTATGGATTTTTAGGATTAATTTTTAAGCTTCTACAGTCTGAGCCTGGCAAGTCGTTTTCTACATACATATGTATATGTGTACCCAGCAAGCAGAAAAAAAATATTCAACAAGCATATGAGCTACGCTAAATGTTTGAAAAGGAAAATGAAAGATTCTTATTCGACCTTACGACAAAAATATAAAAAACTAGTAAGAAATGATCTTCGACTGGGCCGAAGTTAAAATACCCCCACGTCCGAACCGAAGTATATTCAAAGTCTTAAGCCGTCAATAAAATGTTTATTTGTATAAAACATTTTTGTTATACCTACATAGTTTTAACAGAAAGTATTCGTTTTCGTTGTATGGGGGGTGGGTGTGGTTTTCACTCAATTTGGTTGAATTTTATACACAAAGTGCATGTTATATATCAAAGTTAATAAGCAAAATTTCAAGTTCATATATTAATTTTTGTGGAATTTAAAGAGATTTTACCGTTTCGATTAAGGCACTTTGTATGGGAGGTAGGCGTGGTTTTCATCCGATTTGGCTCATTTTCGAACTTGACCTTAGTTTTTTAGATAAAAGCTTAAATATTGAATTTCGTGATGATAGCTTGAAAATTACGGCTGTAATCGTGACGACAGACGGACAGACGGACAGACGGACAGACAGACGGACATGGCTAAATCAACTCGGGTGGTGATGCTGATCAATAATATATATACTTTTCTATACCTACCACGCCTCCTTTTGGGCGTTACAAACGGAGTGACAAAATTAATATACCCCCATTTACGTTTTTTAAACGTGGGGGTATAAAAATCTGACATCGTCAGGTCGTGAAGATATCAGCTTATGCAATAGGAATGTAGTATCGTCGCATGGAATTATTACTCGTTCAGGAGACGTTCTACAACGTCTTAAAGTTTATTTTACGACAGCATAGATGTGTTATTAAGCCTTACAACAAAAATATTAATAAAAATTTGTATCGTCATGACTTCAGGTAAAATGCTACATCAATTAAAAAACGTTGCATGAAATTTTAACTCTGTGACTACTAGCACGACGGTAAATTTTATGGGACGAAATTGAAGCTGAGGTCTTCGAACACATGATAAATACATATATGTCTCATTACCAATTACATAAAAATCGAAAGCAGAATCAAACGCAAAGCTAAAACAAGAGACAAAGCAAAAGCAAACGTAAAAGCTTAAGCAAAAGCAAAGCAAAAGTAACAGCAAAAGAAAAATAAAAAGCAAAAGCAAAAGCCAAAGAAAAGCAAAAGTAAAAGCAAAAGTAAAAGCAAAAGCAAAAGAAAAAGCAAAAACAGAAGCAAAAGCAAAAGCAAAAGCAAAAGCAAAAGCAAAAGAAAAAGAAAAAGCAAAAGCAAAAGTAAAATAAATGGCAACAGCAAAAGCAAAAGAAAAAGCGAAAAAAAAAAAAAGGAAAATCAACAACAACAACAACAACAACAATAACAACAACAACAACAACAAACACAACAACAACAATTACACAACAATGAAGACGGTGACGATGACGATGACGATGACGATGACGATGACGATGACGATGACGATGACGATGACGATGACGATAACGATGACGATAACTATGACGATGACGATGGCGACAACATCAATAACAATAAAAACAACAACAGATATGAACTGGAAAAATTATTACGACAAATAAAAGAATAACGGAAGGATGAGAATTAGATTGGAAACAAAGGAAGAAATAGGAACAGGAATGAGAACAAGGATAAAGAAACACTATCACGTGAAAACCTTTGGGTGTTTCGACAACACAGCCAACTCTTTTTTATGATAAAAGGAAGCAAATGTTTCAAGAGAAAAAAATTTTTTTTTGTTGTCCGGACCAAGTCTGCCTTTGTTCGAAATGGGACTACAGATAAGTGATAAAGCGGGGACAATCAAGTAGAATTTTGTGAGTGTGGTGGGAAGTCGGAGAAACATATGAATTTGCTGATAAGGCAAATGTTATGCCTGACGCTCAGTCAATTCAAGTTAAAAGGCAATCCCATACTCAAACTTGATGATAACGTAGAATCATCGTCTGGCGGGGATTCGAACCCGAGACCCCTGGGTGACAGGGGCTATGAATGCCGTCCTTGTTTTTTTTTTAATAACAAAAGAATTTTCTGTAGTATTTATTCCCATTGCATGCAACCATGAATATGTGAATGAGCCATAAATATTCCACATTTAAAAATATACAATATCTCTTGTTTTTCTATTTTGTAGCATTTTTTCCGGTAGTCCCGTAACATTTTCTTAACTTCTCATCCTTTCACTGTTGAAATTTTTCTACAATTTTTTTTTGGTTTTGAAAGGATACCATTTTTTATCGTCGAAGATATGTTCTCATAGGTTTTTATGGTTTTTGAAATTTTTTTTTTATTATTTTTACGCGACACATTTTTTGGTTTTTTGATTTGTTGTTTTGCTAAATTGATCTGAAGGTAACACTCGCATTGAAGACCTTAAAAATTCGTACGAAAAAAATTTTAATCAAATTCGGTGAATGATGCATGAAACCTCAAAACTATTCCTTATAAGTTGATTAAAAAGAAAAAAACAGACTCAAAAAAAATCAGCCTCACAATTTCATCTGTTTCCCTTGGCCAACACTAAAATGCAGGCAACTGCCATGTGGTCAGCACTTATGGTCAACTTTGGTTACTGCGGCTGTAATGCATTACAATGCAGTTGGGAGTGTGTGTGTGTGTGTGTGTGTTCGTGTGCGTGTCAGAGTTTGCATTTGTGTGTGTGCTGATTTTTTGCCATGTCAATGGCATAAAACCACAGAAATGAAATGTTTGAACAGGCAACAACTTGACAGGTGCTGAGCTCAAACTGTCACTTGCGGCCAGAACGTGTGTTTATGTGTGTGTTTTTGCCATATTGGCCAACATATCAATTACTGAATGAGCAGCTAGGCAACACGCACAGCTGGCTGCAAGCATAAGCAACGATGGTGGCATTGATGAGCGAACGTGGGGCAGGCTGACACACTTTGGATGATTGCACGACGTACGTACGTGTTAAAGGATTAAATTGCGCTGCTGCCCGCTGCCCGCCCAATGAGCTGTAAAGAATGCAGTGAATTGTGACTTAATGTGGGCAAAGGAAATGCTGATGAAATGGTGGGGGTAGGTGCGCGGAAGTGGGAGGAAATAAAATTTTACAAACGAAGTACTTGTGCTTTATATTTTCATAAATTCTCAGAATATGACTAATATTAACATAAATTTTAGAGTTAAAATTCACAGAATATCAGAAAAATAAAAAGATAAAAATTAAAATTTTCAAGATTTTTGCACTTTTCATGCTCCTTAAGAAGCACTCATTACTTTAAGGTGGCTGCGAGAAAAGTGAAATGCTTTTATTTCACAACTTAAAACTTTGAATAGTGTAAAGCTTTTTAATCTTAAGAGCTTTATTTTTTCTTGGAACTGTAATGAAAAAATTGCGAAAAAGTTTAACGAAAAAAATTCACTCGAGTGACTAAACGAAAAAATTTCATAAAAAAAAACGTTTACTCCCCAATTTTGGCTCTAATAATTGCGCCTCATGAAACAACGCTGCGTGGCTGCTTCTGAATTTTCAAAAGTTTTGGCCAATTTATATTTTTTGCTAAAGCTGCAAAAAATTCCCATAAAAAAGCGCAAAATTGTAGCAACACATTCAACAAAATTATTCCAAACTATGTCAAACGGAAGTTGCCTGCCGGAACTTACAGCAACAGTAACAGCAACGGCGGAAGTTGTTTTGCAAATTCTCAAGTGCCGCGAGAAATATCAAAAGCAATAAATGTGAAAATTACTAAATTTTCGCGCTATGTTGCTCTGCCCACTCGGGTCTGCTACAATTCATTGACCTAGTTGTTCTTTCTATTTTCACGCCAGCACTTTTGGCCATATTGCGCACAACATAAACAGTTAAATCAAAATTGTATGCAAAATTATTTGCAACAAACGCAAAACTTTTGCCATTTCAACAATAAACAAATTCTTAGAAAATTATAGCTCAACAAAAAGCCGGAGTTCTCTGCGGAGTCATCATGTCAGGGTTTATGATTATCTAAGCTGTATAATAATCATAATCGTCGTCATCAACATCAGCATCAGCATCAGCATCACAATCACCATCATGAATGATACTATCATCAGCTCAATAAAAAACAACAACAACAACAAAAACAACAACAACAACATCTACAGCAACAATAACATCAACACCATTTTGATTCGCTTTATCTTAAGCGCCATCTTAAGCTCTATTAGCAACGCTAAATAGAGCGGGTGTTTTTTTTTTAGTTTTTTTGTCCAACGCAAATGAATTAGTCACGTCTGCCGCTTTGACAGTGGTAAGCGTTAAAAATATTTTGCGCGTTTTGCACAAATTTGCTTTCCTAAGCGGAAAGTTAATTTAATGAGAGTGGCATTTGTGAAAACTTGGGCACACATGAAATGGGCGAAAGCTACACAGGGTTTCTTTTTGCAACTGTACCACGGTACATAAGAGATTTAATATTTAAGGCCACCTTCACATTTGATTTTTTTTTTTAAATTTTTTTTTTTTTTGTTTGTTGCTTATATGAACTTAGTTTGGGAACTTACTGTGAAAAATTCAAGCAAACCTTCGGATAATTTTTTTTCATATATCCAAAAGGAACTTCGGAGGCGGAAATATCATGGTCTAGACAGCATTCTCTGCAGAAGGAAAAGCTAAAATATGTTTTATTTCAACAAAAATTAACTCAGACATGAACACCCAGTGGCGTTCCTAGGGGGGGGCGGTCCGCCCCTGGTACCACCATTTTAGGGGTGACACCATTTCGTTTTTTTTTATTTCTCAAACAGAAAGAAAAAGGTACAAATACATTACGTTAAAAAATTTGTGTCCCATTTTGTCGCATTGAAATTATTTCAACAATTTGTGTATCAGTAGCTTCATGCGAAAAGAGTTTTTCAAAGCTAAAATTAATTAAGACTTATTTAAGGTCTTCCATGGGACAGGCAAGGCTTTCCGATCTTGCTATTTTATCCATTGAAAACGAGCTTGCAAGTAATAGGGTCAATTGCATACAAAATCCTCCTCTGAGAGTAAAATAGCAAAGTTAACGCCTGCTGAAAGAGCACGAAGATATCGGGAAAAAATAAAGCTAGATAAGGAACGAAATGAAGAATATAAACGAAAGCAAAAATAATGGTACCTATGTATGACTTTGACCTCATTTTTTCTTTTTGTGTTTACTAACTGATATCGCCCATTTCACATTGAAGTGATCAGTTGCTCTGACCATCTCCGATTTCTCTCAAATATTTTTTTTTGCATTGGTTTATTTATTTGAAAACCAAATTTGAAGTTATAAATTTTTAGAATAATTGTTCGCGGCCAAAATAGGGTCTTTTTTGAAGACAACCTAGCTCAATCAACTTAAGACCGCTATAACCGGTAATATAGTATCATTGGAAAAGTTATTTCATCTATTTTGAGGAAAAGTACAAAATTTTTGAAAATATTGCAATAAGTTGACTCATTCTTAATTTGTTTAAGTTCAATACCATGCCAGCAACACGAGGTATTGAACTCGTGTTGCTGGCAATTTTTTTTTTTTTTTTATAATTTTAATTTTTTTTACGTTTCTACGTTAGGTTATACCTTTCCAATGATATAAAATGAAGATGTGGTTTAAACGGGCTTAGAAGTTATATTGTAAAACGTGAAGTCTTAATAAATTTTCAATACAAATTCAATTAGCTATTGAAGTTTTTAATTTTTTGTAAAAAAATAAAGAAAAAAAAATTGGATGAAAAGTTTATGTATAGCTGAATTATATACTTTATATTTACTTTTTTTTTTTAAAAAGAATAAACCTGTTTTTTGTTAAACTCCCAATTTGATTTAAATTATTTGGTTAAGCGCAACAAAATGTATTGAACGTCACAAAATGTATTGAACGTCACGGTGTTGTTTTTTCTGAAATTGCTTATTATTTAACAGTTTTTTATTTTTTATTGCTGCAAGTCTACTACTTTGAAAATAACTTCTATGTTGATGTCTTTTTGGAGAAAAATTTTAATTTTTTTTCCATTAAAATTGTAAAATATGTAGGGATTTTTGGTAAAAAATTATTATTTCTGTAACTGAAATTTAACTGATTAAATAACTTAATAAACATCACAGTAAGCTTTAATTTACAACATTTTTAAAATTTTTGATGATTTTTCCCGTATATCTGCTGTGTGACGTTCAATACAAAATTCGTATAAAAATCATAGAAAAAATGATTTTTTGCAGGGCCTAAAAACAACTTCGAATTCTCCATTAACTTTCACTTAATTTTACTACTCAACGGGAAAATTTAAAAATCATTTAAAATCATTTAAAACATGAAAACCTCTTTGTACGTTTTTTTTGCAATTGACCCAATATTGATTTCGATAAGGTTTTTCAAATTTTGGAGCTCTTAAAGAAAGAAAAGTTAAGTTTTTTAGACAACGTCATTAATAAGATTTCTTTGTTTAACCTTATACCTACATATACAAATATGTACCTGAAAATGTAATGTTTTTGTTCCGTCACTTTTTAAGACTGCGAAGTTAATAAGTTTTCTTTTTTACCTTATGCCTACATATCTAAATATGTAGACACCTGAAAATGTAATATTATTGTTATTTTTTTTACAAATTCTTATTGTTTGTCATATGGTGTTTGTTTTTTTTCGTAAAACATTCGAATTGGTTTCTTTTTGCATTTAGAAATTTTTTATAGGGGTGACACCATGAGTATCCGCCCCGGGTGTCACCAAGCCTAGGAACGCCACTGTGAACACCGAAATGTTGGAGATGTACTGGTGAATTTAATGGAAGTAAAAATGGATGATAACTCCATTTATCTTTCAGCTATGTTATATAATGCATCAATTTATGTATCTACGACATCTTTGTAGTGGTTCATACAACACAATCACCTTCAATGGCCAGCTAACAGTCCACACCTGAACCCCATAGAGAACCCATGAGGTAGCATGGTTCTCAAGATTTATGTTCAATAGTCACAAAATTCAAAATTTTCTTACAGTCATGGAACTTAAACTCAAAAAAAGGAAGGTTTGGTCTGAAATTGAGTGACAAACACTTAAAAATTTAGTGAATTCAATGCCAATGCGCCACAAAAAACGTAAGTTTCCAAACACGGGTTTATAAAAAATAAACCGTACACATTTTTGAAGTTTGTTCTTTTGAATTTATTACCTTAAATTGGATTTATTATCTTTTATTTTGTAAGCTACAAAATAAATTTAAAACATTGAAGAAAAGTTGGCTCCTTTAATTTTTTTAAACAATGTTAACTTAAAACGTAAGTGCGTTTAAACGAATGCGTAGCACTTTTTGTACGACAATCCCATTACCATTCCTATTACATTCCCCCTACTTTTTGAGAGACGGCCGTATTTCAAAGAGTTTTTTATTCAGTTTGAAAAAATATAATAAATATACAATTTTTGCAAAAATATAAAAAAAAATTAATAAAATATATGTCATTTCTCTAGAAATAAGCTACTTTAAAAAATCTTACCTAAGCATTTTTATATGACTTTTTTGAAAATCACGTCTCTAGTCATCTTCCGCTAATTTCTCAGACCAATCGCAATAAAATTTTATTAATTAGAAAAATTTAACCATAACTTTAAATACGTTTTCTTGAAAATATTTTTTTGCTTTTACTAATAATAAAGGCTTATGGAAAAAATTGTCCGATTGAATAATTTTTGCATCACATGCTTTAACCTTAATTGGTCCCTTGTGTAAATTTTACACACACTTTTCAACTTCAAGCTGATATTTCTTTAATATAAGTTCATGTAATCGAGCTAGGATTTTGGGTGGCATTTTAAAAAATCTTTTTTTTTCAACGACAAGATCGCATTCATTTCATTAATCCATGAGAATATGGTTCTTGAAAAAAGTGTGTAAAATTTACTCAGATGGAACTTGTTCGTTTCTCAAAGTAAGGGACCGATGAAGGTTAAACATCAGTCATACTTGTCGGTACTAGAATCATGAAGGTAGCTTCAAAAACATCAGAGCTGAAAATATTTTAAGTTCTAAAAAAACCCTGAAACCATTTTCTACCTATACCATTTTCTGAAATTTTGATATGTAGATGCTACAGTTCCGTTTTTTTTTCTAGCAACTTGCTCATTATACAATAAAAACCAGGGTTAGAAGCTTTGGCAACACCTATCGCTTATGTCAAAATCATAAAATATAGTGCTGCCATATCATAAGAAAAAACCTATGAAAAATCCATGTTTCGCGGTTTCAGTAGGTAAGCGAATTATATAAAATGCATTACTGAAAATAATGATAAACGAGGAACTTTTTTTAAAAAAAATGTTTGATTTATGTTCAACAGTTCCACTTTCAGACAACATAAAAAAGTTTTATCGTATGCACATTAGAATAAAATTTTGTGAATAAGAAATGAAGACTACAAAAAACTAAACAAAAAATTATGAGCTATATTATATAAGTTAAAATAAAGCAATAAAAATTCATTGTTTCAATTATAGACACATTGATTACAACTTTTTCTTATATGTATGTATATCCTATATATAATTGCTTTTATAAATGTTTGTCCCACATTTATGAAAAATACAAAAAATTGCAGTGCGTTTTGACATAAGCAATAGGTGTTGTCAAAGCTTTCTAAACTCCTCTTAATTCTAGTACCGACGATAATGGCATTAATTCTTAACATATTTTTGTTTTGCTTTTTATTTTCAGATGAAGCACAAAAACAAAAAAATTTTTTGATAACAACTAGCGGCATACATTTTTTTATTGGCCTACTTTGACATGACATACACGACAAAAAACTGACAACAACAATAATTTTTTTATAAAGTTAATGATATTTTATCTATTCAATTGAAAAAAGACTGTCGATATCTTTTAAAATTTATGTGTAATTTTTTACGAGGCTTCAACTTTGGTTCGCAAGTAAAAGTTCGAAGTTGAAAAGAATAAAATGTATATAAGTATAAAGTAACATAATGCCTTCAACACAAGAAAGGAAATTCTTAAGAGATATTTTTTTTTTTTTTTTTGAAAATCGAATATTTTTTATTGGTAATTGTTGCACAAGTATTTAAGCATATGTAAAACATTTTCAAATCAATCCCACTTATAATACAGATTCTACTGTGCTTGAAAGTCGTTGGGTCAGAGTACTTGCAAAGAGCACATTTTTTTAAATGCGTTTTTCTCGAAACATACTTTTTTCAAAATGGACCGCACTAGTGCAAACAAACTAATCGACCGATCTTACATTTTTTTTTTCAATCTGGTTTTAATGTAATTCTAGATATCTTTTACCTTAATGTGCGTCTTTGGAAAATTTGTCTAGATTTTACACGCAACAATATGGTCAAATGATTTTTTTATAGAAGGGCCGTTTTTTTTGTATTGTGGTGTTCTGCAAAGTTATATATAATATAATGAAAATTTTGTTTGTAGAAGTAATAAAAGTGAAATCGCCCAGAGTTTCCAAGATATAACACTTTATTTATTGATATACGGGATTCTTAACCCCCCGATGTAAAAATTAGGGGGAAATAATGTTACCCAATTTTAAACGACATTAAATTTGCAAAAATTTTATTGAAGGTCTTAAATGAATATTTTACTTAGCTTAGGCGTTAAAGGAAATTAACTATCATAGTATAAAATGTGACCTTGAAAAAAATCGGTTATTTAGCTTAACCCAGAAAAATCCTTTGGACGATATGTTCTATAGACCAATGGCCATCAGAAACCATCGGAGTTTTTTCAGTTACTTTCTGGTGTCACACAGTGTAATTTAAATATTTCGAATTTTTGTTTTTTTCATAGTTTTCTTAATTTTCCATGTTTTCCAAAGTGGAGAGGTAAAAGTCGTGCGTTCTGGGGTCTTTTTTCGAATGATTTTTTTTCAAACGATTTAGAACCGAGCTATGTGTGGCCCGATTTTCACCTTTTTTTTCAGCACGCCAATTTTCAGCACCATCTTTATATAAAAAAATATATGTTAACAAATTTTTTTTATACTGATGATGTAAAATTATCATGTAAATGAAGTTTTTTCTGTTTATGATATAATAAACTGTTTAAGAAAACATCTTCTAAAATAGTCCTCAATTTTAACCGCTTTTGACTAAAACTCACCGAATACACCAATACTCACCAAAAAAATAAAAATATCAGATATACTCACATCAAAAACTATTCTTTAAATCAATGCTTCCCTTATTATCTGTAATTTTTTTTTAACTTTATTAAATAAATCTCTGAAAATAATCATAATCGAAAATATTTACTGTATTTTCTATTCCTTTTCAATGGTGCCTTTGTTCTCAAACCATCCCAGTTATTGCTACTTTGCTATTATGAGAAAAACTTTTGCTCTCTAAATGTTCTCGCACAAATATTTGCATACAACAGTAGCAGAAAAGTAATTAACTAAATAAATTGACAGAGTTAATGGCAAGAAGGCAGGCCGGAAGGAAGGAAGTGTCGCCATTTTATTTGTATATTTTTGCTTATTTGACATTTTACTTTTGTTGGCTTAATTCAAGCAATTGAGCTAGCTTGTCGGTGCTAAAAAAAAAAAAAAAATGGCACAAATAATTCGCTGCTAAAAAGCTTATTATTAAAGCACATTCTTAATACTCTGAATACACGAAAGTTTCAATTTTGGTTTTTGGCTTAAAAAGTTGAAAAGGTTCACGATTTTTGTTTTTTTATTTTCTTATTAAACTTCTTTGGCTCTGTGCTACTTTTATATTCATCAATAAATAGTTTTATGCAGCTTCAGCTGCAACAACAACAAGAAGAGTAACATTGTTGCAAGTAAAATTAGTTTATTGTTTACGTGCTGGTTTAATAGCGTTTTAAACATTGAGAGAAACTGGGTCAGCTGTAGCAGCCACAGCACCGACACTAGCATCAGCAGTTAGCGTAAAAGTGCTGCCTCTCAAATTTCAAGCGGAAATATTTTTTTAATGCGTTCGTAAAGTTTTGCAACTTAAGTGAAGTGCTGGCAGTGAAGAGCTGTTGTGCTGCTGCTGTTGCTGCTGTTGCTGCAGGAGGAAGTAAGAACTAAGTAAGCATTAGTTAAACAGTTTTACAAGCAGTGCACCGACTGTAGCCTGAAGGTGAAATAAAACTTTAATAAGGTCGGGAATTTTTTATTGTTTTGCTTCTAAAGAGCTTCCAGTGAAATTTCGCTAGTTTCTTAGTGGATCACATTTTAGCACGAGACTCATGATAAATTGGAAAACAAGCAAAATCTATTGTAGAAGGAGCGAATTTACAGGAATTATTTAAAATTTTACTTAAGGAGAGATAAAGGTTAATATGACTTAAAAAAAAAAAATTGTTTATTCCCTAAATTACACCGTTCAACACGAAAAAAAACAAGGTTCTCAGAACGGATTCTGATAGAGGGGACAAAAACAAAATATTCGTGTATCGGTGTTTTGGAAGGTTTACGTATAGTCTTATTTTAGAGGGAATTTAAATATCCCTCTTTTTGAACATTCTTATTGTGAATCGGCATAGAAAATCATGTAATCCTTACATTTTGGGTATAAGATGTGTTCTGAGAATTTATGTAAAATACTACGAGGAATATTTTTGTGGAACATTTTAACCCCTAACTTTTCAATTTATGGGTCTTTTTTGACCCTTTTTTGGTAAAAGGCAAAATAGACCCATAAAACAAGGATATAATGGGTTAAAATTTTCCACAAAAAATTTTTCACAAAATTCTTCTATAAGCCTTTGAATACACCAAAGCTAAAAATCCAATTTAAATACCAGAAATAAGTCAAAACTTAAAATATGTTTGAGGGTTAATTTCGAACTTATTCAGAATTGATGGAAATACTGTGTCAGAATTCTATAACAAGACAAAAAAAAAGCAAATATATGGAGTACAAAACGATTGTTTGTTCAAGGGAGCACGTTCTCCTTGAAGAGCTTTGCCCAACAAGCAGTTTCTCCGTCCATCAAATTTGTGTCACAACAAATTGAACTGTTTGTCACGTGGCTTAGACGAAATAGCTGTATTACAGCTCATGTAAATGCACTTTGCGCCTAAAAGCTGACTAAAGTCAAAAAAGAACATAAAAGAAAAGTAATTCACAAAATATAAAAACAACTTCATTTCGGACTATCTATGAGAGACAACAAAGTAACATAAACAAAACAGCAACAAAATAAAAAAAAAAAAATACAACCAAAGCATATCCTACTGTTGCGTGTCCTTAATTTACACCATAAAATCTTGGCTTTTTTTTTTGGGTGTGCTTTACACAACCCAGCTAAGCCAGCGAAACTGTCAATTTTCTGCAGAAAACTACAAAAACAAAAACAAACAACAACAACAAACACAAAATAAAACAAAACTAAGTTTTGTTTATTGTAACTTACTGTTAGTTTGGCTTTTGTGGTTTTTTATTTTACTACTAGTTGTTGTTGTTGTTATTTTAGTTGTTGTTGTTATTGTGTCTAGCATGTTTGTCAGTCTCTAAATGTCGCACTTAATGCCAGCTTAAAAACTTATGCTTACATATGTGGGCTTATGTGTGTGTGTGGGGTTATTTGAGTGTGTGTATTTGTGTGCTTGTGTCTCAGGAGTGTGTATATTTTTGCCATCACAAGTTGTTGTTATCCTTGTTGTGCTCTATTATGTCATTCTTGTGTGCGTATTTGTGTGTGTTTGTGTGTGTGTTTGTGTTTGTGCTAATGCTTGTTTTGCATGTTTATTATGATTATTTTTCAGTTTGTTTGTGTTTTTGTTTTAAAACATTTTTCTCCACAGGCAGCTTTTTTTATTTGTTTCTCATTTTGGCAACACCAGCAGGTGACTTCTTTTGGCTGGCAGCGCCCTCTTTTAATAGTTCTATGTATTTTGAAGTACTTAACTTCAATTTTAACATGATGTTGGTTTTCCTAGCGGGGTGCCAGTTTAAGAGGGCACTAAGTAGATATTTCTAAGCAATTTTCGTGCAAGTATGGGGGTATTTGTTGTCTCACTTCAAAAGTAAACTTCACTTGTCTTTTGGATTAAAAACAATTGAGTAAAAGTCCACTTATTCTGTATTGAAAGTCCTGTCTTAAAACTAAAACCACCGAATTGTATATTCGAATGAAACACTTTAATTGATCAGTTTATCAAATACATTTGTGCCAAAAATTCTTAAAGGGAAGTGTCTTACTAATTAATACACAGCTAAATTTAAAAAAAAAAAAATAACAATAAAATAATGCTGCAATTGACTGAGTCACGCACACGCCCGTATGTGTTTTGACGTCGCAACGCATCTTTATTCACTTTCATATTCTTAACAATATTTATTTTTTAATTTTAATTTTGATATCTTAACACATGCTTATCCTTATCCATAAGCTTTATATTAGTCCTTATACTTGCCCTTCTCTTTGTCCTCAACCATGTCAAAATTCATGCTTTAATCTATGTTCATACGTACTCTTGTCCATTTACTCGTCCGAATCTCTCATCTTGAGCTTGTCCCACTTCATGTTCCAATCCTTGTCCCACTTCATGCTCCAATCCTTGTCCCAATCGTTGTCCAAATTATTGCCGTAAGCTTTGTCCAAACCATTGTTCTAATCTTTGTCCAATTCCTTGTACAAATCCTTTTCCCAATCCTTGCCTAAATGCTCGTTCTAATCCTTATTCAAGCTCCTTATAATAATCCTACAATCCTTATCTTATTTTTGGTCCAAGTCCATCTTCCCATTTTTTCTAATCCTTGTCCTTGTAATTTTTTGAATACAAGTTTTATTTTAGTTTGAACTATTTTATTTATTTTTTTTTCCTTTTTATATTTCTTGTTTTTATTTATTATTTGCATTTTTATATTTTTTTTTTTTTTTATTTAAATTAAATTTTTTTTTTAAGTTTCATAAATATTTGTTCATTCATTATTATTTTTATCTTTATTTAATTTTATTATTTTACTGCTTTTATTTTTTTTTTTTTTTGTTTTTATTACTTTTTTTATTTTTATTTTTACTTTATTATTTCTTTTTTACCATTATTTTGTGTTTTGTATCTACATATAACCGTGGCGTAGTTGGTTAAAGTGCGTGGCCACTATGTCAACGAACCTGGAGACCCAGGTTCGAACCCCAGCAGCGACAGAAAATTATTTGAATAAAAATAGTTTTTCTGTACGGCCGTCACCTCTCTGCAGACAATGGCAAACCTCAAAAAGTAATCAAAATGCCATGTAAAGCTTCTTGAGAACGAGAACATTCCGTTCATCGCCGTTCGGAGTCGGCGTTAAGCATGTAGGTCCGGTTCTCGGTCAATTGTGTACAAACTTAATAACACGCACAACAAAATTGATCATAAGAAGCTAGGTCAAAGTCCTTTCAAGGGCTGAAATGGCCAGTTATTTATTTATTTATTTTTTTTTATTCATTTTTATTCTTATATTTACTTTTTTAACTTATGTTTCTGTTTTATTCATATTTTTTCTTTTTAATCATTTTCATTTCTGTTTGATTTATATTTGCATTTATATTTTTATTCTACTTTTTATTTTTATTTAATTTTATATCTGTATTTTTTCTGTTTTTATATATATTTAATATAAACATAAAAAAATAAATTTTTTCTTTATAAATTATATAACATGTTCTTTTAATTCTTATGGTTATTTATTTATATTTTTATTTTTCTGTTCATTTTTGGTTTTATTTTTATAATTAGTTTCAATTATATTTTTGTTTGTATTTTATTTTTAGTTTTTGTTTTTTTTTAATTTTAGTTTTAGTTTTAGTTTTAGTTTTAGTTTTAGTTTTAGTTTTAGTTTTAGTTTTAGTTTTAGTTTTAGTTTAAGTTTTTGTTTTAGTTTTAGTTTTATTTTTCTTTTTAAATTTATTTTTATTTATTACATATTTTTCCCCTTTTTATTTTTATTCTAAATTTTTATTTTAGTTTTATCTTTGTTTATTTTTATTTTAATTTTTATTTTTATTTTTATTATTATTAATATTATATTTATTTTTATTTTATATTTATATTAATTTTTGTTTTTATTTTAATTTTTGTTTCTATTTCTATTTTTATTTTTATTTTATTTTATTTGTACAAACATATATGTCTGTTTCTAAAATTTCTTAATTTTATATTGTCTTATTTATATTTTTATTTTTACTTTTTTATTTTGTTTAAATTCTTATTTACTTTCCTTTTATGGATTTTTTATTTTTGTATCTCTTTGTTATAATTCTTTATTTTATCTTTATATATGACTTTGTTTTTATTTTGACCATGGTTTTTGAAACCTATTTAAAATTTCATATATTATTTTGTTGTAATGATTGTACAACCTGAAACTATAATGAATTTATACACATGTGGTATAATACATACTATTTATATGTGTTGGTTATAATGAGCTGCACAGAACATTCTATTCACGGTACTTGAACAGTATACACTATGTTGGTGTAGTGTTTTTCAGTGTAGCCATGACATCGAACAAAAATGTTTTGTATGAAGCAAAGCCAACAAAACAAGACTTGCTTATATTAAAAGCTCTTCGTTAGTGTCGTTGTATTTTGATGGTTTTAATATGAAATAAAATATCAAACCATAGAACGACACTGATGTAAAAGTAACAGGAAATCAATGCGAGCACACCGAGTGCACCATCAAAACACATCGAAAAATTTTCAGCAATCGTTTTCAGTTTTCAAAAGGGCTCACAAGTAAAGAGAGTCAATAATATATTTTAAACTTAAATAATAAGAAAAAGCATAACTCGAAAACGAAGCAAAATAGACAAAAATAACAGTGATTTTGGGTTATCTAAAGGGAGTCTCAAAATCGAGACGCACAGGTAGAGGGATCGGTCAAAATAATAAAAAAAAAAATTATAAAGAGCGCCATATCTTTTAGTTTTTTTAATTTTTTTTTAAATATCTTAAAAAAGAAGCAAGATGGGCCAAAAAATAACACCGGATTTCAGTTTTCTAAAAGGGGCCCTGAACTCTTGCCATCGCTTTGCCCGAATTATTCTAACAACAACAACAACAAACATCTTCGACCTTGGGTTGATTATTTCTGAAGAACTCAACTTCGGTTGACTTAATTTACCTATGATCATCGGTGTCCGCAGGATTTCTAAAAATACAAAGCAGGGCGAAAGGGGGACACTTTCCCTGCACCACCTGCATACGCCCATTTCTATGACAGAAGTTATTGTTGGTCCACAAACACACACAGACATGCAGTTGCGGTTAAATGGACTTGCATACATTTTGCACATGCATATTATATATGCATATATATTTGCATATATGCAATATGCAAAATATGCAAATTTTATGTTGTGTTTTTCAAGATAGAATTTGACGGGACTCATATCTGTGTCATCGAAATTGTTTTGCGGTTATTCAATACAAATATGCAATTTCATATTTTCCGCTGTCTAGTTATAACCATTGAATAATTTTGACATCTAACAATGGAGTAACTTGAGTAGGCAGTTTTTTGAAACGTCAATTGACTACAATTTTTACCATGAATCAACGGTATACAGCGCGAAATGCTCGAAAAGTGATGGTAAACTTAGCAAAAAGATACATTTTACTTTGGCCAACAGTGACCAAATTGTAAAGAACCATTTCGTATTTCTGCATAATTTTAATTTCTTAATTTATTTGTTTTTACTTTTTATTTTCGTTATAATTTTTTATTTTTATCTTTTATTTATGTTTATTTTTCTTTAAATTTTGTTCTTTTGCCTTTTTTATTGACATTTTTCAACTTTTTTTGCAAGCCTGCGTGGTTAAAAGGTAACTGTTTCATGTCAAAAAAATTTTTGTGGAATTTTTCTAGATAAATTGTATATTTTTTTTCATTCTATTAAAACTAAAGACGATTCTGCCTCATTTTTAAGATATTTCTTTCAAAGAAAAAAAATATATAAAAAAACCTGAAATCTCGGCAAACTTTTCTCGGCCAAGAATATTTACTAAAGTGATTCTAATGGAAAAGTTTGCCATTTTTTTGTTGTAACAACAAAAAAAAATACTACTTAACTATAAGAAAGAAAGTGATCTAACTCACAATTTGTTTAGGGACTTAAGTTGAAGTGAGTTAAGCTACAACCTAACGCCACCTAACACCACCCAATTATTGAAAATCCCCAAAGAAACCAGGTGCAAACCATTATATTTGCCAAACATTAAGAACTGTGAAGAAAAATCTGTGCACTGCGGTGAAAATTTTGGCGTAGCTGTCTAAAATAATCCACAGCAATGTCATGTTTGGATAAAGCTTGCCACGCTATTATTACGAGGCGGCGCAGCAGCAGCAGCAACTTCATGATAACCACCTGGTTACCACTTACCGCACATATATTACTTAATTTTAATACCATTACAAATAGGCAGGCTCCCAATGCTAGGTAGATTGAGAAAATAACAAAAAAACATAAACGCAGGAATTTTTAAGAAGTATCTAAAAATCTTGAAAAATCTTCGACAATTAATAATAATTTAAAATATATTTTAAGTCAAGCTAAAGTTAAATTTGTAGGGTTTATAAAAAACAAAAAAAAAATAAGAGCAAAATAAATGCGTTTTTGGAGGGAAACCAAGCAAAAAGAAATGAAAAATTATATGATATGGCTTAAGACTTGGTGGAAATACAAAGGACTGTCAGCAACAGCAGCAGCAGCAGGAGCGGAAAAGATGCACATGAAGTGAACTACTCCAGGAAAGATGATATGAAATTCAAACAATCAGTTCTGCTTGAAGGCAACACAATGAAGATGAAGTCAGCAGAAGCTGATGTTGCGGTAGAATCCCCAGAAAAAAAAAAAAACAAATGATATCAGTTTAAATTGCGTGGAAAAACCACTTAAAGTGTAGCAAAGGTAGGCCAGGTCGGGTCTTTGCTGTGGGTCTTAAATGCTTGAAGCTGAAAGTAAATTAAATTATAACAAAATAAAGGTAGCCTCTAGGTTCATAGCTGCAAACACACACACACGCAAGGCAAACACACGTAGCCTAGGAATTTAATTCGACTGCGTGTGATCCTTTTTATAAATTGTATGCAGAGCCTTTGCCGTAGGGGGGTTTACTCTGTGGCTCGGATGATTTCATTGTTATTTTGTTTGAAGCAATTTTCAAAGACGACGAGCATGAGTGTCTGACTTCAAGTGGATTTATTCTTAAAAAGGGGCTGCTTTTAGAGGCAGTAGCTGCGGACAGCATTCAATCAAAAGTATGTTATTCCAACTTAATTATAAAACGTCTAGATTTGCTGCTGCTGCTGTTGTTGTAGCTATTGCTGTTGCTGTGCAGCCTCTTTTGCTCAAACGATGTTTTTCTAGGATTTTCTATTCAATTAGATATGGTTTAGTTTTGGTTCATCCTCTGCGGCCAGCAGGAAGCAGTTAGAATGGTTCATTGTTGCTGTTGTTGTTGTTGTTGTTGTTGTTGTTGTTGTTGTAGCGCTGAAAGGTCAAGTTCACGCAATGATTGATGATAAGCTGCGGGATGTGAAATTTTTCGATGGATTTTTTACGGATTCTAATAGATAATAAGCCATACTTTCGATATTTGTCGGTCCTTCAAGAATTCCAAGAATCTAAGTGTCTCCAAACATTTTTTTAATTGAACTGAAAATGCAATTTTTTGTTGAAAACAAATTTTAGCTTTAGGCGAAGTATGTTGACAACAACCAACAACCAACACCAACAACAACTGCTCTATATAGAGCAAATTACACAGCAGACTAGACAGACTGTTTCGTTGGCCGCTATACCAACTCATCAGTGGTCTTACATGACTTTTCTCTGTGATCCACTCAAGCTACTTAGGTCCTACTTATACTGCCAATATGCCGAGAAAGTTACCTGGAAGTTTATTTTGACAGAGAGAACGTTTTTACATTAGTAACGGAGCTCTTATCTATTTATGTTGCACCTTGTGTCAAGGCTTACCTTGATCGTGTCATACTTTTAGGCATAGCGTTATACATTTTTCTTATTTGTTGTATTTGCTTTACAATGATACCCATTTGTATGATTTTTTAACAACAAATTTTTTTTAGTTTTGTTCTCTAGACAAAATGCCTTTCATTCCATACCCATCATATCACATCGCTATCAAAATATGTCCTTTACACATATATTATATAATAAGCATCATATCATACATATCAGACTATACACATCATGCCATACTGATCATACCAAACCTCTCATATCACCCTATTATACCAAATCAAATTATCCCAATCAATCAATTCCCATTCTATCGTAACCATGATATCATATCATCATATCATTCTCATCATATCAACACCATCATACCATACTCATCAAAACACACATTAAACATATCCTAACAATCAAGAATAAGATTCTTCTCCAAGCTTGGAAAAAGTGTTCAAACTCCACTGGTTCAACTTCCACACGCAAAGAAAACAAACGTTTATCTCCAGTTTGCCGCAAACGAACTTCGTTTGTCGTGCTTGAAATTGTTATTTGCAAAAGTTTCAACAATTGTCATAATAATAGCCAATTGCGAGAAACACGTCATTTAGTTGCAGGAAATTAATTGCATTTGTCATAAACACGAGTGATTTTAAAATTGCAACAATTGAAAAATTTATTTTTCCCAATTGAAAACTTCGTTTGTTTTTCCCTTCGTTATATTAACACAACGCTTATAGTTCAGAGTAACTTTCTGGACAAATTGTTACTACAAATAATTACTATTATTTCTATTTATTTATTACGCGAACGGAGATAAGAAAAGAGGTGCGATGAGTGCATTTCATAAGAAGAAGGACGGACATAGGGAGAAAGATAATTAATATAATATATAATAATGATCGAAATAGCTTGCGGTATATATACCTACATATATAAGATATATTTATAAGTTGATGACTACTGAATATTCGTTTGCGGCGAATACAACTCCCAAACAAAGTGTAGTTGATGAATTTTTCAGTTCCAGTAAACGAAAAATTTCACCTTAAGATGTAACACATCAAAACTCAAAACTTAACCCTTGTTCAGCCGACGAGTCACCAGGGTGAATATTTTAACTTTTTCACGCAAAAAAACACGTTTTCAACCAATTCTATTAACTCATCCTCCGTGACATCTTATATTAATGAAATTTAAGTAAGGTAAAGTGGGGAGATAGATGTTGTAAGGAAACATAAATTCGCTGAATTTATGCCTTACAGTTCCCTGTAAACCACCGCTGCACAAATGGCCCCGAAAAACATGAACCCGCCCTGCAACCCTAAACCGCGCCTGGACAAGAACCCGCGAACCGCCCCTGTCCATAAAACACGCAGCTGAGCGACCCGCAATCAAACAACAACAAAGCATACAGCGAGCCAGTCGCATGATCAAAACACACAAACAACATGCATTCTATGCACCCACTCGTGCCAGTAACAAATTACATAGGGGTTATTAAACAGCGACTATGACAACAATAACATGCAAGGCAAAAGGTTGCCGCTATCTCTAGGCGAGCAAAATTCAAGGTCGAGATCAGATGGAAATTGGCGACACAAACAAGGTCCCGTTACCCTTTTTGGGGATAAAAGGAGTCAGCGAACCAACAGTGGGTCGTTCTTTTGAAGTCAACACGCGAATAAAGCACATCGGTGAGTCAAGTGACCAAGTAACAGAGTGAACAAGTGAACAAGTGACCCAGTGAACAAGTGACAAAGTGAACAAGTGTACAAGTGACTAAGCACGAGTGACTAAAGGCAGTAGTGAGACAGTGTTTCTTGTCGGCCAGAGTGGTTTCATATCGGACGGCCGGTCATAAAACATACCAGTGGCATCACGAAAGTTGTTTTTTCTGTCGACCTGAGTGGTTTCATACCGGACGGTCTGCTCTAAAAGCATCCAAGTCGATCGCCCACTTGGGTTCAGACCATATTTTTGTACATGGATAACGACCAAGCTTACACCTGGCCCGAGTGGTTCTATACCGGACGGCTCATCGTAAATACTCAGAGTACAGACAAACGAACGGAATTCACGGATCCTACTTCGAAGGACTTCGATGGAAATCAGGAGCGACGGAGAATTGAAAAATAAATAAAAAAATATAAATTGTTGTTTTTGTGAAAATGAACATTTGAAATAAAAACTTAAATAGTGAAGTTACATGAATGAACCCTTGTATTCATAATTTAAAACTACGGAAATAAATTTTTTGTACGAACCCCGGCTACAATTTTTTGTACGGCTACAAAGTTCCTTACAATGTAAGCAATGGGGAGTTGCGAGAAACGTCTATGAGGGCGACACTGAGTAAGTTTGACACACGACAACTAGTGTCAAATTTTTTTCTCATCTAGTTTTCACTTTTTATCGGTATGCAAACAGTGAATTTTATTGAAGTGAAATTTCGGAATATTTTTTCGTGGTGAAAAAAACGTGAGTAAATATAAAATTCTTTTTGGATATTTGCCTTTTAAACTAAAAACTCGAATTTGTGAAAACGATTAATGGTATATTGACGCTACGACCAACGTTGTTTTGTGTCATTTTTCAGTGTCACACAACTCCCCACAAAATAAATAGTTATATTTTTTCGAGATTAGTTCATGGCCTGAGCAAACCCATGAAAAAAACAGATTTGAAGAAAATGCGTTTTCAATTAGTTGGGCAGTTGCAGAAGCGACAGATAGAAAGTTTGAGATCCAAAAAAATATTAGTTTTTAAGAAAGTTATGGCCTAAAAACAAAACTCGTCTTAAAACTCTCCACACTACTCTTTTTGTTAACAGTAGAGGGCGCTAAGGTCAGAAAACGCTTGAGGTAAAACTGTTGAACGGAAAAACGGTTTTTACTGTGTTACAAAACAAATTTTTAAAATTTCATTTTTTATTGTATTGCTTTGAAACTGAACAGTTTTGTTTATAACTATAGGAACAAAAAAACAAAAATAATTTTTTGTAAATATTTTATACAGAAATGTTGTTTGTGCCATCGAAAACTTTTACGATTTTTTATTTGGAATTCCCAAAATGCAAAAGTTTGATAGACTAAAAAATTTGTTTTTAAGAATTTAATAAGGTTATTTTTTATTTGTGATTTAAGTGCATTTTAAAGGGTTTAGATAGAATATGTAAAAAAGTTTTAGATTTTTCACCCGGAAATGTAAAAATTATATGAATTTTTTAAGACATATTTCCTAAGTTTCAGAAAAAGTTGCAAAGACTTAAGTTTATGGTACTGCCAATATTTAAAAAAAAAATAAGTTTACACAATTTTTTTTTTATTACTATAAAAAATGAATCAAATTTTGATGTAGTGTATCATTTTTATTAAATAGTGACAAAAACTTACCAAAAATTGAAAGAATATTTTTTTTTTGGCGGAAACCCTAAAGTTTTGCAAACTTTGAAAAAATTAAAAAAATATATAAATAAAAGTAGGCGATTTTTTATTTTTCATTTATATACTTTGTTAACAAATCTAACCACTAGTAAAAAAAAATTTAAGATTTTTAACCGGAAATTTGAAATTTTGTATTTTTTTAAAACATCTATATATTTTAGTTTTATGAAGACCAAAAATATGATTATATAATTTTTTCCAAGTAAAGGGCTCCAGCGACGTTCAATGTTCAATTCAATTTTTGCAAGTTGTGAAATTTTATTGACTGTAGGTCTGTTTGAGAACTTTTCGAGTAAAAAATATCAAGTAACTTTTACTGGGAGAGTAAGACTGATTTTACTCTCTCAGTAAAAAATATCACAAAAAGTAAACGAACGACATCCAGTAAAAAGTATCAAGTAATCAAAATTTGTTTGTAAACAGCTGATTCATGTTTTCCTTTTTGCTTTTCGTTTCATTGTTTTCCCTATGTTTCAACTCATTTACTCCGTGAACACACTGCACTTTGTTGTTGTGTGTGCTAATAATAAGCTGACGATATGACTTGTTATTTACATATTGCGATTATCCCATACAAGAAAAACGACGAGAGAAAATACAAATAGAGATTTAATGGCTCTTTTGTTATTAATGTCGGATCCGGAACTATCGACACTTAGGTCTAAAACATCATAAATTACAATTTAAATTAATTATCTTATTTGTTGAGCAAATTTAGAAACAAATTTATTTATGACCCTTTTTAAAGAGAATATTAAATTGTTTGCATTTTGATCACAAATGTAGCAAAAATTTAGTTTATGAGAAAAAGGATACATTGGAGATGGTTATGTCGTTGTATCGAATGAAGCAAAATTTCTCAGAGAGCTCAAAAACATAGTTTTGTAAGTTGTTATTAGTTTTTAGTGCATTTGGATCACAAATGTAGCTAAAATTTAGTTTTTGAGAAAAAGGATGTATGGGAGATGGTCATGTCCTTGTATCGAATGAAGCGAAATTTCCCAGAGAGCCCAAAAAACTAGTTTTATAAGTTTTTATAAGTTTTCAGTGCATTCTGATCACTAATGTAGTTACAATTTAGTTTTTGAGAATTATTATATATGGGAGGTAGTCATGTCCTTGCACCGAATGAAACAAAATTAACCACTAAGCTAAAAGACATATTTTAACAGATAGTTACCAACTTTCGATTTATTCTATATACAATTATAGCTAAAATTAAACTTTTAAATTTAAAGATGTATGGGAGGTAGTCATGTCCTTGCACCGATTTTTCCGAAACTTCGAATTTTTCTTAATTAACATATTTTGAACCAGCACACCAAATTTCATTTTTCTGCGATAACTTCTCTAATTTTGCCGATTCACTATATGGGGACAAAGCACTGTGCGTCGGCCTTTAACTCTTTGAAGTACCGTTGGAAAAATTTTAAATCACTGAAAAATAAACCTTTGTGGTATGTTGGGACAAAATTGAACCCACTCCGATAATTTCAGTTAATTTCAACCCACTCAGATGTTAATAATTATAACATTAAATATAATAAAAATAAGTAATAAAAAAAGAAAAATATTTTTGACTTTTTTTTCTTGTACCTCAAGGGAATTTTTTATAATGAAATTTCCGTGCATCAAAGAGTTAATGAGTACAGATTACGTCGGCCGAATTAGGATTATATCAGTTTAACAATTTTAGTGGTTAAGTTTTTCTTTAAAAATTAAAATGAGTATTATTTAAAAATATATTTTATCCCTTAGAATTTATTTTTTCATTTGGAAGGTACGTGTATTTCCCTTGAATCCAGTATTTTTTCCAAGCAAGTGTAATTTTTGCCCCATTTGCAATAATACCACTCTTGTGCTTAATCTCTCCTCTTCGCTGACAAGTGCGACACGTGTGTATGTCCGGCAGCCAAACACGTGTTGGCCACACAACATATTAAATTTAGTCTAACGTATCCTTAATATACTGCAGACACTCGACAAACACACTAGCACACACTCACTCACACTCTCCACCAAACTCTTCATACTCACACTCCTGCACACTTCACTGTGCATTGATTAAACCGAGCTGAAGTGGGCGTGTGCATGTGTGAAGGCGAGCTTTTCCACTTTAACGCTTTATATCTTAATTTCCCAAAAGTCAAAAGTTTAGATTGTTTCCTTGGTATGCTTTTGTTTTTGCCTTGGGGTATTTTTTGTTTTTTTTTTTTTTTTTTTGGGTGTACTCGGTGGCACTTGATTCAAATTCAATTTGAAGGTGTTGGCGAGTTCATTAAGAAAAGGTTAAATAAGGATTTACGCTTGATTGATGTGTACGTTTGTTTGTTTTTGGATTTGTTGAGGGTTAAAAATTGCGACTCAAAATATTTGGGCTCAAATTGTGAATTATTGATTAAAGCTCAATAATTTATATTGTATTTCCATTACAGAAAGCAAAATTAAATTCTTCAATAAAACGAAAACCGTTCAATCATTCCTTGAAATTAATTTTATATCCTCCAATCTTGAAAACACTTTCATAACCTGATTTTGAAATCGCCCCTTCAGCTTCTACTGTAAATTCTACTTTATCAACTCAATAGACTCAAAACTCATAAACTCAAAACTCAATAGCCTTTTCACGAACTGGTAACTTGAGTCATGGGAATAGGAAAAAGTCACAAGGAGCCATTCATTCGGGTGAATACGGAGCTTGCGGAGCGGTATTAACGTTACTTTTACTCAAAAAGTCGCTTACAAATTGAGAAGTGTGAGCCGGTGTGTTACCGTGATGAAGAAACGACGAGCCGTCTGCGCTCTTGTGTCATGATAATTTGTTAGAAACACAAAATTTCAGACAAACTAAAATCGAAAATTGTGAAATTTCTTCGCCATTATTTCAATTTCTTTCTGGCTTTATATTTCTTAAGTAATATGATCATAAATTCGAACAATAAAATAAACTCACGTGATGATCACGTAGCATAACTTAGCTGCGCCGAGATTTGTTTGTTCCTCGTCATTGCCGCCTGTAATCAAGTGGAACGTGTTCCGAAGCCTTCAATAAGATTTTCCACAACAACACTAACAATAACAACAACAACAAAAACAACAACAACAACAGTCATCAAAGTTCTCTTCAAATAATTTAACAAAAAGACTTTTGCTACAAAGCTGAAAAATACACTGCGAAAAAAAATTAAGCACGACTCTGAAAACAACCAAAAATCATCTGGGGAACGAACAAACTACAAAAAGTCGATTATAACTTGCATTCGCAATGGCTGGTAAGTCGCAGGGTCGCTGAGTCCATAAGAACTGCGGCAGACACTACGTGACTAATACGAAATCCGTAGTCTTACGTTTTGCTAGCAGTTGGCCGTAGCATTCATACGACTACTGGTGCTCGGCATAGTACGTGCGACCGCCTCTCTAAAGCTGATGTAGAATATTTGCACGCAGTAGTTTTGACATTTTAGGTATTTATTTAATTTTTATTTATTGCTATGCATGGTTGAAAAAGAGAAAAAGGGGAAAAAAATCATTTGGCAACCGTTTTTGTGGCATGAATTATGGACGAGTCAAGACTAGGTGATGCCCTTGAATTTGTGCAGCGCAATAAAACAGATGTTGTGGAGTTTGAATGCAGTAAAGCCACTGCAAGAGGATTAAATATTTTGTAAAGGAACTAGGCTGGGTGGCTGAGTTGATGATAAGCTTATGTAATGATGTCGTGAGACTGAACAAAAATTGAGTCATAACTGATGAAGAATTTTGGTCTCACATGACAGAGAACCTAAGGAATCTTTAGTGGCTAAAATAAAATTAAAACAAATTTTATTTATTATATTTCTAATAGAAAAATGGAGAGTAGCATAACAAACACACCTACAGTTGTGGGTGAATGTGTGGCAACGGTTTTCTCTATAAAATTGTTAAGTTCTTTCGCATTACTTATTGGGTCAGTATAATGACGTCAGTAAAATGACTATTGAACAAACACATTATGAGAGTACTTTTAAGCTTTGGAAGCTAAAAAAATGTAAACAGTCTACATGTAACAAAGTTAACTTGCAGAATAAGAGTTTTCACTTTAAGAGTTACACACACTAAGAGTTTACACTCTAAATAAAATTTTACTAAGACCAGTATCATTTTATTTTTTGAATTTATAAAACGATTTGACTTTTTCCTTAAAAGAACATCATAAAGCTTTTGAAAGAAATCATTCAATTTAAGTCACTTATTTTAAGGTCAGACCTATGTCAGAGCGCTTCCGATATTTTTCGAGAAATTTGTGATGAAATAGGTAAAAATGTTTCATTCAGAACAATCTGAAGAAGTTTGGTGGATGCTGGTTTACTTTCTCTTACTCAAGGAAGAGGCAATTAGCAAAGGCCAAACAACGACAACACCGTATTGAATTGACACGATCACATATTTCATGGAGCGAAAATCAATGGAGCAACATACTTTGGAGTGACGAAACCAAAATACGTAGAATGCATGATCAATGTGGAAAATTGTATATTTGAGGTCCAATAGAAGCTGCATTCGACTGCAAAGACAGCACGCTAGTTATCATGCACGATTGACCCCGTAGATCAAAATATGGGATGCGTCAAAAGTATGTAGATATCCTGCAAAATTTACGATGGGCCAAGGCGCATTTTCCAGAAATATGCCAGTTGCAACAGGCCAATGATGAGATTACTCAAAAACTCGGTACACAGACTAAAATTCTAATGATGTTTAAGATTGGGCATCATAGAGTGTTTACCTGAATCCCATACAACATCTCTCGGTGGATTTTCAAATGCAGTAGGACTGCGCAGTTTTCGAAAAATGGCATTTTTTTTGAAAATGTATAGGCACGGAATTTTTACACACTTAGTATGAAGTTATTAGAAAGAGTAAAAGCAAAAGCACAAGCAAAAACAAAAGCAAAATCAAAATCAAAATCAAAATCAAAATCAAAATCAAAATCAAAATCAAAATCAAAATCAAAAGCAAAAGAAAAAGCAAAACCTAAAGCAAAATCAAAATCAAAACCAAAAGAAAAACCAAAACCAAAACCAAAAGAAAAGGCAACATCAAAAGCAAAAGTAAAAGCAAAAGTGAAAGAAAAGCAAAATTAAAAGAAAGTATAAGTAAAAATAAAAGCAAAAGCAAAACCAAAACCAAAACTGAAACCAAAACCAAAAGTAAAAGCAAAAGCAAAAGTACGACCAAAATTAAATGCGCAAATAAAAGCAAGAGAGCAAAAAAGGAAAGTAAGAAAAGCAGTCAAAAAAGTAAATGTAAAGCAAGAGGTAAGCATAAGTATAAGTATAAGTATAAGTATAAGTATAAGTATAAGTATAAGTATAAGTATAAGTATAAGTATAAGTATAAGTATAAGTATAAGTATAAGTATAAGTATAAGTATAAGTATAAGTATAAGTATAAGTATAAGTATAAGTATAAGTATAAGTATAAGTATAAGTATAAGTATAAGTATAAGTATAAGTATAAGTATAAGTATAAGTATAAGTATAAGTATAAGTATAAGTATAAGTATAAGTATAAGTATAAGTATAAGTATAAGTATAAATATAAGTATAATTATAAGTATAAGTATAAGTATAAGTATAAGTATAAGTAAAAGTATAAACGATTGCAAAATAAAAGCAAAAGTAAAAGCAAAAGCAAAACCAAAACCAAAAGTAAAAGCAAATCAAAACCATAACCAAAAGCACAATAAAAGTAAAAGCAAAAGAAAAAGCAAAAGCGAAAGCAAAAGAGAAAGCTAAAGAGCAAAAAGAAAAGCAAAAGCAAAAGTTCAAAAAATAAAAGCAAAAAATGTAATCAAAAAAGGTAAAGGTAAAGAAGAAGGTAATAGCAAACGTAAATCAAAAGCAAAACCAAAAACAAGATCAAAAGCAAAATCAAAAGTAAAAGTAAAAGCAAAAGCAAAAGTAAGAGGACAAATAAGGAAAGCAAAAACAAAAGTGTATAAAAGAAAAGCTAAAAAGATCAGTCAAAAAAGGTAAGGCAAATGTTAAAAGCAAAGGTAAAAACAAAAGCAAAAGCAAAACTAAACGCAAAATCGAAATCAAAAGCAAAAGCAAAAACTAAAGCAAAGACAAGAGAGCAAAAAAAGCAATTAAAAAAAACAATAAAAAAAGATAAATATAAAGCAAAAAGTAAAGCAAAAGGTAAAAGCAAAAACATTAGCAAAAATTAAGAACAAAAGCAAAAGTAAAAGAAAAAGCAAAATCAAAAACAGAAAAAAAAGAGAAGAGAAAACTTAATGAAAAACAAAATCAAAATTAAAAACCAAATGTTGATGTTGTTACTTCTCTTTTTTTTATATCCTTATGCCACGTCCACACAGAGAGTTTAGTGTGAGTTTCCAGTACAAAATTGAGTTTTGCCACTGAACGCTAAATAAACTCTTGAGTTCTCCAGTACAATGTTGCAGGATGAAACTCAACTAAACTCAAATTTATTTCAGTGTTTATCAAAACTCAATTTGAAAATCCCTAAAAGTATGTTCATGTTCTTATAAAAAGTCACGTTCAGATGCAACTTGTACAATTTTGTGGGTAGAAATGTCAAAAGCAGCTGTTCTAGAGTTGTGCAATTAACTATTTGCAAAAATTTAACAAAAAGGCGAAGAAAAGAAATTTTACAGAAATGGCAAGTGTAGAAGATGAGGTTTTCATATCAGTATGGCCCTATCAAAATTCCGATTTGAGCAGCGCAAGGAAGAACACGAGTGAGTACGCAGGGATAGCTGCTGCCATGATACAATTATACAAGCTAGGAGTGACAACTGGCTATTTTTTCACGAGTGTCTTGCATCGACGGTCATTTGCCTGTTATTTTACTTTCTATTTTCTTTCTTTACTATTTCGATCTCTAATTTATACTATTTTCGACCAACTGTCAAGACGAAAAAACTGTCACTCCTGCCTTGTATAATTGTATCATGGCTGCAGTATTGTCCCCAAGTGAAATTGATGTCACGATGATGGGTGAGCCAAAAAAAATATGAGAACACAAAAGTAAACAAAGAAATGTCACGCTGAACACAATTCTGCCGATGCAGCTCTGTGTGAACAGCTATAATTAACTTACAACTAAACTCAAACTAAACTCTATGTGTAGCATGACATTATATAGCCGTTCTCGCACTTTTTTCCAGTATAGGCCTTTACTTTTTTTAAACATCACGGCCTCGCTTAAGTATTGGCGACATAGGCTGTGTCACATAGGTAGAGCTTCTGACTGTCAACCCAAAGGTCCCAGATTCGAATCATTCCGGCCAAGTCATGGTCCTACGGCTTATTTTCTTTGCATTTCTTTCTTCATTTCTTATCAACTGAAATTAAAAAATCATCAATATTTACGACTTAAAAGTTGCCTAACTACCTAATAACTTGAATTGACTTACTGGTATAACACTTACCTCAGATTTTAATTAACGCCTGCCCGCTCTGCATATGTTTCACTAAATGGTCCCTTCTTTACAACAAAAATATCATGCCATTTTCGAACCAAAGCAGAATTGTCGGGATAGGTGTAAGACCTGAAATCCTTGGTTCAAAGTTAAGAAAAAAATAAGAACATCTTCAATTTTACAAAAAATTAAAAAAAAAAATCAAGTTACAAAAAAAAATTAATCGTACTAAGACCCTTAATTTATTGAAATATCTTAATGTCCCTATTTTAACTATACCATAAAAAACCTGCAAAATTTTACCAAACTCATTGCTGTTTAAATTAAATGGTGCTCCACGCTGCTTTTACGTGGTGACACGCATTAAATTAACTTTATGAGCTCATAAAATCCTTGGAAAAATATTAAGAAATAACAAATAAAATTAGGACATAAAAATATAAGCACCAAATCGAGCCAAACATAAAAAAAGGAAAAGAATGCTTGCAGCAAACACATAATAAAAGGTAATAAATTCTAAAAAACGAAATATTAACAAACCGAAAACATCAATAACATGACCCCCACAAACAGGGAAAAAATAAAAAAATAGCCAAAAACTAACCCGACCCACAGATGCGCGTATTTAAAACAAAGGACATGATATGGCTGTCAGCAGCTTGTTTTAACCCTTTGTGTGTTTTTTTTTTTTGATTTTTTTTTTTTTTTTTGGGACACAAAAAACACAACAACTCATTAAACCTTGTAATAAAAAGTTAGTTTTTATGCTTGCACCAATGTTCGAGTTAAAAATTTACAACTACTACTAGCAACAACAACATGGTACACCCTACCTAGTTCTTGTTTTTTTCATTAATTATACCAAAATGTTCGTCGCCTTAACTAACTCGGCTTTAAGCGAGCATTACATGCATTTTAGCCCAAAACAAGAGCACACAGCGCATTAAATTAAAAACTTCCCACGTTTTGTTGTTCCCCTGTGTGTTGACCAACATTGCTGCCGAGGCAGTTTTTTTTAGTTTTCGTTTTTTAACTGTATTCCTTAATTTTAATTTTTATTTCCATTTTTTATCAAGATTTTATAGAGTTGGCCAAAAAAAGAAAAAAGAAAAAGAAAAACAGAGATAACTACAAAACTGTTCGCTGTTGGTCATTAAGCACACAGCAACATAACGCTTAAAAGTTGTTGCTATGCCTGGACACAATTAAGCATCACTTGGGGTCCCTATTAAAAATGAGTGACCCACTGTGTGACATGCATGGATGGCTGCTGCTGCTGCTTCTGCTCGTCTTGCTGCTCACATGGTAAACCCTTTGCTAGACGTTTTCTTTACATGGCGCTGAGATCCATCATTATTCACGCTTAGTTGACCACCTGTGAGCGATACAGTGATATCAAAGATAGGGTGCGATAGGGTGAAGCGATGAGTTTAGTTTGAAAAGCGCATGTTCCCAAAGACTAGTATGAGTTTGTCATTAAAATGATAGTGAAAACATAAGGATTTTTCTCACATTTGCAGCCGTTAACATTGATAGCATAATTTTTTGGCTAATTAATACCACGATCTAATCGAAATTTTTATCCATTTAGCACTTAAAGCCATTTATTAAAAAAAGAAAAATCGTGCTTTAGTACAGAAATGTATAAAGCAATATTTATTTGAAACCAGCTGATGTAACCTATTTGACTCTGAATTCTATTCTTAATAAAGGGCTATAACTAAAAATCAGCACTAATTTGCAATGGTTGCAGTTTCAACACGGTTTGGTTTGCCACGAAGGTATTGCGTTATTAAATGATTTATTGCATCATCTTTTTATCATATGATTCATGGCAGCGTACTTGCTTCATTAGTCTTTACAATGCCTTCACAGCATCAACAGCTCCGCGAGCGTATTGTTAATTTTTATGAGCAGCATTTAGAGAAGGGTAAAAAGTCACATGCGGACATTATATGGCGAAGGGCGTGTCAAAAAGGGCGATATATTCCATCCTGAGAACCTTGAAAATTTATAGGCAACCTCGTTCCGAAAAAAACCGATTATTATGACTAAAAAAAAATACATTAAAGAGCTCTTAACAACAAAGATGTCATAAGTCGAAACGAAAAGTAAAATACTCACAGCCATATATCTGTTAAACATTAAAATCACTCAATATTAAAGTCAGAAAGAACCAGCGGTCTCCAGAGTACACTGAAGAGCAAATTCAATAAGTTAAATTTCAATTTTGGTGTATGGTCAAAAATTACAATGGAACATCGTTCATTTTGGATAATGAGAGTTATTTCATAATGAGTACCTAACAAATGCAAAGAAACGGTATATTCTATACAAATGACATATCTTCAAGCTCTCTTGATGTAAAATATAAATACAAGAAAAAGTTTGAACAAAAAGTTATGATTAATAAAGCTGTCTCTGACAAAGGAATTTTTGAGACATACTTCAAGACAAGTGGAATAATAATATAGTGATCTATCAAAATTATTTCTTAAGCTAAATTTTAGTTCCATTTATTCATAAATATTATCAGGATGATGATTATGTATTTTAGCCGGACAAAGCCTCCTCAAATTATGGAAATACGACATGAGAGTTGTTGGTCAGCAAAAATATGAATTTTGTACCTAAAGATGGGAACCTCAGTATATTACCACAATGCCGACCAATTGAAGATTTCTTCGGAGAACTTAAAAGTTAAGTCCACAACAATGGCTGAAAGGCCAAACATGTGAACCAGTTGATAAGTCATATCCGAAAATACCTAAAGGATATCATAACAAATGACGTACAGCATGCTTTCTTACAACTACGGTCAAAACTATGACGGGTGACCGACAAAAGCACATTTATTGAAGTTCTTTAATTAAAATGTATTTTTAATATTGTTATTTAACTAGAAAGTATTGTTTCAGTATATATAGGGTGTTTTTTTTAGGGAATTGTTTTTCGAATAGAGATAAAACTGGCATTTTGTGGTCAAATCTGGCAACTCTAATGTCATTTATGTTCAGTTTGGTTTGCCATTTCATCATGAACAGGTTGACAAAAGAACAACGCTTGCAAATGGGCCGAAAATGAGATTGACCTCGATGCTGATTTTCATCGCAAAATTTTGTTCAGTGATGAGGCTCATTTTTGGTTGAATGGCTACGTCAACAAGCAAAATTGCCGCATTTGGAGTGAAAAGAATCCACATGAGATCCTTGAGACGCCATTACATCCACAAAAACTGACTGTTTGGTGTGCTCTATGGGCTGGTGGAGTCATTGGGCCATACTTCTTCCGAAATAATGCTGGAGAGTCAGTTACCGTTAATAGAGACCGGTATAGAGCCATGATAACCGACTATTTTGTTCCCGAATTGGATGGCATGAATGTGGATGAGTTGTGGTTCCAACAAGATGGCGCTACATGCCACACAGCGCACGTCACAATCGATTTATTGAAGGAAACATTCGATGAGCGCATAATTTCGAGGAATGGACCTGTCAATTGGCCACCAAGATCGTGTGATTTGACACCATTGGATTATTTTCTTTGGGGATATGTGAAGTCGCTCGTCTACGCCAACAAACCAGAAACGTTAGGGGACTTGGAGGCCAACATTCGTGGCGTTATTGCCGACATACGGCCCCATATGCTCGAAAAAGTGGTTGAAAATTGGACCTGTAGAATTGGCTTTATTCGAGCCAGCCGCGGCGGCCACATGCCCGAAATCATATTTAAACATTAATGGCATAAAATTATCCTTCCAATAAAGCCAAATTGATGGACATTAAAACGATTTTCTTGTGTTTTATCTCTATTCGAAAAACAAACCCCTAAAAAAAACACCCTATATTTACTTTCTCAGTGCAGAATTGAGAAAGTATGTACTTTCTCAGAATGAACTCAGTGCAGAATTTTAGTTATAACCCGTGAGTTTTGACCATATGTTTTTTTTTAAAGTACACCAAACAGACAATTTGAAAAAAATATTGTTTTTATCTCAAAAATCTAAAAATTTATAAATAGAGATAAAATAATTTATAAATGTTTAAATTCATAACTTAGAGATAAAAACACATTTTCTTTTTTCAAAAAAAATTTTTTTTTGAATTAACAACAGTTGTCAGGATACCCAAAATACAGGGTGCGCCATCTTTTATGTCGGTATGTGAATATGTGATATTGAATATTGAATAAGTTAAAAAAAAAATTTATTTAAACTACTTTTTGAATATAACAGCAATCAAGATTCCGGCTCTATTGGCCAAAGTAAAATGTGCTTGTTTTGCTTTATTTTCCATTACATTTTCGAACATCTCGGCCGGTATAGCGAATGTTTGCCTTAGGCTAGTCAATGATCTGAGGCTTGTTGACGTACACTTTGCTTTTTAAATAACCCCTCAAAAAGAAGTCCCTAGGGGTCAAATCTGGAGATCCTGGTGGCCTGTTAATGTCCAGCGACTGTTTCGCCTTAATCCAAGCGACGTAGATGATCTGTCGGCAATATTCTTTGAGTCAATTGCACTTTATACGAAAGTAAATGCAAATCATCCTTCAAAATGAGCCGCAAAGTGACGCCAAAATGCACAGCGCGGTGACAATACGACAAATGTGGGTTCTCGGTAATACTCTCTCCCACCTCTTCAACCAGTTCATTGGAACGTCTAGGGCGTTGATAAACGGCATGTGAACGATCTCCCACTGTTCCGTGCTCAGCAAAATTTGACACTAAACGACGAACAGTATTGTCAGACGTTGCTTTTTGGCCACGATATTTTCGACGAAATGCATGTGACCCTACCCGTTTCCATCCCAAACTCAAAGAATTCCTGAGAAATACAAATAATAGCACCAGGTAAAGCAAAAGCTGCAACTCAAAAATACTTTTCCAATATAATTATTCCATTGACACTGTTCATAACCAATATTACTTCCGAAACAACTCTTGCAAAAAGCAAGTTCCCAAGAAAGAAGAGGTTTAAGTATGAATAGTACCACTGAAAGCACCGCAACAACTGGCTGTATAGCAGAACGTTTAATCTCAAACAGAACCTGTCCAAACATCAACTACATCAAGCAGTGCCATTGTCAAGAACTCTAAAACACATCAAAACTATTTTAGACTGATAGGTTCGAGGTGTGTTCCAAAACTTTTGGGAATTTTTAATTTTCTCGGGCTGTGTTGGTATGATTGGCACTATTTTTTATTTTTTTTTTTTTTATGATAACCGAATCACAGTTAGAGAAATTACTGAAGATGTTTGCAAATCATTTCCATGAAATTTTCAAGGATGTTTTGGATATGAAATATTTTACAGTAAATTTTTTTCGAAAACTGTTCAATTTCAACCAAAAACATTGTGAATTTTTGGCTGCTATCATGCCCCAGCCTCCACATTGTCCAGACGTGGCCCCATGTATGTTTTGTAAGGATATTTTTTGTAAAAATTTTTGTTTTTTTTTATACTCCAATTACGTGGCCTTATTTGTAATATGACGTACAGTAGGTTTTCAAAATTTGTTTTTACGCTAGTTTACGTCACCTATGCATAGGTATGGTGTCAGAATGAGTCAAAGTATATTATAAAATCATATCTGAAATCCCGATGTTATTTCTGGAAATTACAATAATATGTGTCTTTTACAATTAAAATTCTACCCTGCAAACATTTTCTGAGTACCTCAAACAAAAAGTACTCTAGAAAGAGTATTTCTTATGCGTGTTTTATGAGTAAGCAAAAAAAAAGACTCCTAAAGGTGTCTTTAATATGATTGTAAAAATGATTGCTCAGAAATAAGACTCTTAAAAGAGTATTTTTATGCGTGTCTTATGAGTAAGCAAAAAAAAAGACTCCTAAAGGTGTCATTAATATGATTGTAAAATTATTACTCAGAAATAAGACTCTAAAAAGAGTATTTCTTATGCGTGTTTTATGAGTAAGCAATAAAAAGACTCCTAAAGGAGTCTTTAATATGATTGTAAAATGACTGCTCCAAAATAGGACTCTTAAAAGCGTCAATATTATGTTTGCTTTATGAGTTTTCATAACAAAAAATCAATTAAAAGTCCTAAATAAGACGGTATTATGATTGTTGATAACAAAGACTTACAAAAGGATTATACTTATATTGCATGATATATGCGTAATTATAAAAAGGCTTCATAAAAGAGTCTTATATACGAGTGTTTTATGAAAACTCGACAATTAGATTCTGAGAGGATTTTATAAACTTCAAAGTTATATTTTTATCTTCTAAATATATAAAAACGTTGGCGCATATTATGTCTAACCATCACGGCTGATCCTCTGTAATTTATAATGTGATGATAATTTGTGAGAATGTGTATATTTTTTTCGAAGTGAATGCTCCAACACGTCATAATTAATCTTTCAGTCGTTCAGTGTGCAGTTGAGGGGCTTGCAGAATCAAATTAAGTTGAATCGAATACGGCAAAGTGACATTTTTAATTTTTCTACAATTACTTTTCATTTGAAATGTTTAAAAAAATATTTTTAACTTTTTTTCATTCTGCAATTATTACATATTTTAAATAAATTTTAATCTAAAAATATATTTCAACCCTAAACGGATCATTGTTACTTTTATGAGTTCTGAAGTAGACATCATTATGAGTTTTTAAAGATTCTATTACATGATTCTTAAAAGAGTATTAATTATGGTTGTTAAAAGAGTCTTAATTTTGAGTCCAAAAGACTAATTTATATGAGTTCTAAAAGAGTATTTATTATGAGTATTTAAAGAGTCTTTATTATGAATCTTAAAAGAGTATTAAATATGAGTCTTAAAAGAGTCTTCATTTTGAGTCCAAAAAGTCTAATTTATATGAGTTCTAAAAGAGTCCTTATTATGAGTCTTGAAAGAGTCTTTATTATGAGTCTAAAAAGAGTATTAAATATAAGCCTTAAAATAGTCTTAATTTTAAGTCCATAATGAGACAAAAAGCCTTCATTATTATGAGTCATATTTTGAAGCCTATAACCTACGAAAATGTACTCATAAAAAGAGTCTTTTTTGAGCGCATTATGACGATAAAAACTTATTTATATGAGTCTTAAGAGATTATTTTAAGAGTCATAATGTTTGCTAGGTAGTGAACATTTTCCTAGGACAAAAACATTCTTAACTGTCAAAGAATGAAAAAATGTCAGCAAATTTTTGAAAAATTTCTGATTTTTATTCTATTCTTAGCGGTCGGTACTTTTTATAAATTTAAAAAAAAAATTATTCAAGATTATTTGCAGTTAAAAAAAAGGTTCGAGAAAACTCTCTAGCCTCACCCTTTAAAAACAAAAGCAAACAAACATTATTTTCGAGTGACAGGCACAAATACTAAATTTTAAACTTCAACACTCGCTGTCAGCAATGAATTTCTTAAAATCAAGCAGGCAAATGAAACCCCCTTAAAAGTTATCCTTTTAACATCCTCCACATAGAATTTACACTTTTGTGCACATTCTTAAACAATGGCAAACTCAAGATAAAATTAATTAAAATTCCATAATCAAACAGCGCAGTGCATGGCAGGTCTTGTAATTAAACGGAAGAGCCACCCAACCACCCACTTAAAGCCCGCCTAACCTAGTTTCCTGAAGCACCCTAGGAAATCGACGCTGAAACGATTGCACTCAATTTCTGTTTTTTTTTTATGAACGAGTATTTAATCGCATTACTACAAATTGCATGTTGTGGCTGGCCACTCTACCTCTCTAATAAACTGTCGTCATACTCGTTGCCGCTTGCCGAAGTGTCACTCGTGTTGTAATCCTTTTAATGCGTTAAACAGCACGTTCTGTTGATGCGTTAAACACGTGTTTTTCGCTGTAATGCTAGAGCATATGAAGTGCAATGCGCGCAATTGTATGAATATTTGTAGGTATGTATACGTGTGTATTTGTGAGTGCACTAGTGTAGGCTTTAGTTTGGATGAGTGTTTATGCAAAAGTGTAAGGGTGTATGTGTTGTTTTAAGAGCATAATTTTTAAGTGCTGCTGTGTGTTTTATGCGATTTACAAGATAACGTTTAAAAAAGGATTAAGCTTTGGCCTGATGAAACACTTTGGCAACCCTGGCTATAGCTTTGTATGAGTTTGATAAAGAAAAGTGGGTTGATTTTTTTTGTTGTTGTGGTTAGAACATTAAAAACTCTTACACTCTTATCTTTATTTTTTTCTTGTGGGGTTTGAAGCACTTTACTCTTAACGTGAATGAAAAAATAAAAAATATTTTATTTAATTAAGGAGCTAAGCTTAAATGAGGTCATATAAAGGAAACTTTTATGATATCAGAAAATGTTCATGTAACTCAGGAAATTTAAATAATCATTTATTTCAATATTTAGGAAAACTAAATCATTTTAAATTTGCTCTTTAACTCATTTAAAATTAAGAAAAAAGGTCCTTGAAATTTAAATAGTCATTTATTTCAATGTTTAGGAAAAAATAAATCATTTAAAATTCACAATTTTCCAAAATTTCCCCAAAAACTCTATAACTTATTTAAAATTAAGTAGAAAAAAGGTCCTTGACATTTAAAAAGTCCTTTATTTCAATGTTTAGAGAAAAAATAAATCCTTTCAAATTTGCTATTTTCAAAAATTTTCCCAAAAACTCTTTAACTTATTTAAAATTAAGTAGAAAAAAAGGTCCTTGAAATTTAAAAAGTCCTTTATTTCAATGTTTGGAGAAAAAATAAATCCTTTCAAATTTTCTATTTTCAAAAATTTCCCCAAAAACTCTTTAACTTATTTAAAATTAAGTAGAAAAAAGGTCCTTGAAATTTACAAAGTCCCTTATTTCAATGTTTAGAGAAAAAATAAACTCTTTCTAGTTTGCTATTTTCAAAAATTTCCACAAAAACTCTTTAACTTATTTAAAATTAAGTTGAAAAAAGGTCCTTGATATTTAAAAAGTCCTTTATTTCAATGTTTAGAGAAAAAATAAATTCTTTCAAATTTGCTATTTTCAAAAATTTCCTTAAAACTATTTAACATATTTAATTTTAAGTCGAACAAAGCTCCTTGAAATTTAAAAAGTCCTTTATTTCAATGTTTGGAGAAAAAAATAAATCCTTTCAAATTTGCTATTTTTAAGAATTTCCCCAAAAACTCTTAGTTATTTAAATTTAAGTAGAAAAAAGGTCCTCACGAAGAAGTTTCTTTGATTTCATCCTTTCTTAACTAAGATTAAAAATTATCTCACTTCTACTCTGCTCTTATTTTCCAACAGCCAACCTTACCAATCTGCATAATGATGTTAATCCAGAGCAAAGCCAAAGCTTAATGAGTACAGCTTGAGTTCACTCAACAAGCAGAGCCATAAAAATGCACACCTTCAAGATTGGCAAAAAAATGGTTGCAAAAAAAAACAAAATTAAACTGAAAAAATAAGCAAAAAATTAAGAAGAAAAAAAACAATAAAAAAAAGTATACTCTGCAAACTTTTTAATGACATTAAGAATCTACTCTCTGTATTGCTTGTTGCCTACCAGGAAACGGAGATGGAAATGCAAACATTGCTGTGGCAACGTTTGTAGTGGTAACACTTAAACGAAGATGGCGCACAAAAAAGCGGTGAACCGTTAACGACTGTCAAAGTGAAAAGTGGACACTTGAGAATATTTGCAAGCATAACGCGAAAAAACCAAAAAAAAAACAACGAAGGAAAGGCAACAAAAACTAGCTTGCAACTCTGCAACAGTGCCACAGAAGCCACAAGCACCGCAGAACAAGCGATATACAAATAAAAATTAAAGCTTTCAACTACAAACGGAAATGTAGACATTTTCATTTCCATGTTGAGCAAAAAATAATGACAAACGGAAAGTAAGTGTGTGTGTTGTGTGAGCTTGTATTGCTGAGCAGTTGTCACACAATACGCTGCGCTTGTTGGTTAAAATGTTGAAAGTTACACACTCTTACCGACTCACATTTGGTCACACACCATTCAACATTATGACAGCTTTTGTAATTTCCTTAAAAGCCTTGCCACGAGAGACACACTTTTTGTTGTAATGTCGTGTAAAGTGATGTATCGCATAGCACAAGATAAAAAGTTACAGTTTCAACACAATACGAGTGGTGAAAGTGAGATACATACATGCAATGCTTAAAAAATGGCAGCAAATTTTAAATTTTGATTTTTGGATTTTGAATTTTGAATTTTAACCCTTGAAATTTTGAATTTTGAGTTTCGCATGTTGAATTTTGTATGTTGAATTTTGCATGTTGAATTTTAAATTTTGAATTTTGAATTAAAAATTTTGAATTTTGAATTTTGAATTTTGAATTTTGCATGTTGAATTTTGAAATTTGAGTTTTGAATTTTGAACTTTGAATTTTGAATTTTGAATTTTGAATTTTGCATTTTGTATTTTGAATTTTGAATTATGAATTATGAATTTTGAATTTTGAATTTTGAATTTTGAATTTTGAATTTTGAATTTTGAATTTTGAATTTTGAATTTTGAATTTTGAATTTTGAATTTTGAATTTTGAATTTTGAATTTTGAATTTTGAATTTTGAATTTTGAATTTTGAATTTTGAATTTTGAATTTTGAATTTTGAATTTTGAATTTTAAATTTTGTGTTTTGAATTTTGAATTATGAATTTTGAATTTTGAATTTTGAGTTTTGAATTTTGCATGTTAAATTTTGCATGTTGAATTTTGCATGTTGAATTTTGAATTTTGAATGTTGGATTTTGAATTTCGAGTTTTTAATTTTGAGTTTAGAATTTTAAATTTAAAATTTTTCATGTTGAATTTTGAATTTTGCATGTTGAGTTTTAAATTTTAAATTTTTCATGTTGAGTTTTGAATTTTGAACTTTGAATTTTGAATTTTGAATTTTGAGTTTAGAATTTTGAATTTTTAAATTTTAAGTTTAGAATTTTGAATTTTGAATCCTGAATTTTGAATTTTGAATTTTCAATTTTCAATTTTCAATTTTCTACTTTCAATTTTCAATTTTGAATTTTGAATTTTGAATTTTGAATTTTGAATTTTGAATTTTGAATTTTGAATTTTGAATTTTGAATTTTGAATTTTGAGTTTTGAATTTTGAATTTTAAATTTTGAATTTTGAATTTTGCACGTTAAATTTTGAATGTTGAATTTTGCATGTTGAATTTTGCATGTTGAATTTTGAATTTTGCTAGTTGAATTTTGGATTTTTTAATTTTTATTTTTGAATTTTGAATTTTGAATTTTTGAATTTTGAATTCTCAATTTTCGATTTTCAATTTTGCATGTTGAATTTTGAATTTTGAATTTTGAATTTTGATTTTTGAATTTTGAATTTTGCTTGATGAATTTTGCAAAACGATACAAGATACCGCCGTGGACACCGCCAAAAATAAATAACATACACCTCAGCCCGAAAACTCACACAAAATACCTAGGGGTAGTCTTAGACAGTAAGCTGACATGGAGACTCAATGTAAACGAGAGAGTGAAAAAGGCCAATAATGCTCTATACGCATCCAAGAAGATGCTAGGCAGTACCTGGGGCTTCTCACCCTCTCTGATGCATTGGATCTACATATCGGTATTTCGTCCCATTCTACTCCATGGAATCATAGTGTGGTGGCCGGCAGTAAACAAATCAACATACCTCAAAACGTTGGAGAAATCCCAACGACAGGCAGCGATCTGTATAACGGGGGCGTTGAAGACAACTCCAACTAAGGCCCTAGAAACCATTCTAAGTATGGACCCCCTGGACATACACGCTAAGCTAATAGCCGGAAAAATGCCACAACGCCTTATAGCGGCTGACAACATACAGAATCAGAACTTCGGACACTGTACAATCTTTAAAGATTTGTCCAGTCTCACGGACTATATGATCCTCCGCATAACCACCAGATCAAGAGTACCAACTCTCGTAGGACCGAACGACTGGTGCAATGGAATTAAACAAACACAGAGGGCGGTAAACATATTTACTGACGGCTCAAAAATGTGCACAGGGCTGGGAGCGGCAGTGTACTGTGCAGAGCCCCACATAAGGCAGCCGTACAAACTGCCGGACCACTGCAGCATCTTCCAAGCAGAGGTATTTGCTATAAGGAAGGCCGCAGAATTAGCCCTCGGAATCAACACTCATCACTCTCGAATCAACATATTTGTAGACAGCCAAGCGGCGATTAAATCCATGAGTTCCGATACCATCAAGTCCAGAAATGCCCTGGCGAGCAGGGAAGCACTAGATGCTCTGTCCGACAGAAAGAAAGTGCGTATCTACTGGGTTCCAAGCCACCAGGGCATCGAAGGTAACGAGATGGCAGACGAACTAGCAAAGGAGGGCGCCGGGCTGGGAGCAGAGCTCACTGAGCATATACCGATCCCACTACAAGAACTATACAGCAACCTAGAAAAACGATCCGCACTAACAGCGAGTCGCAGGTGGAAATACATGGCAACCTGCAAAATTGCCAGAACCATGTGCGAGGCACGCTGCGAAAAACGAACTACATACATCCTTGTACACCCACGGAGTGTCTGCAGAACACTAGTAGGTATTCTTACTGGCCACTGCATGGTGGGAGCCCACGCAAAGAAGATGGGCATCACCATGGATGAAAGCTGCAGGAAGTGTATGGAACCAGGCACCGTAGAGACCCTGGAACACCTACTATGCACATGCCCCGCTATACTCAGATCAAGACATAAACTCTTAGGTTCTCCGACGTTCTCGTCACTAAAAGAAGTAGCCAAAACCCCTCTTGAATCCTTTGTAAAATTCGTGAACACGACGCAAATCTTTAATAAATTCTCCTGACCCACGCAGCCTCCACCTAACCGGTACCACTAAGGACCTGTATGGTCTATGTGAGACTTCTACGAGAGGCGACCGGTCTAACCCAACCTAACCTATTATAGATTTTTCTCTATTCAATATAACATATTTTTACAGAAAGAATATTTTGCATTTTATTTTACAGAGCTATAAAGGTTATAACTCTGCACCTTTTATAAAGTGTCTTTTTGTAACTCAGTGTTATCTATGAAAAGTCTTTATACCTCTATATTTTTCTGCTAACAAGTTTTTATTTTAGGCCTGAAACATGAATGACGCTGGATTTGCTAATAAAGCATAATTAAATTCAAAAGAATAATGTCAATATTATTTCAGGCGCATTCAAAAATAACAACTTGGGCTATCTGGGCTTCGAGATAGCTGTCAGACAGGGAATACGCACCGACAAAAATAAAGTTTATAAGAAAACATATAAGACTAAAAATAAAACTAAAATCAAATAAGTAGTTTGATATAAACGTTTTTTTTTTTTGTTTTTACTGGCAAAATAAGCGTAAGCAGTGTTGCCAGAACTTTTTTGAGGAAAGCGCGAGATTTAAAAAAAATATCGCCCAAAATCGCCCAATGAAAAAAAAAATCGCCAAAATCGCCATTTTTTCGCCAAAATCGCAATTTTTTCTAAGAAATTTATTATATTAGAAACAACAAAAAATTATATACATTTTTTTCAAATTATATTGAGAGCTGTTAATAGTATTATATATATAAAAGTTCTTATTTTCATATTTATTGAAATAATATTGAGATCTGTAAAAAATTATAAAAAAGATACTTAATTTTTTACGAGAATTTTGATTGTTAAAGATCATTTTTTTAGAGACTATAACTATTTAGAATTTTTCAATATGCAACTTTAAAAATAAAAACTTTTTACAAAAAACGCAGTTCCATTCTATTAAATACTTCAGCCATATTAGACTCTTCCTTCGTTTTGTCAATTCTCGAAGTATTGTTTAGACCGGACATTGATTTATTCATTTTTGAAATCATATCATCGGATATTGGCAGCAACTTGCAACAACAGTTGTGAGCCTTCATGAAGCATTTTACTCGAATGATTGAAGTTAGCATATCTAATTTCATTCTGTTGACGGAGAAAATAAGTTCCACAAATTCATTCGAATGTGGCAAGGAATCTCGGTGTAGAAAGCCACTGACGAGCGTCTACGTAAACTTTTCTATACAAAGTGACGAAATTAATTAACCCCTACGGATTGGCCGGAGGTAATAGGTCCCCAAGGGAAAAATGTTCCTTTTGCAAAAATAATGGGGGTCGGTCATACATATTAACACTCTCCGGCCCTACTTAAAGCTCCCCTGTTCAGGTGTAGGAAATAAAAAAACAACAAAAAGACATAAACATACTTCAATCCAATGCTTTGAAGTTAAACTGTATTCTTAGCTCGAGAAACGAAGTTTGCACGGACGACACGAAGTTATTTCCTCGGACATCGTGAACAGACTTGAAAAAAAAGGATTTGTAGGCAAAATAATTGCTTTTTTCCTACATTTCAAATTTCTACATTTCAAGTTTTCTACATATCAAGTTTTTTCATTCCAAGTTTTCTACATTTGGCGACTTGATTTTTGCTGTCTTTGATTCGCGCAAACTTGTTGTTTCCCTGCCTCGACTTGTAGGGAGTTGAAAAGTTAAAGGAACTTGAAACAACAAATGGATCCTGGACTTAATTCTTGCTGCCTATGATTCGCGCAAACGTGTTCTTTCCCTGCCTCGACTTGTAGGGAGTTGAAAAATTAAAGAAACTTGAAACAACAAATGGATCCGTTCATGCAGATCTCTGGTGCAAATTGAATTTTGAATTTTGCATGATGAATCTTTAATTTTGAATTTTGAATTTTGAATTTTGAATTTTGTATTTTGAATTTTGAATTTTGAATTTTGAATTTTAAATTTTGAATTTTAAATTTTGAATTTTGAATTTTGAATTTTGAATTATGAATTTTGAATTTTGAATTTTGAATTTTGAGTTTTGAATTTTGATTGTTGAATTTTGAATTTTGCTTGATGAATTTTGAATTTTGAATTTTGCATGATGAATCTTTAATTTTGAATTTTGAATTTTGAATTTTGAATTTTGAATTTTGAATTTTGAATTTTGAATTTTTAATTTTGAATTTTGAATTTTGAATTTTGAATTTTGAATTTTGAATTTTGAATTTTGAATTTTGAATTTTGAATTTTGAATATTGAATTTTGAATTTTAAATTTTGAATTTTGAATTTTGAATTTTGAATTTTGCCTGTTGAATTTTGAATTGTGTTGAATTTTATTTTTGCATGTTGAATTTTGAATTTTGAGTTTTGAGTCTTGAATTTTGAATTAGAATTTTGAATTTTTAATTTTGAATTTTGAATTTTGAGTTTTGAATTTTGTATGTTGAATTTTGAATTTTTAATTTTGAATTTTGAATTTTGCATGTTGAATTTTGAATTTTTAATTTTGAATTTTGAATTTTGAATTTTGCATGTTGAATTTTGATTTTTGAATTTTGAACAAAACTCAACTTATATTTTAGTCACATCAATTTCCGTTCTTTTCAAAACTTCTCTTCTTGTTAAGACAGGCATCTAGGCCAATGATGATCGTATACATACCAAAAAAATTAATTACTTCCAAAGATTTTCGTGTAGATAACTGCGTGAGACTTTATGTCCCACTTTCTCTTGTCATAATTACTAAAAATAACTAAAAATAATATCAAAAGAGCATAATTTTTCATACTTCTCATCAGCATCACAGTAGCTTCTTAACTGCATGCCCAGCATGATCGTTTAACAAGAAATTGTTTTTAAATTGCTTGATTTGCTTGACAACAGAAAAATACTAGCTTGAATGCATTTTAAATACAGCTAATGAGGCCTTAATGTTGAAACTTAACTTTCTTCCAGAAATACAAGAGAAGAGACAAAAAAAGCCACTTCAAACAGCCACCTAATTGGCTCTGATCAATGATGATCATTAGTGATCGTACATTAAACAATCGCCTACATGTAGCGCAAAATATGTTAATTTCCTTTAAGAAGCAGCTACAATACATACTTTTCTGTCCATGTCCTCTATTTTATGGACACCAACTACTGATATTTGATACTTCCAGAAAAGACGACGACGACTACCACGACACATTTGATATTTTAAACATTGATTGTATTGCATTTTAAACGCTTGTTCAGCAGTTAGATTTATGACTTCGATTAGCATTTTATTGATAAGGTTGGAATCAAGATGAGATGACTTCAAAATGCTTTTTTAAATGCCATAAACAGCTCATAAAATAGTAGAGGGGAGAGAGAAACTGAAAGCAATATCAAGATTATGAGATATGTTTAGATTATTTTATGAAATCGATGGGATATCAAATTTTTGGATGTCATAAGAACAAGTTTGATGGGAAGATTTAAAGTGAAAGCAGTTTGGATGTTCAGTTGAGACTCAGGTGAGAATCTTTATCTTTATAGAGAAGTTATAGCAAAGTGAAATGTGACATTATGTGTTTGATTTTTATAAAAAAATACAAAATAATTTTACTTCAAACTTACATGCCAAAATGTGGGGATAGTTGTCTATGTTTCAAAAAATTGTAGAATTTAATACAACGCATGCTTTTTTGTCAACCCTCAACAAGTCATTCCTACACATGTTGTCGCTATCAGTTGGTACAAACATTTTGCCATTAAGTATCACAAAACCACAATTAAAAAAAAAACAACGAATGAAAATCCAAAAATCACATAAACCTCACAACATGACAAGTACTGCACTAAATTTGATAAGCGGCGTATAGTTAGCGACGCCATAGATGAATCACAAATCCTCGCATAAATTACCTCCGCTGATTGATCATTTGGTTCCCAAAGCGCTTACCTACGTCTGTCTGAAGTGAGCAAAGTTGACATTGCCTGACAAATCCAGGTTAAGTTTATTCCATTCGGTTTGCTTTCTAGTGACTCAGAGTTCTTTGAGTTCTTTAACAGATACTTTTAAGGTTTCAAATAAAAATAATTTTCCTTTGTAAGCATAGCTAAAAAAAATCAATTTTTGGCATATTTTCACCCACATAACAAAAATAGTTTTTTAATTTATGTGGCTTCTCTTTAAGAATTAACTCCTGATATGACAACTGTATCAAATTTCATTCCAAAAATAACAAACTTTTCTTTAAAAATTAATAGAAGCTACTTAATGCAAAATTACCGTGATACCTTAAGGGGGAAAACGCAGCCAGAGGCCGAAAAATAAGGTCATGTTTGTGTATTTTTTCAAGGAAACCTATGGGATATTGTTAAATGAGGATTTTTATACCTAAAAATATACACACTCAAGAGTATTTTTAGTTTTTTTTTTATTAGAAAAAAATTAATATTAAGGTCGATACAGCTGTTTTTGTAGAGCGCTCTGAAAAAATGGTGAAATGCGGAGACCAAGATTGCTCCTCCTAAATTCATCTGAAACAAAAAAAAATATAAACATTATTAAACTAGGTACTTAAAACTCGTACTTGTCATATTCGATTTTGAAAATATTAATTTTTCACATAATGGCGGACTTTCGAACGCAAGTAAAGTAATGATTTTCGACCAAAAATTCGTCATTATCTATCTTCTCTTCTATCTATCTACCTATCTATCTATATATATAAAAATAAGTTGCATTGTGTATGAAATTGATGTTCTCTTTAATGCGTGAACCGATTATATTTCTGAAAATTTCCCATGAAAGGGGACGTCAATTCGAAGGTTTTTTTGTATAAATGGTCTTTTTTCCATACCCCCTTTACCGCCTACAAATCAATAAAAATGCTATATTTAAGACTTTTTTGGTCGTATTAGACTAAAATTTGGTAAATAAGTTCGTATGGTTACTATATGGTCTAACTATATATACGCCCACTTTTTAGAAATCATTATTATTCCTGAGTTGTATATGTTTTGATAGTTGAACTTGATATGTAGACGTTATGGGCCCAAGAGGTAGTTACTATATATTTGAGCGAACATTAGACAAGGGGGAATTTGGTCACACAGGCCAAATTTATGATATCGAATTGCTTTGGAACTAAATGTCGTATGTAACTATGCAATAGACTCCTAAACTACTCACCCGATTTGCATGAAAATTTGTGTATAGAAGTTTTTTGGTATGGTGCGTGTTTGTGGGATATCAATTTTTATCCACCTTGAACACCAGAGGGCGTTGTAGTACAAAATTTTTACAAAACTGCCTAAAACTCACAAACCGCTTATGCGATTAGAATGAAAAGTGGTAAACAGTGGTTTTTATGTAAGTTGAGTGTTTTTCTGTAATCTTTTTTTCACCTATCTTGAACACCAGAGGGCGCTGTAGTACAAATTTTTTGCAAAACCACCTAAAACTCCCAAACGGCTCATGCGATTAGAATAAAAATTGGTATATAGTAGTTTTCAGGTACGATGAGTTTTTTGACAGTATTTTCTTTGAACCACCTTGGACACCAGATGGTGCTGTAGTACAAATTTTTTACAAAATCGCATATTTTTAGTTGTTACATATGGAAATATTTACAAAATATAAAATATTTCCTAAATTTAGTAAAATAAAAATATTTTCGTTATTTTGCCATCAAAACCATGAACATATCTTGAAAACTATCAAAAATTTTACTACAACGATATATTTAATGCAACATCGTGCTCAAAAATGAGAAAACCACAATCAGAAATTTAATTTTGTGACTTTCGATTCAAATATCTCCGCTGCTTTTTTATACACTTTGTTAAATTTTTTGTCTTAATGCTTCATCAAAGTACTATAAAAACCTAATTGCAAAAATACCGTTAGTTGGGTATATATATTATAAATATTTTTTTCAAAAAATGTCTGAAATTTTGGATTTTTCCTCAAAAAAAGCCCAAAATTTGTTTTTGTTGCAAAAATACTTTAAATTCAAATTCGCAAACTTTTAACTCTATTTAAAAACTATAACATTTATAGGCAAAAGTTATTTCAATTTTACACAAAAATTAAAAACCATTTTTGTGATTCAAAAAGCAAGGCCCTAACCCTTGAATTTTTCGAACAAAATTTTTTTCCAATATTGTGTTTTTATATTTTTGAAAAAATATACAAGCTAAAAAATTAATTTATTAGAAAAAATTATCTAAGTATCTCTTGCCAATCAAAAGTTATAGCCAATAATGTTTATCCAAAATATATATACAAAAAGCAAAACGCTGTCTGTGTGATGGCTGGAAACTTAAAAATTACTGAGCCGATAGAGATGAAATTTCGGCAGTATATTTTTTTCAAGTACGAGATGGTTTAAATTTCTGTCACACCCCCTTTTACCGTCCACAAATCAATAAAAATGCTATATTTCCTACGGTTTTCGTCGATTTGGCTACATTTTGATAATTTAGTTTGTATGCTCACTGTCGGCAACTGTACTAAAACTGGATAATGTCCATCTACTAGAAAACGTGGATGGGCATTATGTAAGTGGGTGTGGCTCCGCCCATACAATTAAAATTTGTATTATCGAATAGCTTTGAAAGTAAAAGTAGCAGTACTTACATACAAACTCAAAATGAAGTTACTATTTGGTGATCTCCTGCTACTGGGAAACTGTAATGGGCAGTGGAAAATGACAGTGGTGTCAAACTATGAGTCTAAGAAAAGTTTTGAATACACCTATTATGTTCCCATATAGTTGCAGGGTGCAGCAACGCGCGCCGGGAAAAGGCTAGTTTTGCTATAATTAATGAACGAAGCTTCGAAAAAAAAATCCTATCACAAGTACGAGATTATTATGAACAAAATAAGCCTGCAAAAAAAATCAAAACGATCGGTTCACTGAGTTTCGAGAAATCTTGGTCACTTGGTTTGGTTTGAAAATAAGAGCCAGCACTGCGCGCTCACTAGGCTATAACTTTGTTATTTTTTGATATATCCACTTGAAATTTAACCACATATTCTTGAGACTTGAAGCTTTAAGAAAGTTTTTTTTAAAAAAAAGTTCTGGGTATATAACCCCCCTTAAAATGCTTTTATCCTTTTTTTAATGTTCTGTTATAGATGTAATGTAATTAGAATAATATTTTTTCAAAACATAAAAAAATATTTATTGTTTTAAGAATTTAAACTTTTAAGAATTAGTCTGATAAATATCTTTATAATTACTTATGTCGTTATATCTATATCTATATCTATACTATCTATTCTATACTATTATATAAAATGAAAGTGAAAATTTTTTGTGTCCGGAAAACTCCAAAAGTACTGGTCCTATTTTTTTTGAAATAAGTTTTAAAATATCACATTTGTGCTACAAAAGGTTCATTGGTTATTTTCTTTTCGAAATTTCAATAATAAGTATCTTTAATTAAAGTGTTAAGTTTTTTAAAAAATCATCCACAATGCCATGCATTGCTTGATCGTTAGCTTTTCATGCGTTTGTGCTGTGAGAGCCTCAATAAACTGCATGTTGCTCTCTACTATACTCTTTTTGTTCTCAGCAAGCACAAAACAAACAAACAAATACATATACATACATACTTTGCTGCGCTTAAAGCTAATTGGATCGAAGTACATTCTAATATGTTGAAAGTAGTTTTGATGTGGAGAATTAATCTAACACAGTTTTGTTAAAAGGGGATTCAGTGACCACCTTTAGCATGTTGAGGATTTTTTTCATGAGAATGAGATTCAATCCGACTTGATGTATGTATGTATGTATGTATGTACGTATGTACGTATGTTTATTTGTTTCGCTGCATACAACTTTTCTACACATGTTTTGACGGTGGTTTTCCTGTAATTTATAAATGAACAAAAGGAACAAACGGCTGACTTTTTACTTTATAGAATTGACATTGTGTGATTCAATAAGTTTTTTTTATAAATAAACAAGAGAACTAGGACGGACATAGGGAAATGGGTTATGGCTTCGACCACACAAGTCAAATTTTTGCTATTGAATAGCTTTGGAACTAAACGTCGCATGCCAAAGTCTTTCTACTGGAAAACTGGTATGAGCATTGGAAAAGGGGGTGTGGTCCGATTCTCTATACAGAATAGCTATGGAAGCTAAAATCACAGGACATTGAAACTCATAATGGAATTGTCACCTGGGAGTGATGTTCTGAATAGGGAAACTGTAACGGGCAGTGGAACATGAGCGTGGTGTTAGACTAAGGGACTAATAAAAGTTTTGAATTTACTTATTATTTCCAATATGGGTGCAGCAACGCGCGCCGGGTATCGCTAGTGTATAATGAAGAGCTGATATAAATTTTCTTCATTTTTATGCCACCTCAAATGAAACTCACCACACTCTCCACACAACCCGCGAAACAAATAAAATGTGTCCAATGGTTTTAACAGCCCCTACCCATCATTTTTTTTTCCTTTTCATTTAGAAAACCAGCATCTATTCCCTACTCTTACATTCTCAAGTAGCAAAAATTCTATCCAACATAATGTCAGCTACTAAAATAAAACAGGACTCAAAATATCAAGGCAAATAAAAAAATTTTTTAATTAACCAGCAAACCGCATATGTTTGCGGTTGCACCAGGACTTGACTTTGATCCTTTGATGCTTGCACAAAGCAGTAATTACTTTATGCGGTTATTTTATGTTTCCCTGCCGCATTCTTCACAAACAGAAAAAAAAAACCTCATCAGTCAATTTTTATTTTATCTATATTTTTGCCTGCGATGCCAACTTAATTTATCTTTTGTTGTTCCCTCGTTAACTATCGCTGGTACCGGCAAAAGTTGTTGTACTTATTTGGAGGAACCTTTTTGATAAATTCCTGCACTTATTTATGTTGCTGGTAGAGGTCCTTTGCAGACAACAGCGTCTTAGCGGTACTACCTACCTTAGTTTTTCTGCTGTTTTACGTTTGTTGTTTCTTGATTACGTCAATTTGTGTTCATCTGGCATTTGTATGATGCACGTGGGTTTTCTTTCATTGTTTTGTTGTAAGGATATTCAGCTTAACTGCTGTAATTTGTATTTTTGACTGTGGTTAAAACGTTTTCCTCAAAAAAAAAAAAAGTTCAACCCCAAAACATATTTCTGACAAACCGCGTTTAATAACATAACATAAATGGATTGTAAAGAAGTGCCAGAAGGTACTTAAGACTTGATTGTTATTTATGATTAAAATCTTTTTTTAAAAATATTTCAATTTTAATAAATAATGTAAATTTTAATAAATGAAAAATATTTCAATTTTAAATTTTTTCATATCATTAAATACTTTTATACAAAAAAAAAACAATAAAAAAAATAACTTGCTATTTCAGCCCTTGAAAGGACTTTGACCTAGCTTCTTATGATCAATTGTGTTGTGCGCGAAATTTGAAAATGTTCTTAAAAGCTTCGCCATTTTGTTAGTTTCAATTTTATTTTTTTTCGATTGAGGGTCATAGTTACACCAATACCTTCTAGTTCAATGAACTTTTTGAATTTTTTGATGTCAAGTACTGTGAAGGTTGCTATGACTCCAACAGTGGAGGCACTTTTGAGATTGGGGAGCCTTGGAAGATTGTGAATAAATAATATTCGCTAAATTTTAATTTTTTTTCGTTCCAGAAATTTTATCATGTGTTTATTATATATCCATGCATATATACTTTCCAACATTCCATGCAGTTTTTTTTTTTTGAAGAATTTTCAAAAAATCACATTTTTCTTAGGCGGTCACACTAGTGGTGCCCCTTAAGATAAATTTTTAAAATTATTTCATACAAAGGCTACTGATGAGTTGGTGTAGCGGCCAATGAAACAGTCTGTATAGTCAAGCTGTGTGATTTGCTCTATACAGAGCCATTGTTGTTGTTGTTGGTTGTTGCCTTCTTTGTTCTTCATGTTGTCTTGTTGACAACATGCTTGGCCTAGAGCTCGAAAAAATTGTTTTCAATATAAATAATTAGAGGCCGTATACAAAATATTAATATTAAATATTCTGGGAGAGCACGCCCATTAAAATGTTAAGATAAATTATTGGTTGTGTGTTTATCACATAAAAAACAACAAAGTCTTTCATTACAAAAAAATGGTCTCCACGCCATCTTAGGTGTACCATCAGTTAAACTAACTGAACCCTAAAATGAAAGTGTGGAAAAAATGGAGGAGCTAAATAGCAAAAATAACAACAACTTCAATATGCTCTGATAGCAGTAAACCGCTGTGATCGAATTTCGAAGATGCACATGAATTAAGGCTATGCCTAAAAGTATGTTACGACCTAGGTTGTTAACCTTAGTACAGTATGCATCAAAAAGTAGATAAGAACTCAGTTACAAAAATTCCAGCGTTCTCTGCCAAAAACAAATTCCGGGTAACTTTCTCGGCATATTGGCAGTATATGTAGAACCTAAGTAGCTTGAGTGGATCACAGTGTAAAGTCATACAAAGGCTACTGATGAGTTGGTGTAGCGGCCAATGAAACAGTCTGTATAGTCAAGCTGTGTGATTTGCTCTATACAGAGCCATTGTTGTTGTTGTTGGTTGTTGCCTTCTTTTTTCTTCATGTTGTCTTGTTGACAACATGCTTGGCCTAGAGCTCGAAAAAATTGTTTTCAATATAAATAATTAGAGGCCGTATACAAAATATTAATATTAAATTATTTTTTATTTATATTTTCCTTTAAATACATATTTATTAACCATATGATAACATAAATATTTTTTTTTATTTATATGGCCGGGCCGTTTATGAGAGATCTACTAAATGATGCATTTTTTTTTTAATTAAAAATGTAAAATTGTAAATGTGGATTACCTAGGTAGCTAAGCTATAAGGCAGTAAGTAAAGCTACTTTTGCTTTCCCTTCTTTATGTCTTTATTTTCTTTGCACCGTTTCTTTGCACCAATCGACACGAGCCTTCTTTTGAGCGATTATCAAATAATGTGAAGTCCAACGTGAACAAATCTTTTTCACAACTATGTGTTCATGTAAAAAATTGAATGTAATTTGGTGGAAGTAATGCCAAGGGTTGTCTCAATCGCACGATATGTTACATGTCGACCAAGCATTATCAGTTTGGGTATAGCATCAATGTCTTGTGGTATAACAACAGGTTTTGTAAGTCCTTCACGAAATTCGTCAATGAGCGTAGTACGGCCCCGCTTAAATTTTGTGTACCATCGATATGCAGAGCACGATTTTAATGGTTCCTCATTGCCAAAAGTTGAATTGAGTTCATCGATGCACTCTTGTTGAGATAATTCACGTCAAAAATTGTAAAAAATAATCGCACGAAAATGTTCACGTGTTAGTTCCATTTGTTTTTTTTTTTTTTTTTTTTTGTTGAAATACAATTTTAAAAGTACTCGAAATAACACAATAACAGCACGTTCAGCAAACCGTTGTGAGTACATATAAGACAAAAAATGTTAAGCGTACATTTCCTTCGACTGGATGGAAATAATTAGCAACCTAAGTACGTACATAATCTCAGATATTTACCGTTAGAGAGATGGTCGGTCAGAAAAATGAATTTCAATGGACAAATTTTCTATGTCAGCTGGGGTTCGAACCTCGTCTCGAACTATCATCGAGTGGTCCGCGTACTTTTTAACGCATTGACCGTGGACTCCACATATGATATCCTCCACAGTTGATATTTGCGAACTAAAACTTTTTCCTAACAAAAAATTCCTTTATTTAATCTGAACAAAGTTGATTTAATAAAAATACCTTAGCTTAAGGGATCGCCCGTTATGTAGACGGTCATGGGCACGAATTGTTGTTGTTTCAATGTAAAAGGGAAATTTGAGAGAGTGGGCGAGGGAATAAATTTTTACCACCGCGGTCACCATATGATTCGGCTGTCGATACCAAATCACTGGATCAAAACAGTGTTGCGTTGTGGAAATATCCACAATAATTGGTATTTTGCATCAAAGTAGTAATGTTTAGTATAAAAATAGTACGTTTTTAGCAAGAAATGATTAAGGGACAAATAAAACTTAGTTTATAGCAACACTTATCGATAGCAAACTTTTATTTAATCTTATATTAATTTTTTTTATACCAACCAAAATACTTTTTTTCACATAAAGTAGTTAAAGTAGCAAAAAGTTTACTAGTGATCATGGATCAAATGACCGCCAGCATAACATACTTTGGGCACGACATTCATCAAACGGAAAACGAGAGTAAAAATTCGTGCCCGTGCCGTGCCCATGACCGTCTATATAACACCGTCCTAACTGTATCGAGAGAATATTGAGTGTGTAGAAGTATTGTTGGAGCAAAAAAGGATATTTCAGAGATTAGTATTGCTTAGATGAAAATTGATTTCTTTGATCATATTATTGGTTACCCGAAGCTCCCTGGATATAGATTTATCACATTCGTAGTCGGTGCTAAGAACGTTAAAATGGAAGCAGGTATTAAGCGATGTCAGTTGGAGCAGAGCAGGGCAGTGAAAGGTTCCATTTTGAAATTGACGAATAAAGATTTCATCGATGACTTCCCTTCGTTTCTCAAGAGTATGCATGTTACATGGTCTTGCAAGATGAGGCAAAGAGACGTATATGTTGAAGAACTCTCTGGACCAATGTTTCACAAAACCAAGTGCAGAGTATGCTCTACTTATGATAAATACATTATTATCGTTATAAAACAAAAAATTTAGTTCTTTGCCATCAAAACCACAGTGTAATTAACAAGGTGAACGTGACTTTTTAAATTTCCCTACGATTGTCAAAAAATTTTGGCAAAGACAGAAAAAAAGAGGCAAACTACAGAAAAATGTCAAAACATTTACACTCAATAAAAAATCGTAATATATTAGGGGTATTTTTGCAGTCTTGCACCCTTGCAGAATTGGTAAAATTGTAAACATCAAACTCTGAAATCTGCAACACTGCGAGAGCGCACGAAACCACAAATATTGCAAAAATTGTAAAGAAATGCTGCGAACAAGAGAAAAATCACGCTCCTCGTGCAAATAATTTATAATAGTGATTATCTCACTATCTTTTCACTTCTTGCTTGGCGTAAGTTTTTGTTTTTAGGCTCCGTATCCATTTTTACCTACAGAAAAGTACAAATTTTTGTTTTAATATGAAGAAAGCCAAAATTTAGTTAACTACTTGCTCAGAAGCACACAAAATTAATAAATCGAATTTATTTCAAACAGCTGACGCACAGTTGCACCACCACGCAAAACATGGGTGCCAGTGTTGCACAAATTGCACGAATTGCAAAATTTTTTTCGCTTGTGTTTTGTTGTTGTGACGGATTGCACGGATTGCAAAATTCTGCAATTTTTGCATTTTACAAGGGTTCTGCAAGACTGCGAGAATACCCCTATTGTTTTGCAACTTTTGCTTAGAATTTATTATCAGCTGTTTTTGACAAGTGTAGGTAACATTTTTTTGAGAGAGGTGAAAAATGTACGCGATTACCTTGTTAATTACACCATGGCCAATAGTGCCCAAGTCTAGCAAAGAATTTACTGACAGAACTGACTCACAGAAAGGGCTTGAAAGAGATTATAGTCGCTTTCTAGAATACGTGATAACTTGGGAATTGCTAAGAACAGTTTATTTTGCAACAAGAGGAAAAATTGTTTAAACCTTCTTAAAGGCAAAAAAGTCACCAATGGAATGTATCTGTCGTAAGATTTTCATATCATATTTTTAAATTTAAGTAGTTGATGATACAATCTACATCGGTTTATGTCTAGAGTCTAGACAAATAACAAAGGACAAAGTTGACTTTTTTGAGGGACATCAGAAGTGAATCTGGAAATATTTTTGAAAATTAAATGGAGACATTATAACGACGCTCTTCAGCATTTAGTAGTATTCAATCCACTCAATAAGCGGGGGTTGACAGTCAAGAACTTTAAGCTTAAGAAGGATAATATCGCGTGATATTTTGTCGAATGTTTTTCAAATTCAACTAAACAAATTGTGTAAGTTTGGAAGTAGTCGATCTTCCCCTGAGAAAGATCGATTTACCGTGCTGGTTAAGAGAAAAAAATATATATGCACTTGAAAAACAAAATTGCGTCGATAATACCCTCGAGAATTTTACTTGTGCCGGACAGTTTTAAAATTGGTCTTTAATATGAAATATCATTGTTTGTCCTTTTTTAAGCAGGGGTAAGTATTACTAAATGTACGAATTCTTCCATTTCTACGGAAAAACTGTAGCGAAGTTTATGTCATTTGGACACAATTTCTAAATGATGATTAATATTCATAACTCAGGCCATCTTTTTGGCTGGATAATGACGGACTGATACAATTTGCGAGTATATATGGACGTAATTTAGACGAACGGGTACTTTTTATCAGATTTCCTTTTGATATAAATGAACTGCTACACTAAGGGAAATAACGCGTATTAACATTATCCACGCCTGACTAAATTTTATTTAAATATTTACGAGGATAAATCAAATATTTTCCTTACAACACGTTTTTTCCCGTATTTAAATTTTATTTATACCTCACACATTTACACATATTCCATTCAGCTGAAATAGTCGACAAGCAGCAACAGCATCGCACTCTGTTCCTGCAGTTTATTTCTTGCAGTTACAGGTTTCTTATAGTTCTCGTTTAGTTTTTGTTGCAAGGGTAATATAGCATGGATGTTTGGCCAATATGATTTGTGAGTGCGATGGGTGATCGCATGATGAACCTATGTAGGGTGGAGTGACAACTCGATATTTTCTCACGAATATCTTGCACCGGTTGTAATTTATTTACATATTTTGCTTCATATTTTCTAACTTACTTTTTCTTCCTCTTTTCTTCCTCCTCTTCAATTTAAATATGTTGCTTTTTAAATTCAATATTTTTATATATATTTTCTTTACATGCGATAGTTTTATTTTCAAATAGTAAATATTTGAAAGATATTTTAAAAAAATTCGTGCATAATTTTAATATATTTTTTATTAATTCTGTTTAAATATTTAAATATTTTTTTTTATTAAAAAAGTATTTAAATAAATTTCAAATATTTACGTAGTCGATTTATGCAAATGCGTTATTGGTGCAAAATTGACTCACTTTTTGGATAAATTAAAAAAGTTTTTGGATAAATTTAAAACTTTTTTCTCTTAGTGTAGAAACGTTTAGGGTAAATATAGATGTTACATAAAGGCTTAGGAGTTTAGAAGTAAGATTGAATACGTAGGTTACGTAAAGACAAAAGTTCACAAATTTCGGAAAGAAAGGATAGTTATCTGATGACTATCTAAGTTATAATGACTATCTGATCAAATTTGCGAAAATATACTTTAAATGAACATAACTTAGACGAACAGGTATTTATAAGATTTCCTCTTGATATAAATGAACTGCTAGAAAAGTTTAGGGTGAATATAGACAACATAGGTTACCTAGAGACAAAAGTGCATTTATTTCGGAAAGGAAAGGGAGTTATTTAATGACTATCTTAGTTAAAATGACTATCTGATAAAATATGCGAACATATATGGAAGTAATTTAGACGAACGGGTATTTATCAGATTTCCTTTAAATATAAATGAACTGCTAGAAAGGTTTTGGGTCATTGACACGTTTAGGAGAATATAGACAACATACGCTACATAAAGACAAAAGTTTAAAAAATTTTGAAAGAAAGGGAGGGGGAGTTTTGAAGGAAGTTTTTTTCAAAAGAATTGTTTCCATAATTTTGATAAATGAGCCAGATAAGACACATATGATGTATTATAATAATTTTTAAACAAAAATATTTTGATAATTATATTAATACGATGCATTTAAAACATGGAGAACATTCAATCAAAAAGAAAGGATTATCTATTGATGTACTTTAAGAAAAATGTACTTTCAAAACCAATCAAATGAAGTTTAAGACACAGACACAAACATGGATTTGTTGTCTGTAAAACACGACATTTATTAGCTGACTACAGGAGTTTAACCTTTGACTCTCCAACAGCCAGACTATAATGGAACAACCATGTAGGTAGGTGTCGCTGACAGCTGTCCAACATGTTTCTCGTTTGATAGAGAAAAAACCCCTCAAGCAAACCACGAACTCACACAAGTCACAGTGCTGATGACTTTATGATGGATTTAGCAGTTAAGTAGGTAAACTAGATTTTTTTTTTTTTTTTTTTTTTTTGTTATTTACATGACCTTTCGTGCCCTTATAAGCCACAAAAATTCGTTGCTGCGTTCGACTTTTTTAGAACTGCTCTGCATGATTTTCAAATGCATTACCTTAACGTGCTCATAATTCTATCGTTGCTACATTTTCTTCGAAGTTTTCCTTTAATCATACCTTTACCTTTTTTACTGCCGTAACAACAGGAAGTGCCTACATTTTTGATGCAGACAAAAACAAATCAATTTGAATGATTGCCCTAATATTTTAACTGCCCGGTGGCTTGGTGCCGCCGTCTATGTCCATTTCCATCAGAGAGTAGCTTATAATTATTATTATGCGCTGGTAAGTAGCTATTTTGAACTCAGCTCGCTGTTTTTGCTCTTCTTCATCAAAACAAATAAAGAAAAGAAAAAAAAAAACAACAAATTTGTTGTAATTTCATAATTATTGGTTACGTTCTGTTGATTAGTTGGTTTTTTTGGTATCCCAATGTTGGAATTTGATATGAGTTCACTTTAAATTCCATTTGATGTACAGTTTTTTTATAGATGCTTTCTCTCTGGGCGTCAAAATGCTGGTTCAGATCAAGGGTCAAATTGGAATTCGGACTCATTACTAAGCTGTGGGTGTTGCTGTATAAGGAGTGATAAATTGTTATAATAAATTAGCAAGTGGGGTATATAACTCAAAAAATTTGGAAAAAATTTCAAAAAACTATCTATGCTACCAAGCTCAAGTGCGATTAAGGTCAAGAATCGTCAAAAGAAATAGTTTTGGAGGGTATATAGTCGGTTTTTTTGCAACATAAATTCTAACGTTTATGCAACAGAATGGTATTTCTTAATTTTTTATGGGCAAAATAAAATTTGCTGCAAAGTGAAGAGAACTCAGCATTAAAGCAACAAATAATTTTTCAAATTTTGATCTACAAAAGTATGCCAAGCACGCACCAAAATTTAACAGAAAACAAAAAAACAATTCAAATATTAAAAAATTAACTCAAGGGCTCATAAATCAGCTGACATCAGTCGGGGAAAAAAACAAAAAATACAAAAACTTCATGCTACACAGATGTTTATCCAACATACGGACAGAGCTATAGTTGCACCTTTAGGAATAAATAAAAATAAATTTAAATGCCTCACAACAGACTCCAAAAACAGGCTACAAATCAAAATGCAATAAAAAAAAACATTTTCCATAAAAAAACTTTAAGCAAATAATTCATATTCCTCGCTGAGCAGCAATGAAAGCTGCGGGATATTCTCTCTTTTTGTTTTTAAGTGCCACGCCTACCGCAAATTTGCAGCGCAACACACACAACATGTGATCATCCATGGGTAGCATGAAAACCTTAAGGCAACCCCTTCATTGCTGGTGTGTATATTTCTTAGGCAGTCAGATTGTATTCCATTTATTTGTAGGGAACGCTGCACGTGTTCCCCCAATAAGCTGCTTGCGGTAGCTGTGGTTTTTCTTCTTGTTATTGTTGTTGTTGTAGCAAGATTCAATGTCACTTTGAGTAGGAAATTCCAAGCGAAACGCGTAAATCAGCTTATGAAGCTGAAGCCATAATTATGTTCCCGCTGCTTTTATTGTTGTTCTCTGCTGTAGGGTAAACAGGGACCCCCTTTTTCCATAGCTGATTTTTTTTATAATCACTTTAAAAGGGTGGCAATGTGTCAAAAACTGTCACATACTCAGTCTTGTCAGTTCTTATTTCTCAGCTCAAAATATGTCCCGTGCATTTAATAATGATCATTGTTTATGTCTAGTTTATGGATTACGTATCGGATGCATCTTTCAGGGAGATCGTTATTTTTTAGTTCAGTGCTAACTTCATTTCTAGTCTATACTTTTCACGCTCTCTGATCATGTGACAAAAAATTATTTGTCACTTAATACTTTATTAAGATATTTTTATATTCTTCACATGTCATTGAAAACTTTCTTCGAGATTTTTTTCTCAAATTTTGAACTATTTTTGGTTCATGTAGTTTGTTGTTGTTAAGATTTTTTGGTAGAAATTTTTCCCCCTTCATTAATTTTGGCGGCTTTCTTGTTTATCACAATGGAAGTATATTTAATTACTTTGAAGTTTGTTTGTTTTAGAATTGGGGCATTTTGGGCTCTTCGTTGTTTTGATTGAAGTGTTGAGTTTTATTGTGGATTTGTAGATGATTTGATTATTTTCACACTTGTAAAAATAGAAGTTTTTTTTTTGTTAAAAATAAACATAAAACAAACTCTCTGATCTTACCCAATAAACATTATAATGAGCGCTCATATTTTTGAGTCTAAAAAGAGGGTAATTTTGACGCTATTATGCCGGGAGTAGAATGATTGCGTATGCGTTTTTCATCCGTTTACTCGCTGGCGTTATAAAATAGAAGTATGTGAAAGCTTATGGGAGCGAGTTCAATGGTTGTGAACGTTACGCTGTTCTTGCGTAAACTTGCGTTCAACTGTTCTTGCGTAACTAGCGTTTTTTGACAGCTCGTTACTTATAACGAACATCGAGAAGAAATAAAAGAAATGAGTCAGAAGCTCATTACTTTTAGGGATGACTCTTGTAAATAAATCTTAAAAATTAAAAATGTCTATAATATTTTTCATTATTAATTTCTCAAAGAACTTTTTTATACTCAGGATTTAAGATTTTTTTACTTATAAACGAAGACAATTTAAGTATTTTTGTGTACATACAATAAAAACTCAACATTAAGAACATACCAAATGTTTTATAATTTTGTAGCCCTGCTTAATCTGAACGTAAAACGCAATCATTGAACTCTACCATCATTTTCTTGCGTAAATTGCTCTAGCGAGTAAACGGATGAAAAACGCATACGCAGTCATTCTACTCCCGGCTTAATGCCAACGAATGCTTACGTGCGTAACGTTGGAAACATGCAAGAAAATTAGAAAATATTCTTGCGACAACTTTTCTTGCGTAATTTGCGTTTTTTGACAGCTCGTTACTTAGGCCTTGGGCTATTCGGAAACTTTTCACTCGTGGTAGGAGAGAGTTTACTGAGTTGAATACAATTTTTGTCTGTTGAAATAAAATTGTAATTTTTGCTATGCCAAAAGGACGATGAAATTTTGACGTTTTAGATTTTGGTAGTGCATAAGCACAAGAATTTAATTTAATTTGCGAAATTGTTAATATATATTGAAAATTTTGGTTGCTATGTTGTCGGAAACAGAAAATTTTGAACTTCTTTACGACTCACAATCTCACAAGTGCTTTTTTCCATTTTTTGATTGTGTCACAAATTCTCTTTCTGATTGTCAAAATTTATACTAGCCCCTGGGGCTACATGAATTTTTGACAATCATATTCACCTCACAAGTGCCAAATATTCTCTTTCAGACTGTCAAAATTTCATTATCCGTGTGAAAAGTTTCCGAATAGCACACGACCTTATAACGAATAGAGATAAGAAATAAAAGAAACGAGTCAGAAGCTTTAGGGTGTTTCGGACTATACTACATGTAGGATGGACATGTAGGACGGAAAAATAACGGGAATGTCTGTTCGAGCTTTCGAACTATCCTACATGTCGGATGGACTTAATTATTTTTAAGCGTTCAAGAAGAGAGCATCGTACAATGGCAACACAATTTGTTGCTGCTCTAATAGTTTATGATGTTTTGGAAGAAGAAGAAGAGATAACTCCGTCCAAAACACAGTATGCGAAAAGGCTGCCATATTAATATTTTCAACTATGTGCTTTGTTTACCTTTTTCTATATGTGTTTACTCCACGAAGGTTTTTTTACAATGAAAAAATGTATGAAGTCGGATAAACGAGCGTTCGCACTTACTACATGTAGGACGGACCAACAGAAAAAATCAAAACCTTTTGATTTTCATGCTACATGTCGGACGGACCGCAGCATTTGCTTTCACACATACTACATGTCCATCCGACCTGTCAAGTTGATCCTACATGTAGGATAGTCCGAAAGGCCCTTTTCTTTTAAGCCGGGAGTAGAATGATTGTGTATGCGCTTGCTTCCGTCTACTCGCTGGCGCAATTTACGCAACAAAATATGTTGGGCGTACAATGAAATATGTTATTGCGCTTAGAGTTTGCGCTTAGAACAGGGATGCAAAATGATTGAACGTTTTCTTTATTCTTGAAATTCAATTTTAAGTGTACTAACGCTAAGATCTTGAAAATATTTTGATGTTTAGCAATATAAATTACTAACCATAAGCATAAAATAAGGAATGTTAACAAAATTACTAGTAATAACTTATTTGAATATTTATATATTAAAATTCATGATAAAGGGTCATCCCTGAAAATTTCAAAGAATAAACTCGTTTCTTTTCTTTGTTCACATTGCTCGCTTTTTTGTAACGAGTTGTCAAAAAGCGCAATTTACTCAAGAAAAGTTGAAATATTTTCAAATATTTTCGTTGACAAAATTTGCGCCTGTCAGCATTCTACTCACTACCATAAGCTTTCATGCATTTCGAATCTAATTGCGCCAGCGAGTAGACGGAAGCAAGCGCATACGCAATCATTCTACTCCCGGCTTTAAGCTGGAAGTTCATTCACTGCATTTGCATATGCGTCCGTCTACTCGCTGGCTCAATTTACGCAAGAAAATTATGGCAGAGTTCAATGATTGCATTTTACGTTCAGAGTAAATAGGGCTACAAAATTGTAAAACATTTGATATATTTTTGATGTGAAATTTTTATCGTATTTACACAAATACTTAAAAGGTCTTCATTTATATTTAAAAAAAATCTTAAATCCTGGGTACAAAAAAGTTCTTTTAAGAAATTAACAATGCAAAAATTATAGACACTTTTAATTTTAAAGATTTATTTACAAGAGCTATCCCTGAAAAGAATGAGCTTCGAACTCGTTGCTTTTATTTCTTCTCGCTGTTCGTTATAAGTAACGTAAAGTAACGTAGTAAAGTAAGGTTTTTGAGCACACAAAATAATGAGTTATAAAATGGTCTTAATTATTAAGATTTATTGAGAGTTATTGATAACAATGGATCAGAGTCTATATCATGGTATAATAATACATGGTAGCATTGACAACTGCTTATTTTCTCTTCAACAGGAAAACATATACTGTCAAAAACAGCTTTTTGTGGAAATACATCAGCAGCTGCTGTGGTTGTTGTTTTTTTTTCACTTCAACGTTTTCAACGCTTGTGTTTTTAATGGCGGATTGTGAGCGCTCTCTTTTTGAGTATATTTTTTGACAGTAGATGATTTCCCAAGCAACTGTCAATGCTACCTTGTATTATTATACCATGAGTCTTTATCATGAAGATTTTATGAGCTCTTATAATACTGAGCTAGAAAAGATGCTGATGGTGATTTTATGCTGCCTCATAATGATTAGTCAGAGTCTAAACAGACTAAATTATGAAGATTTTATGAGCACTCATAATTATGACTCAGAGTCTATATTATTGAATATTGATTCGTAATTCGGACGATTTTGGGAGTTCTCATGAGTTTTCTGACATAGTTATGAGTCAAGAATGATAGAAAAATAGATTGCGCAGATCGTAAAAATAATTTTCAACGATCTGCGCATCTACGTCACGATAGACTTACGATATGAGCTTACGATATGAGCTTACGATATGGCTTTCTGTCAAGCCTTGTTCAGAATGTGAACAAATATGAAACAATGGAAAAAGATTCAAGAAACAAACTTGGTCTAGCGTGACGTCATGATCGTAAAAAATACTTTGTTCGTAGCTAGAAATGTCAAAATGAAAAGTTAACAACATAACGGAGCTGCGCAATGCATAATCTATTTTTCTATCATTCTTGGTTATGAGTCAGAAAAGAGTCTTATATAAATAACGATTTCGTCTTGAACTTAATTTTTGACTTACCACGGAGGTTTGTTTTAAGAATAAAAACAAAAAAGTTTCTTCGTGATCGACTAAGTGATTTAACAACGAATTATTTTTTTAACTTTAATGGTCCCATCACATTTAAATTTTAAATAAAAATCAACTATTTTTATAGGTGAGTCTTCATTGTATACCATTGTATAAAAGTATTTTTAGCTGTATTCCATATTAACTAAAGATCTTTAATTTCAATTCCAAAATTTTTCATATCTTATATTTGCTGAATAAACCTACTCAAGGAATATGATTGCAACGAACAGCTTACACTACAAGAAAAGTATGTTTTCCATAATTAATTAGATCAAAGTACTTATATTTTATACAAAGTTAATTCAACTCCTTTGCTCACACATGAATACTTCTCGCTTTATACATACTCTACCTTCAGCAATCCACCACTGACTTGACATAAGAAACCATAAACCAATCATTCATTTGCAATCCTATCAGGATTTGAATAAATAACAATACCACAAGTTGTCAACATGACAGCTTGTGTCAAACACAACATGTCACATGCACGAGTTACAAAAGTAAAAATGTCGGCATCAATGACTGATGCTGTCACTTCCGATGCTATGACTTTTATAGAGAAGAAATTTGTTTTAAAAATATTCTGACAACAAGGTTTTGTTTAAAATTAATCGAAAGTGACAGGCATGAAGTTGAGGGTCACAAATGTAAAGGTGGCAGTACGTGGAAAACCACAAGGTGTCGAAGACTACTTTGAGAATGTGAGTATGCGAAGGTAATACTCGTAGATAGAATTGAGTTACAATGATGGTAATGGGGAAAGTTTCTGAATAATAAAGTTATTACTTTTCCATAAATAAAAGACATAAAAGAAATTTCTTCGGGATTTTGAATTCAAAATATTTGTTTGCTTTATCTTCCTTAAAGTTTTGGGCACAGTTTGTAAATAAAATGTTGCGGCAGCAACGCACAACATCAAAAACTACTGAATTTTATTCCATTTCCTTTCAAGCAATAAGACCAACAAAACTCTGTTGCTTGATGTCAAACATCTGTTGCTTTGTTTTTATGGCAAACACTTTTGGAGTGCTATAAAAAACAAGGAGTTCCCTCTTTCAAGTGCAGCAAAGCAAAAAAAACGAAGGAGTTAAAGAGTAAAGAGAAAATTCTGGAAACAACTTTAGCAACAACAGTAATGTTGCTGAAATGAGTGATGACTGATTTCCCGGATGAAGTTTTATGGAGCAGCAGTAATCATTAAATGTGCAGCAGTGTTTTTTTTTCACCAAAAAAGGTGGCAACATTTAAAAAAAAGATTGTTGCTGTGAGCTACTGCAAACAAAGACATCAGCGGTCATTAAAGGAGTGCAGCAAATGATGTGCTGTCAAACATGAGTGTCATGCCGCTGGTGCACTCATTATAGCTGTTTTCAAATTGACAACCAGTAAAATGACAACAACAACAACATTACATTCATAGTAATTGCTCACTTCGGGGCGTTGAGCAAAACTGACAAACAGCGGTGAATGACATTTTTACACTTGCACTTCGACAATGAATGACAACCAGACAGACAGACGGGTGAGTGCACAAGAACGTCACGCAAAAAAAAAATTAAGCCAAACCAGAAAAACGCCCACTAAGCAACAGCAGCAGCAGCAACAGCAACAAATGAAGCACTTGAGGCGGCAGCAGCAGCAAAAATTCACAAATGATTATGACCTGCAGCAACATCTGTGAACACTGCCACTGACAACTAATAACAACATTGATAGCCAGTCTGGCGGGTTGGGCAGCTACAGCAACATCATTAAATGTCTACGTGTGTCAAATTTTTGCTGCTGTGGCCTGTTGCACTTGTCGTCGACAACGATGATGACGACGTTGACAGGCTGTTGACAATAGCGCAAAACTAGCAGCAACTAGCTGCAGGCACTAAACAACAGTCTATAGCAATTATTTTGCTGTCATTCAATGTTGCAGCTAAAACTCTGTTGCAACCAGTTATGACTTGTTTTTTGGTGGGAAAGCATTGCTATCTTTGTTGTTGTAGTTGTTGTTGTTGTTGCTATTTATTGCTGTCCCATCTGTTTAGCGTAGTTTATGACGTATTTTATTGTATTGTTGATTATCGAAAGTGCGAAAGAACCCCATTTAATACAATACGATGCGTTGAAATGTTGCTGCTTGTTGTGAAAACTGAACAATAATTTCTCGACAGCACATGCAAAAGGCATTTCAAGCAAACGGAAAAAATTTTACATAAAAATTATAACGAAAATGTAATAATCTGGCCAAATAATTCGATTAACATCTCCGAGGACCTTTGGCGGTAACGGTATCTCTTTCCTCATTTCGAAAGAAATAAGGTTCGATGATGCCGCCGTGACATAAAACGCACCAAACAGTCAATCTTTGTAGATGCATTGATGCATGGTCGAACACTTCTTGGATTGTAGTCGCTCCAATTAGGTAAATTTTGCTTGTTGACGTGGCCGGTATGCCAAAAATGCGCTTCTTCCGAGAACATGATTTTTTTACCAAAATCCGGAACTCCGGCCAATATATCCAGAGCCCAATTAGCGAACTCACGGCGTTATCTATAGTCGTCCGGCTTCAATTCTTGCATCACCATAATTTAATAAATATGTAGGCCCAAATTCAACCGCAAAATTATGACTCTGGAGATCAGAGACTTCAGCTAATCGATGCAAAATTTAAAATACTCCCAAACTCTTTTGTAGTATATAATATTTAAAGTTACGAAGGTTGATGACGTCAGCATGTAAGGGAAAGGGGCGTAGTTTTTATTCAATTTATCCAAATTTCAACCACATTGTTTGTTTTATATGAAGAAGGTTATATCTAAAATATCCAGTTAATTTATTAATTTTTGTAGAATTTATGAAGGTTTTAATATTTTGATGACGTCACTTTGTATGGGAGGTAGGCATAGTTTTCATTTTATTTTGACTAAAATTTCATATCATAATTTATATCATTCTGACTAAAATTTCATTTCATATTTAATATTAAAAACTTAAAGTACTTGAAAACAAAAGTGGAACAATTGGAGATTTTACCATTTTGATGATATTGCTTCATATAGAAGATAGGTGTTGTTTGATTCGATTTTGCTAAATTTGAAACATAGGGTATTTATAATTAAAGCTCATGCGCGAAATTTCAAGGTTTTAGATTAATTTTTTTCGAATTTTAAGAGAATTTACTATTTTTATGACGTCACTTTGTATGGGAGGTTGGTGTGGTTTTAATTTAATTTTGACAAAATACAAACATAGAATGCGTATTTAGAAAGCTCAAACTCATGCTCAAAATTTCAAGATTTTAAATTCATTTTTCCAGAATTTCAAGAGATTTTAACACTTTTATGACGTCACTTTGTATGGGAGGTAGGTGTGATTTTAACTTGATTTTGACAAATTTCAAACTAAGAGTGCGTATTTAGAATCAGAGCTCATGCGCAAAATATCAATGTTTTAGATTAATTTTTAATCGAATTTTAAGAGATTTTACCATTTTTATGACGTCACTTTGTATGGAAGGTAGGTGTGGTTTTAATTTGATTTTGAAAAATTTCAAACTAAGAGTGCAAATTTAGCATCGAAGCCCATGCGCAAAATTTCAAGGTTTTAGAATCATTGTTGCAGAATTTTAAGAGATTTTACCACTTTTATGACGTCACTTTGTATGGGAGGTTAGTGTGGTTTTAATTTGCTTTTGACAAATTTCAAATATAGAATGTGCATTTAGAATCAAAGCCCATACCTAAAATTTCAAGCTTTTAGTTTAATTTTTAATTGAATTTTAAGAGATTTTACCATTTTTATGACGTCACTTTGTATGGGAGGTTGGTGTGGTTTTAATTTAATTTTGACAAATTTCAAACTAAGAGTACGTATTTAGAATCAAAGCCCATGCGCAAAATTTCAAGGTTTTAGATTAATTTTTGCGAATGTAAAGAGATTTTACCATTTTTATGACGTCATTTTTTGACCTGATTTTGCCAAATTTCAAACAAAGAGTTTGTATTTGGAATCAAAGTCCTTGTGCAAAATTTCAAGTGTTAAGATTATTTTTTGTGGAATTTTTAGAGATTTTACATTTTCCCATGGTCACCTTGTTGGGAAGGGAGGCGTGGATATCTTCCGTTTGGGTTAATTTTCGAAGTTTAACTTTATATTTTTTAAAAAGGTCTTTAATATTAAATTTCATAACGATAGCTTAAAAAAGTAGTAATTGTGGAGGTATGAAAATATCCTTTCAAAAAGTAGGCAACCAAAAGTGGGCTTGACAAAAAACTGGTGAATTTTAAGCGGAAAACCTGAAAATTAAATTTTTTTTTTTAATTTCTTTTAAAATAAATTTTCCAATATTAGGATTAGGAAGCTTTATATGGCATTACTTACTCCAAGGTTTGCCATTGTCCACAGAGAGGTGACGACAGATCAGAAAAATTAATTTCAATTGAAATATGTCTATTTGTATCTGTTGGGATTCGAACCACGGGCCTCGAGGTTTTTTAAAGTTAGCATAGAAGTGCTCACGCACTTTATTTGTAATAAGAGTGTTTCTTATTTGCTTAGATTAACTTACAAAAAATATAACCCAAAAAAATACTAACCGTATTCCCTTAACAAGGAAATCGAGCAATGCTATTAATAAAATGATCGAGTATATTAGGGTATATATTAGGAGTTCTTTGTGGAGCTATTGTGTAAAAGAGCAAAAGTGCAACAAAAAAGAGCTGTACAATAACAAAATACACGTGCTGTCAAAATTGTTCTTTTTTGCTCAGTGAGCTTGAGCTCGAGTTCATTTTGTGAATTTTTTACAGCAAACAAATAGTGATGGTATATTGTGTACACTTCTAGGTACTAACTTCTTTCATATCATAATTTCACATCACTAACTTTCAAAGCGGACTGAACTTAACTTCAATTGCTAGGCCTGTGTATGGGGTGTGTTCACAGCTTGTTGCGCTTTTTTTGCTCTTTTGCACAAGAACTCTACATAGAGCTCCGGATAGTGAACACCCCTATTATTTAATTAAAAAATTGTAACTTAAACTTCAAATATGGAAACAATTTTCAAATATATTTGACGCACAATATGAAGATACTGATAATAATAATAAACTGGCCATTTCAGCCCTTCAAAGGACTTTGCCCGAACTTCTTATGATCAAATTGTGTTGTGCGTGCTATTAAATGTTTTGTACACAAATGATCGAGAAATGGACCTACTTGTTTTATGCCGACTCCGAACGGTTAATGTGCATATTCTCAAGAAGCTTTACATGGCATTATTTACTCTCTGAGGTTTGCCATTGTCTGCAGAGAGGCGATGGCCGAACAGAAAAATTAATTCAATTGAAAAAAACTTTCTGTGTCAGATGGAATTGAACAAAGGTTCGCTGGCGTATGGGTCACGCACTCTACCCAATGCGCCACGGCCGCCAGCGATGAAGATATAAAGCTGTTATTTGCATCTATAGCATGAAATGTCCAGACGGTTTCCGTTGCTGCATTTTTCGCGTTGAAAGTCGATTGGAAGTACGTACCATTGTTAAGGTTAGAAGACGCAACATCCAAGGCGGAAAGGTACCTAGCTGTTTTGTTAAAAAACGAAGTCCTCTGTCTGCATTTCCTGCTGATGCTATCGAAAGGCTTCTTTGGGCAGAACACTTTACACTTTGAGCAGAACACGTTACTGTCACTTTTTGTTTTTTCGAGGAATAAATATCTTCTTTGAAGTTGATTATTTCATGATACAATAAATACAGGTAGATTTGCTAGATGACAGCGTACTGCCGCGAATGTCAACACGAAGTTGACAACGCATATAAAATCTCAAAGCTATAAAAAGTTCATAGAAATTAAATGTAAGCAAACAACTTTTTTTATATGGATTTTGACAGTTACGGCAGTATTAAAAGAGAGCACAGTCAGGTCTGCATCTACCTCTATTTTTTGTATCATGGATTATTTAACACACACTTTCTCATGGTGTAATTAACAAGGTGATCGTGACGTTTACTAATTTCCCTACGGTTGTCAAAAAATGTTGAGAAAGTAAGAAAAAAAGAGACAAGCTGCGGAAAAGTGTCAAATTTGCTTGCACTCAATAAAAAATTGTAATAGATTGTTTGCAACTTTTGCTTGGAATTTACGAACAGCTGTTTTTGACAAGAGAGGGTAAATTTTTTTGAGATAAGCTAAAAATTCACGATCACCTTGTTAATTACACCATGCTCTTTCTCTTCGACATTTTGACAAGTTAAAAAAATGAGTAACAGGATTGAAAGAACACAGACAGGGTTGCATTGTAACACTTTTAACAAAGTAGCAAAAACAGGATAAGGGTTTTAAAGGAAATTTTTGACTTCTTGTTAAAAAAAAAGTATAAATAATTAACATAAAGTGGACTGAACCGCAAAATTTGGAGAAAATGAGAAAAAAACAGGACAAAAGAAGGAAAAGCTTGTTTTCGAGCCCGCTTTACAGGACTTTCCTTAAAAAAAAACCGGACTGACCTGCCAAATACAGAACGAATGGGAGCCTTAGGTATACATATAGATAAATCCAAACCAAAAATGTTAAAAAAAGAGAAAAAATAAAATAAACAGATGCTGCAGAAAAGATAAAATTTACCCTCAAATTTTTTACTGTGTACCTGCGAAGCTGCCAACTGGCTTCGAATCGAATTTGGTATTTAAGGCTCGCTCTCCCAGAGTTTATCTCCAATTGGCATGAAAGTTAGGAAAAATATTCTTAACATGTTGTACTTTTAGATAAAAACTAAAAAAGTGTATTTTTTAAATTTGAAAACCCATGCCTTTAATCCTTAATTATTTAAATATTAAAACTTTTAAGAACAAAGTAAATTTTTTAAAATGAAAACTAAGAAAAAATAGACAAAAACCGAAGGAAGTCGAATAAAAAAATCCTTACTTGAGGTTATGATAACAAAGACAAATAGTAAACAAGACGTTCTTTACATAAACTTTTTTTAATCCTTAATGGCTGCACGCAATTTGTTTATTTAGGAAAGAGAAAATAATAAACAAATTTTATTTCATCGTCGCCCTGTCACGTCTGTGGCAAGCATAAAAATGTCTCTTGTTGACATTTCTATGACATTCATAGACAGTCCTACTACTTCAATGTGGCCAACTAACAGGCGCATAATTTTGTAAATATTTGTTTTTTTTGTATGTATAAAAAACCATTTTTATAACTGAGAAATACCTAGACAGATTGTGAGATTAGTTATAACGTTCTAGCGGGTGTCTAAACAAACAGTAGCTGCTGGCTCAAGTGTGGTCACCAAGCGAAAACCTGAACCAACCAGCAACAATCATTTGTTCCTTATATTTTTCATCTTGTTGACACTTCAAGTGTCTGCACTGACAGGATTATGAGGAGCCAGTGGTATCATTGAAATGTTGTGACGCGTCACGTGATGAGCATTACACAACGATAACAAAAACAAATAATTTTTTTTATATTTATTTAAATTATTTTATTTCACTTTAAAGCAGAAAATGTTCTTCTTTGTGTGGTCCTCTTGAGCTCGCCTGCGGTAAGCTAATTAGCTGCAAATTTTAGTCATTTACAGTCAGTTACAAGGATATAACAAAAATTTAAAAGAGCAAAAGCGATTCTATGGAAATATGAACGGTTTCAAGTGAGTCAAGTGAACGTTGCAAGGCAATATCAAGAGCTTGACTTCCGGTGGAAATGGCAGAGTATAAATAGCTAGGGTTGCCTGCAGACCTACAGCAAAGCAAGTAGCACAGCAAAGGTACTGCTAATGGAAAAAACAGTGCGACCATACTGGCAGAATTAACAGCAAGAAATACAAATTAATATTTGTGTATCTCTGACCCATGGTTATGAAATTTGTTTGAATTTAAAATAAAGGATTTCTGAAAAAATAGGGGTATTCACTATGTGATGCATTTGGCCTTACATTGTGTATTTGAGATAAATTTGATATTTGATGTCCATTTTTTGACATTCACGATAACAAAATACATTAGGACCAATCATGAATTGATGCAAATGTCCTTAAAAAAATATGCAATTGCATGTATTTGCCATAGATTATGAAAATACTTATTCGAGTTAACTTTGCAATAGTGGAAAAAATTATCATTGGCATTGAGTACTCATATCAAACGGAGCCAGCGGTTATGTCACAGAGATCTAACTTTATTTCAACTATTTCTTCAAAATCAGCTGTACATATATCTTGTAAAGTTTTAACCGTATAATTTTTTTTTTAATTTATTTGTAGCCTATTGTTAATATATACTAGAGATTTTCCGTATAGCATTTATGCAAAGACATAGCAAATGAAATTGAGTAAAAGTTTCTGTTCTGATTGCAAATGTTGCAAGCATAATTTTAATTTTCTATGATGCAAGACTATTTGCACCGGATCGTGAACACCGGATCGGAGTATATTGTAATATTTTTCTTATTATTTTTTATTGCTGAACAGCTCTGGTATATTGTGGTGTTCTTATTGATATTATTGAATTGAGAGCATTTTCAATGTCTTGCAAGCATATTTTAAACATATGAAATAGGTTTTCAGGAGAGCAATTATGCCATAATGAAGTGAATGAAATTGAATACAACAGGGCTATTCACAATCCGGTGCAAATAACATTGCAAACAATCCTGCATCATAGCATATGTAAAATATTTGCAATCGTAACAATAAATTGTACTCATTTTGATGTGCTATGCTTTTACGCAATGACGTGGCATTGCAAACAGTCTGACATCATAGTATATGTTAAATATATTTGCAACATTTGCAATCATAACAATAAGTTGTACTCACTTTGATTTGCTTTGCTTTTACACAATGACGTAGCAATTGAAATTGATTACAATAGGGCTGTACACGATCCGATGCAAACAGTCTTGCATCTAACACATGTTAATTATATTTTCGCAATCATACCAATTAATTCTAATCTGTTTCATTTGCTATGCTTTTGCATAAAAGCAATACCGAAAAAAATAGCAAAAATTAACTTTTGTTCATGAAATTGAATATGCTCTTGTTTCATTAATTTAATTTCATTTAATTCAACTTAAGTGCAAAATCAGCTATATATATATCTTGCAAAATTTAAACCGTTTGATTATCTTTATATGTATATTTATAGCATATTGCAAATATATGCTAGAGGTTTTTGGAATATATGCATCATAGCAAATGTCAAATACATTTGCAACATTTGCAATCAGCTATGCTTCATTTGCTATGACTTTACACAACCCAATGTAAACTGTCTTGCATAATAACAAATGTCAAATATATTTGCAATATTTGCAATCCTAACAACAAATTGCTTTCAATTTTTAAATTGATTTGCTTTGCCTTTTCATAAATGCTATACCAAAAAAACAAAAAGCAAATATTAACTTTATGCTCTTACAAAATTGCAAATGATCTCACTTCATTAATTTTCAACATAAGTGCAAAATCAACTATGCATATATCTTGTGTAGTTTTGCATAGTTTTAACCGTTTTTTAATTTTTATATGTATATTTAAAGCAAATTGTAAATGTATGCTAAAGATTTTCGGCAAAGCATTTATGCAAAGTCATAGCAAATAAAACTAAGCACAATTTCTTGCTATGATTGCAAATGTTGCAAATATAATTTATATTTGCTATGATGCAAGACTGTTTGCACTGGATCGTGAACAGCTCTGGTATAATGTAGTATTTTTTTTATTGAAGTCCGAGCATTTGCAATGTCTATAATATTGCAAATATATCCAATAGGTTTTCAGGACAGCTTTTTCGCATTAAGGAAGCAAATGAAATTTATTGCAATAGGACTGTTTGCAATCAAATGCAAACAGTCTTGCATCATAGCAAATGTAAAATATATTGCAATCATAACGAAAAATTGTTCTCAATTTGATTTGCTATGATTTTGCATAAATGCATTACTGAAAAAAATATAGAAAATATTTACAATATGCTCTCACAATATGTAAATACTCATACTTCCATAGCAAAACGCCAACAATATGTTGTCAATAGCAACATATTAATAAAAAAAAAATGTTTCAGTTGAGAATTTAAAAAGCCAAAAGGCAAAGAAAATTAAGATTATTTTGAAAATGTAATGAAGAAAACAAAAGAATGCAACTTAAAACCTATCAGTGACTGCGATTGATAAAAATGCTCAATGTCAATTGTGTTTTCTTTGCAATATTAAAAAAAAACCAAGTGCAAATGCTTGATTTTACTAGCATATTTGCACCGAATCTTGAATAGCCCTAATTTGTTGTTATGCTTACAAATATATTTAACATTTGCTATGATGCAAGAGCTGGTAGTCTGGTATAATGTAGTATTTTTAACTATTGAAGTGGGACCATCTGCAATATCTTGAGAGAAAATATGTGCAACTATATGCAATAGTTTTTCAGTACAGCAATCAATGACGATGCAAACGGAAATGAGTGCATTAGAGCTGATTGCAATGCGATTCAAACAGTCTTGCATCATAGCAAATATAAAATATAGTGCATTCATAACAAAACTTTTCTCAATTTGATTTGCTATGCTTTTACTTAAATGCTATACCAAAAAAATGTATAAAATATTTAAAATATGCTCCCACCGCATTGCAAATAATTTTGCTTTAATAGTAAAAAAGACAACAATGTGTCTTGTCAATACAAAATATTATTCAGTTGAAAATATAAAAAACAAATGGCAAAGAAAATGAAGATTATTTTGAAAATGTAATGAAGAAAACAAAAGAATGCAACTTAAAACCTATCAGTGACTGCGATTGATAAAAATACTCAATATCTATTGTGTTTTCTTTGCACAATTACAAAATAAGCCCGAGTGCAAATGCATAAATTTGCTAGCATATTAGCACCGAATCTTGAATAGCCCTAATTTGTTGTTATGCTTGCAAATGGTTCAAATATATTTAACATTTGCTATGATGCAAGACTATTTGAATCGAATAGTGAACAGCCCTATTGAAATTTGAATACAAAATATTATCAAATATGCAAAAAAAAACTTCTAATGCACTTATAGTAAGTTTTGTTGCAAATGAAAAAAAAAGAAATTCTACGCCTAAGTTTTTTCCAATAAGAATATATCCTTGACAACACAAAAATAAATAGAAATAACAAGAATACAACAATTTATTACGATTATAAACACAGATTAGAAAATATGTTGTTTTTTTTATAAATGTGCATCATAAACACATTATATCGTGAATACCGCTAATAATATACATACAAATGTACACAAAAGTCAAGGTTTCAATATTTCAAGAACTCCAAACAAAATACGTACTGAGCACAACAGTCATGACAACATGCAATACAATGTTTGCTCATCAAAAAGTAATTAAAAAGTTATTTAAAAACCAACCTGTCATTACGCGAGGCATTACCTAAGAATGCCTAATCAAATCCAACATTAATAATGCGTTAACAGCAAATAATTTTCACAAGCAATCAAGCGCAGCTAATTAGAAACATTTGAGCTACTATAGACTCTAGGTACTGAAAGGACAAAGGACGCTTGCTATTCTGGATGCTAATGACAAACAGACGCTGTTGGCAGGGGAGCGCCATATAAACAAAAAAAAAACCCAAAAATGCACATGTCTTTATTAGGTATAAACATAAAAAAAAATATGACATGAATTATGATGAAACGAAGTGAAGTTACGAAAAAACAGGAGGTAGATGAAATAGACAAGATGTTTAGAGGAATATATTTTAAAATAGTGATTCCAGCAAAAGTGCTGGTAATAAAACAAAAACACATGACAGCCAAAAATGACAAACATGTTTGAATTATAATGATGTTGGACGTTCTCGCTGTTAATGATAGCTAAACAGCATGTTTGTAACGCTAGAAAAACTGGTACTAGTGGAAAAACGGATATGAAGGGAAATCATAAAATATGAAAATTAAAGCACCTGCTTGTTTTACAAGGTAAAGAGAATAAAAATAAATTCAAATTAACATGTCTTCAGAACTATCATAAATATAACAAGTTCATTAAGAGTACAATAATAAGCGGGTTACTTCAAATATGATTGTTGTATAGAAAATAAAGTTGAAGAGAGAGAAGATAGCATAAAGCTCTCGTGTTAAAACTACCCAGTAGGCTTTGGCAGCACTGCTAGCAGACCTTTGTTTGGATTTTGTAGTACCACGCACTCATATACAATTGCAGTTTCTTTTTTATATGAAGTGGTAAAATTTTTCAGGCCTACCGCTTTCGCTACCCAAAGGATGCTTTCTAGTAGCACTCTTTAGAAAATTCATGAATAATCTCCTCTTTCAATGAGGGGTAATAGAAGCACTAATGTATGCAGGAATGATAATCGAACTTCATTATGTATGGTTATAAAAATAGCTTCTTCTGGACTCTTTCTCATATTGGCTTTTAAATGAGGACTGGACAGAGTGCTCTTAGAAAAGTAATGCTAAGTAAGGACAATAAGTAGATTTGTCAAAAATAAACCGAAACATATTCAATCGTTACATAAAGCTTTTGTAGGTATACTTTTCTACTGTACTCCTTTTTTCAGGCCTCTTAGAAGTGCTCCTTGCGACAGCGATGAGGTCATGTGTTTAAACGCCAAAAATATCACTCAATTCATGTCTCTTTTTGAGGAGGACTCGCTGAATTGCCTATTGGGTAGTTGCACAATATGTTGGTGGTGACTTTGATCTATTTAACTTTGATCTATTTACAGATCCATGATACAATTATAATTATACAAGGTAGGAGTGACAGTTTTTTCGTCTTACACCAACTGTCAAAAATGAGAACGAAAAAAGTAAAAAAGAAAATTGAAAGTAAAATATTTCCGAGTGGGGGTTTGCTAAAAGAGTAGAGTTTAATGGAAGAACCAGTGTTGCCTGTTTGTTTACAAGCGAATGAATTACCCCTTAACTCCCTCAATATGAATGGTCTAGATCTTGTGAAGACAGATGCTCTGATCTTCGTCGAAATTATCACATTTTCAATGTTACAATAGATCCGGTCAAGTGCCTAATATTACTATGGGAACTGTTCAAGGAAGATACACGACCTGACGCCATCAGCTCGTGTGCTTCCCATGTCCACTCGGGCAGTTCACTAAGCCCATCCCTATACCATTGCCTTGATGCGCAATAGAACATCGCATTACCTAGATAGTTCGTTTTCGAAAAATTGTAGAACAATCTGCCTGCGAGTGTGTTCCCAAGCAGTTTTGAAAATTTGAACTATGAACCATCTTTAAATTAGTTAAAACTATAAAAGATCTATTAATTATTATAAGACAGAAGAAATCTTACCAATCAACCCAAACAAATTCAAATTAATTTTCTAAAAAAAAATGTGAAAAAAATCTACAACTCATGCTACTCTTCGACTCTTCGTCAATGACATTGAAAATTTCTACAATTTTATCTTCTCCCTTTGAAAAATGTTCATGGGAAAATTGTGAAAATTGCATTTATGCGTTACGCTATTTTGCTGCACTACTCCTACGTGTGGGTTATATTTTTCTAATTGCGTACAAACTCACACGAGAGTCAAGCGGATAGATAGTCAGAGAAAGAGCAAGTTAGCTGAAAACGCGTAAAATTGATGTTGTGTCATGTTAGGCGCTCATGCATTTATGCATTCAAGCATTCATGCTTTCATGCCTAGCTAAATGGCATGCATGTATTTTTCGAATGCGTTGGCAAGCCACGCCACGCCGACTTTGTAGGGGGTGGGGTGAGAAAAACATCGCTTATTTGATACACTTTGCTACACATGTTTTGTTCAATTCTACTAAATAAATTAATACACCGTTTTTATTTCTAGACACATTTTCCAAAAAATTATGGCACATTTGCACATAATGCGCAGAGATATATGTGTACATCTTTTCTTCGGTATTGCAGAAATGTATTCAAGATGCTTAAATTTTCCTTAAAGAATAATAAAAAATTCTGTTAAGATTATGGTGAATTGATAGATTACCTCTATCCGCTTTCTCTATCAATCTCTTCAACTTATGTGCAATTCTTTTTTTTATAGAAAAAAAACCAATAAATATACTTTTTTTTTTCGTTGCACAAAATTGCTTTATAATTGCAAACCGCCAAAACTAATTTCTTACACGAATTTCTGAATTTCATTATAACCTCTTTATACTCAAAAAATTTTATATTCGCTGCATTTTCCTACCCTCCCCTCTACTTGAAGCACGCCAGACATTTCATAAGTAGTCAATTGTGTGAAAATAATTTTTGGCACTCGCACGATAGCAGAAAAGCATCTCGATTGAGCATCCCAAAGCATTCAATTAAATTTCAATTTCTCTGCAAACAACAAAACCGCGCAACCGCATTATTGCTACATAGTAGAAAAATTACATAATTTGTCGCAGGAAAACGGCATAGTTTGTCGTAGGGAAATAACAAAGGAAGGATAAGTGAAAGGAAAAATTGAAAAATAATAGATACTTAAACAGTACTAGACTGATCAAGAAGTCCTTTTTTCTATTTTTATTTTCCTGAATAATAAAGTCCATTCTTATTATTCAACATAACCCTCCTTTTAGCTCGATACACTTAGTTTAGAAAACTTTCAACATTTTCATCCCTATTGTATAGTACGGTTTGTTTAATTCTTCAAAAACGTACTACATATCTATTTCCAATTCAAGTTCTTAATTTGATGTAAGCCTTTTTGCCGTGAGCGGTGAGCAAAAGATAAAAGTCGCCTGGGGCCATGTCTGGAGAATACGGTGGATGGAAGTGCAATGCAATGACTTGAGTGATGGTGCATTATCTTACAAAAAAATAACCATTTCTCTTATGAAAATATAGTCATTTTGCCTTAAGTGCTCATTCAAACGATCCTGCATAATAATAGCTTACGATATACGATCAATAATATGCCGCGGGAGTGCCAAAAATCAGTATCAGAACACTTCGACTAGACCAAACAAAGGGTTTTGCTTGTTATACCGATTCGAGTGAATTCTGGTGAACTGATGTTTCTTCATTATTTCATTACTAATTGACACAGAAAATCCTTCAGATCACGGCTTAACTTTGCTCAGAATCACATAATCGTTGATGTGTTTTTTGGTTGATTGTTAGTTAACACACGCGTTCATCCATCTTGCTACCAAATTTTTCATACCCAAATAAGGTCTGTCCCAAAAAAGTCCTTTTATTTTTTTTTCTGATAGCACAAAAACCAATGATTTTTTTTTTTCTAAAAAAATCTTTAATTTTATTGTTGAAGGAACATTGTCAAATAAACCTACAACTCAAGGAAATACACTTAAAAAATTTGTTAAGTTTTTGGTTTAGGTTTCGATTTTTACCGTCTTTTTGTTGATTACGATACGATACACATTAAAGCCTTTCTTTCGATTTTCCGATGTTCAGAGCAATTCCGAGTATTCGCATTTTTTGGTACCACAATGACATATTTAGCTTGGTACCAATCCATCGTTCTATAGGCGTAGTAAGCTGTTGCTAGGTCTGACCAAACTAGAATTAAACCTTGGTGCTGACGTTTTAAATGCCGCTTCAGACCCTCTTTAATATAAATTTAGGAGTTGATAGTGCGATCCCTTACAAATTCCCTACTTCGAAGGCAACATTTGCAAATGGCCTGCCAAACGATGTTTTTCTTTGGAAATTTGGTATGCGTTTGTGTTGTAAATTTCGAGGATAATCCACCCTTCTTAACCGAAGAACAATATTCGTGTCCAGGTAACTGCTTGAAATCCGCTTTACAGTACCTACGTTTCATCGTCCATCATCACGCTGTCAAATTTGGTCAGTTACTCACGATACAGTTTTCGAGCCCTATACAACGTCTTTTTCTTCTGACCTATCAGGTACTTTTTGCGCTATATAACTCCTCAGGTTGTCAAATTTTTAGATTCGTTAAACAGTTGATTTCGATGTTCCCGTTTTTGTCTCTGCATTAAGTACCGAAGTGTCTGGATGCTTCAAAAACAGCCACTTAACTTTTTGAGCCACCTCTTGGTTCATTGGACCGCTTTTTCGACCTGACCCTGGTTTCCTTGATAATTGGGGTGGATTTGTTTCGTTTCCAAATTCAACCTTTTAGTCTTCAAATGCAACATTGGTCAAATCAAATTTAACTTTCAACACTTCAAATTCAACTTTTTCGCTTAAAATACAACTTTATCTCAATATATGAAAGGAAAGCGTGCTGTTCGACACCTAATATCGCTCAAACTGTAATTATTACTTGCTATTACAGTGCTTTTCAAATTTGCACCCTAAAAGTATGTACAGAATATTTATTTTTGCAAATTTAATAAAATGATATGAATAAAACGAACAAATTGTTAGTCGTAATTTTTTTTCTCTTAATGGTTACAGCCAGTAGTAGGACGGGATTATATATTAGTAACCTGTCTGACTTATAAATAATTGATAAAAATTAAATTTTAAATGCGAAAAATTGAATTTGATTTGTTTTTAGTCGCTTTGAAGTTAGAAACCTGTATAACCAGCAGTAGCGGATCTACATACGGGCTGAAAGGGCTTTAGCCCCACCCCCTTGGAGAATTTTTTGTATGGAAAAAAATTGAAAAAAAAGTTGAAAAAAAAATAATTCCCGAAAATTTCTTATTTATTAACTCCGACATTATTCAATAAAATCAATCAAATCTTTCTGTACCTTACAATAAACAATAACAAAACTCCCAACATCTGACCCAAACACACAATCGAAAAAAAAACCCCGGTAGCACATTTATTTTGAAAATTATTCATGTGTGAAAAATGCTTACAATTGAGTGCGTTTGCAATTTTTCACAAGCAATTCCAAACAAATACTTTAACAATTGATATGGAAACGTGCGTCACACAACTAACTGCTAATTATGTAACGCTCAATTAGCTGTTGTTGTTATAAACAAAGAAAAACGAACTCCCTACCATCAGGGGTCGAGCACAGTTTTTCATGCAAAATGAAGTAAATTTTTCAGAGTTTCAAACTCCGGTGCCCTTAACTCAACTCTTCTGTTGTTTCTCTATTCAATCAAATATTCACTCCAGCTCTGACAGGCTATGACAAGTCGTCAGTCTTTATTTACTCGCATACAAATGAGCGCTAGTGCGCGAGTATCTCGAATTGTTGGCTTAGAGCAGTTGGCGGCTGCCGCTAAACGCCGCCAACACCACCGCCACCGCTCTTGGCTTTTGCTACTGCAGCTGCTCCCGGTTGAATTTAACACCTTCCTCCTAAGCAATCACAAATCAATTCAACTGGAAAATTTGTTTGTGCATTTCGTATGCATTTCTATTGACGTAGATATGCATATTTATTGTTCTCTATGTATTTTTGTAGTTGTGCGTGTGTTTGTATTTGTGTCCGTGTTTACCTAATTAACACAATGTGCAGTTGTAGATACTATTTTGTTTCAAATACAGTAGCCATTAAGTAAACTTACGCTGCTCATAACTTTATGTAAACATCAACGTATTGATAAACAACAGTTTGAAGGATTTGTTTAAAGGTAAACAACAATTGGTAAATGCATCACAGTGCAACTACAAATGAACATTCATATGCATGTCATTCTACATTAATATATTTTTTTCGATATTATTATAGAGGCGAAAGTGGAGAAATTAAACAACTTGGCGTTGGATAACTGCATGAAGATCTCTCATGTGAAATATTACGATTGTTTACAACCTAAATTTACTTTTCACAAAATTTTTTGCGTTTAACTCTTTGCGGCCGTATGTCTTCTCTCAGCCACCAAAGTGTTTTTAACGTTCCAGTCGTATGTCTGCTCTCAACCACCAAAGCTTTTTTTACCATTTAAGTCGTATGCTTCATATTGGAGACTGCTTTGAAAGATACCACCCGATGAATAACTATAAAATATACTTTTTACAAACAATTAACATATTATTATGTTACATATATCTAAAGTTTAAAAAATAATTAAAAAATTTTATTTTTCCTTCATAATCTTGCATATTGCGTATTACTGTTCTTTCAACGAAAATTAATTCCAACCACCATGACACCCATACATAAAAATATAATACGATCACAAAGGATTCATGTTTATTTATACCCTGTAAATACTTTCAGAGTGCCACAAAAAAAAATAACTCTAAAAAGAGTATTTCTTATGTGTGTTTTATGAGTAAACAATAAAAATACTCCTAAAGGAGTCTTTGATATGATTGTAAAATGATTGCTCAGAAATAAGACCCTAAAAAGAGTATTTTTTATGCGTATTTTGTGAGTACGCAATAAAAAGACTCCTAAAGGAGACTTTGATATGATTGTAAAATAACTGCTCAAAAATAGGACTCTTCACAGAATCAATATTATGCTTGCTTTATGAGTTCTCATAAAAAGAACTCATTAAAAAGTCCTAAATAAGACGGTATTATACTTATATTGCATGATATATGCGTATTTATAAAAAGAACTCATAAAAGAGTCTTATATACGAGTGTTTTATGAGAACTCGACAATTAGGCTCTGAACGGTTTTTATAAACTTTAAAGCTATATTTTTATCTTCTCAATAGATAAAAACGTTGGTATGTATGTCTGACCATCACGGCTGATCCTCTGTAATTTGTAATGTGATAGTAATTTCTGAGAATGTGAATATTTTTTCGAAGAGAATGCTCCAATACGTCATAATTTATCTTTCAGTCATTCAGTGTGCAGTTGAGGAGCTTGTAGAATCGAATGAAGTCAAATCGAATATGGTAAAGTGAAATTTGTAACTTTTAATTTTTCTACAATTACTTTTTATTTGAAATGTTTAAAAAAAATATTTTTGTCATTTTTTTTTTATTTTTCAATTATAAAATATTTTAAATAGATTTCAATCTAAAAATATATTTCAACCTAAACGGATCATTGTTACTTCTATGAGTTCTAAAAGAGTCTTCATTATGAGTCTTTAAAGATTCCATTACATGATTCTTAAAAGAGTATTAAATGAGTTATTAAAAGAGTCTTCATTTGGAGTCCAAAAGACTAATTCATATAAGTTCTGAAAGAGTATTTATTATGAGTATTTAAAGAGTCTTTATTATGAGTCTTAAAAGAGTAGTAAATATGAGTCGTAAAAGAGTCTTAATTTTGAGTCCAAAATGAAACATAAATCTAACCTATGATAATGTTCTCTTATAAGAGTCTTTTGAGCGCATTAGGACGATAAAAACTCATTTATATGTATTTGATATATATTATTTAATAAATATATCAATGCAATACTTTCCTTATGGCGTTCTTCTCTGAAATATGGATCCAATGAATGCACCCGATAGTAAATGGACACACGACGAAATCGAATATTTCTTACATACGATGTAGTTGTGAGATCTTCAATGTCTGTTCAAAATTCTCAATTACATTTGTTCCAACATGACCGGTCCTCATAGATTGATGACATCTGCCTTACACAGTAAGCGGCCATTGGAGTAGGTGTGCTGTTAAAATGTCACAGGAAATAACAAAACGTAAAAAACTTTCAAAATCTTATTATAAAAAAAAGAGTTGGCTGTGCCGTGGACACACCCGTTGTTGATGTTGATGTTTGTGTTGATGTTGATATTGATGTTAATGTTGATGTTGATGTTGATGTTGATGTTGATGTTGATGTTGATGTTGATGTTGAGGTTGATGTTGATGTTGATGTTGATGTTGATGTTGATGTTGATGTTGTGTTGATGTTGATGTTGATGTTGATGTTGATGTTGATGTTGATGTTGATGTTGATGTTGATGTTGATGTTGATGTTGATGATGATGTTGATGTTGATGTTGATGTTGATGTTGATGTTGATGTTGATGTTGATGTTGATGTTGATGTTGATGTTGATGTTGATGTTGATGTTGATGTTGATGTTGATGTTGATGTTGATGTTGATGTTGATGTTGATGTTGATGTTGATGTTGATGTTGATGTTGATGTTGATGTTGATGTTGATGTTGATGTTGATGTTGATGATGATGTTGATGTTGATGTTGATGTTGATGTTGATGTTGATGTTGATGCTGATGTTGATGTTGATGTTGATGTTGATGTTGATGTTGATGTTGATGCTGATGTTGATGTTGATGTTGGTGTTGGTGTTGAGGTTGGTATTGGTGTTGGTGTTGGTGTTGGTGTTGGTGTTGGTGTTGGTGTTGGTGTTGGTGTTGGTGTTGGTGTTGGTGTTGGTGTTGGTGTTGGTGTTGGAGTTGGAGTTGTTGTTGGATTTGGAGTTGGTACTTTTCTTTTAGCTTTTCTTTTGCTTCTTCATTGGTTGTGCTCTAATTTCAATTAATCCAGCAAAAGTGATGCATATGCGTCACATTAGGCGGTTCCCTGAGTGTCTTTGACGCGCCGTCAATTTGTTTTTTTTTTGTCATATGCCCGGAGACCTCACCTTCGTTTTCGTTCCTTAAAATTTACCGTTGCACCAGTAGTCACAGAGTTAAAAATCCATGCAACGTTTTTTCATGGGTGTAGCATTTTTACTGCATTATGTGATTGCATCCCTGAAATCATGAAAACAAGAATTTTTTTTTTAATTTAGCTTTGAAGCGTAATAACACATCCATGCTGTCGTAAAACAAAATTTACCGTAGCACTCCTCCTGAGTGAGTAATAATTCCATGCAACGATATTACATTTCTGTTACATAAGCTGCTATATTCATAACCAGACGACGCCGGAATTTTTTTTTATTTTTGTCGTAAAGCCATGTATAAAACCTTAATTTTCCTTTTTAAACTTTTATCGTAGGTTATATACTCATTAAGTAAAAATTCAATGCAACGCCGCTGCATGAATGTTGCGTTATCGAGTTTTGAGCGGCTCTCTCAGCGTCCCCATGATGTCAGAAATTTTTTGTTTATTTTTGTTGTGAGGGCTTACAGTAGGCCTTTATTGGCGTATCGTATTTTTAATCCTAGCACTAATACTGAGCGAGTAACAATTCCATGTAACAAATTTTCAGTTGTGTTGCTTAAACAGTTTCCCCTGCGACCCGATGATGTTTTGAATTTTTGTTTTATTTTTATAATGAAGTCAAAGAATTAACCTTTACGCTCATATCATATCATATCATTTTTAATCATAGCTCTTATACTCAGCGAGTAATAATTCAATGCAACGCAGATGAATTTTTAAAAAATTCATTTTTCAACTTTTTTGGAAACCTGAGCAGTACAACGTAACTTCGTCACGTCAAAAATAAGAGTATAAATCGTACGAAGAAATAGCAAAAATTGTTGGAAAAAGTCATGATAATGTTCAAAATTTTATACATAATTTTAATTTAACCAAAACTACAGAAAAAAAACATCGATTAGGCAGACCAAGCAAGCTTTCAGAACGTGAAATACGAAATGTTATCAAAATTGCCACCGATGAACCCAAAACAAGAGCTATTGATATCGCAACAGAACTGGAAAAATCTAATAAATTTGTATTCATTCATTCTGAAACAGTTGGGAATATTTTGAGAGCGAACGATTTTAGTGGAATTTCAAGGAAGAAACCATTCATAAACCTAATTAATTTAAAGAAACGGTTTGAGTTTGCAAAACTCCAGAAAAATAACGGTTTGGATTTCTGGAAAAAGTCGAATATAATATCGATGGCTTCATTCCAGAGTATGCTAAGTCTAGAAAGTGAATTTTGCAGGAGACGCGTTCAAAGTTTATTTGGAATTTCTCAAAAGCCGTATAAGATAGAAACTAAATTTTTTCGGGCTTAAAAGCATATTTATTGCAAAATTTTTTTATTGTGTTCGACTTTAAAATTTTTTTTTATATCAATCCGAATTAAAAAAAAAAATCTCCTTGAAAAAATGCCAAGTTGACTTAGCATACTCTGGAATGAAGCCCTCGATATATTCGGTAGATTATTGAGTAAATACTCTACTGATATTGAAAATTAAAAAATTTCGTCAATTAATCGTCTGCATAGCTTTTTAAAGAAATGCAGCCAGCCATTCTAACCACGATTTTGAAAATCTGAAAGTTTTCTCGATAATTGGCTCATCTACATGACATTTCCTCTGTTCAGACACCTCAATTATATTGAAATGTGTAGGCGTTCCCCTCAGCGAATTCCACAAGAAAAATCCTTACCAAAATAATATATCGCACACCCTCTTCAAAAGTGACATAACTCGAAATTTTTCAATTTTGACTTTTTAATGAAAATCAATTCGTAATGCACATCTCCATCGACTATCGAAATTTTGTTTTAATTTGATTGCTCGTTAATTTTTAAAAATTGTATTCAAATCATTTTGTATTCTTCTTTTGTATGAAGTTGCTTGAAAACGAAATAGTTTTTTGACTCTCTTGAAAATTTAAAAATTTTAAATTGTGTCGTTTTTGAAGAGGGTGTGCGATATGATAACTCCTATAGAGTTAAGCTCTTTGGCAATAAAAAATTTTACTTCCTTCTGATGGTTTTCAGAATTTTAATAACCAACTTAAGCTCAAAACTATGGCAACTGCAGAAGAGAAACTTTAATTATGCACAGGGCACAATACATGCAAGAACTTTATCGAGTGGAATATATGACTGCTTCCTTAGAATGAAATTATAAACGACACTGAGAGAAATATGTATTCTACATAAAAAGAGATCCGTCAATTTGAGCTTTATGAGAATCGATGCACATGATAAACCTCACACGTATAAATTATTTACGTGCGAATGGAGTGTAACGCAGCGTAAGTGAAAAATATGCTTCACAGACATGACTGTCGAGAAATGCATTTTTAAAAAGGTAGAATAAAGCACAGTAAAAGATAATAAGCAAAAAAAAAGAACTTAAGAACAAGGCACAATAAAGCAAATTATTACCAGAGAGCTGCACTTGCGGAAATGCACACACATGGCATAAAGCAATGTGTTCAATACACTCACAGACGAAGGCGAAGACGATTGTAATAATAAAAATAATAGCGATGTGTTAAATAAAATAAGAAGTAGAGGTTTGAAAAAAAAACAAAAAGGCTATGCAGGATATGCGCGCTTCGAATACATGTGTTATGCAATATCAAGCAGGCTATGGTGGAGAAAAGAGGGCTTGAAAAAAATGCTCGATAAGGTGGTTAAATAGAGGCAATACTTGGCATTCCTGCCGGTCTCTTTACTTTTGCTATTTATTTTTCTACTTTCGCATAATAACTGCCAGGAATGCGACCAGGATAACAAAGCGAAAAGTAGTTAGAAAGGAAAAAAGTAGAGAATGATATAAACGCCTTTGCTATAAGTTATGAAAACTTTGCGTTAATGCAATTTTATGGCTTTTTCTGCTCTCAGATAAATGCAAAAAATGCACACTCTATAAGCAGCAATAAGGATCAATGCGAATAATGTGTATGCCGCAAGGATAATCGGTTTGTGGAGCAAGGAATTTTCTTATATTTTGTTCACCAAGTAAATTGCACAGAAATATGGCATATTTGGCGGCGTTAATTGAAGCATCTTGGTTAAATTCTTTTAGGGCGTAAAACTGGTTTTTATATAATTTATAAGGAGCACTTTTTTTTTGTTGCAGTCATAATTTAGGGTTGTTTGTTGGAGTTTTTATGGTACAGTGAGGCCTCGATTTTCCGTGATTCGATTAACCGGCAACATCAATCATCCGTGAAAGAAAAAGACAATTTTTTTTTTTTTGCTTCGATTTAAATTTTTTTTTGCATCGTTTAACCGTGATAACCTCTAGTATCCGGGATTATAAGCACAATTGTTTTTTCGATTTCTTTTGAATAATCAAACACGATGTGAACATAGCGAAAATGGGGAATTCCCTTGTTTGCATACGATGAGTGAGAAGCATATAACATTTTTTTTTTTAAATTACTTAGCAATAAATTCTTATGCTTGCTTTTTTCTAGCAAAATACTTTTGTTTTCTTATATTATTTAAACATGTACATTAAATGCTTAAATTTGTTACTGTAAAACTATGTAGAACAATATTCCTTTATCAATTAAAAAAAAATATATAAAAAAAACTACTAAAATTTGTTACTCAATTAACCGGGAAAATCGATTATCCAGAATGCTTCCGGTCCCGAACATTACGGATAATCGAGGCCTCACTGTATTATGGGAATTCTTATTTCCTATTATTTTTGGTGATAAGCAAAAATGTGTGGGATTTGCTAGACATGCTTGATTAGAGTGCAACGAATTTTAAATGCCAACCCCAATATTTAAGACACGAATTTTTTGGACCATTTCGACAGTTGGTCCATTTTGTTTCTAATGCTGCTTCAATCAATCATTGCGGATTTTGATTATGAAACCTTGACAAAGATTTTACATGTCCGTTTTCCCTTGAAAATCATTTTGGCGGATGTAACATGAGAAAAAATTTACTTAGAAAACGCACTTTTCGATGCAAAGGGTGATACAAATACACGTAAATTCCTTTTTTTATTATTTGGTGCGGTTGATTTTTTTTATTTGGGGGGCTGTTAAAGATCGATGCTATACGGTGAGTACCAAAACGATCCTGATCTTAAACGCGAATATCGTGGAAGTCATTCCTGGGACAAAAATCATCAACAAAGCTTAGCCAGACAAAGATAAGGATATGAATAAGGATCAGGATAAGGATAAGGATAAGGATAAGGATAAGGATAAGGATAAGGATAAGGATAAGGATAAGGATAAGGATAAGGATAAGGATAAGGATAAGGATAAGGATAAGGATAAGGATAAGGATAAGGATAAGGATAAGGATAAGGATAAGGATAAGGATAAGGATAAGGATAAGGATAAGGAACAGGATAAGAATAAGGATAAGGATAAGGATAAGGATAAGGATAAGGATAAGGATAAGGATAAGGATAAGGATAAGGATAAGGATAAGGATGAGGATAAGGATAAGGATAAGGATAAGGATAAGGATAAGGATAAGGATAAGGATAAGGATAAGGCTAAGGCTAAGGCTAAGGATAAGGATAAGGATAAGGATAAGGATAAGGATAAAGATAAGGATAAGGATAAGGATAAGGATAAGGATAAGGATTAGGATAAGGATAAGGATAAGGATAAGGATAAGGATAAGGATAAGAATAAGGATAAGAATAAGGATAAGGATAAGGATAAGGATAAGGATAAGGATAAGGATAAGGATAAGGATAAGGATAAGGATAAGGATAAGGATAAGGATAAGGATAAGGATAAGGATAAGGATAAGGATAAGGATAAGGATAAGGATAAGGATAAGGATAAGGATAAGGATAAGGATAAGGATATGGATAAGGATAAGAATAAGAATAAGGATAAGGATAAGGATAAGGATAAGGATACGGATACGGATAAGGATAAGGGTAAGGATAAGAATAAGAATAAGAATAAGAATAAGAATAAGAATAAGAATAAGGATAAGGATAAGGATAAGGATAAGGATAAGGATAAGGATAAGGATAAGGATAAGGATAAGGATAAGGATAAGGATAAGGATAAGGATAAGGATAAGGATAAGGATAAGGATAAGGATAAGGATAAGGATAAGGATAAGAATAAGGATAAGGATAAGGATAACGATAAGGATAAGGATAAGAATAAGGATAAGGATAAGGATACGGATACGGATAAGGATAAGGATGAGGATAAGGATAAGAATAAGGATAAGAATAAGGATAAGAATAAGGATAAGAATAAAGATAAGGATACTAATTAGGATAAGGAGGGGATAAGGATAAGGATAATTATAAGGATAAGGATAAGGATAAGGATAAGGATAAGGATAAGGATAAGGAGAAGGATAAGGATAAGGATAAGGATAAGGATAAGGATAAGGATAAGGATAAGGATAAGGATAAGGATAAGGATAAGGAGAAGGATAAGGATAAGGATAAGGATAAGGATAAGGATAAGGATAAGGATAAGGATAAGGATAAGGATAAGGATAAGGATAAGGATAAGGATAAGGATAAGGATAAGGATAAGGATAAGAATAAGGAAAAGGATAGGGATAAGAATAAGGATAAGGATAAGGATAAGGATAAGGATAAGGATAAGGATAAGGATAAGGATAAGGATAAGGATAAGGATAAGGATAAGGATAAGGATAAGGATAAGGATAAGGATAAGGATAAGGATAAGGATAAGGATAAGGATAAGGATAAGGATACGGATAAGGATAAGGATAAGGATAAGAATAAAGATAAAGATAAGGATAAGGATAAGGATATGGATAAGGATAAGGATAAGGATATGGATAAGGATAAGGATAAGGATAAGGATAAGGATATGAATAAGGATAAGGATACTGATGAGGATAAGAGCACGGAGGTTGAGGACAAGATTCATGAACAAAGCAAAGGATAGGTACAAGAGTAGAAGATACGCTGTCACGTCAAAACCTACGGGTGTGTCAACGACACAGCCAACTTATTTTTTCTTGTCAAAGAGAGAGAGATCTTTAATTTCTTTACCCACTAGGCATTGAGCCCGTATATTTTTCATGACTTTATTTAGTTTACTTCGATTCCCACGTTGACGATTATCCTGTTGCTGTTGTTTATGTATGTTGCTTCCTCCGATTACACCAAGTGTTTAATTGTGCTTATCTGCTTTTAGGGTTGCCTTAAAACTGTTGCTGATTACTTTAATATCAAGAGGTGTGTCCTTGCTAAATTTTTCCCCTCTACTTATTTTGTGTTTTCGAAAAAGTAATGGGAGTATTTTCATGCATTTGTCAGGCAACGTTTAATTTTATCCTTCAAGCAGATAAGCAGCGATCAAAGCAACCCTATTTTTAAGGATACTGATCATAAATGAATGCAAAATTTTGTCTAAGAATTATGCAACTCATCGATGGAACTCTGGCCCGCATTCTGAATTATGAAATTTTCTAGCGAAGTGTGAGAGAAAAAAAAAATTTCGATGACGTTTTTCACGGCAGTGTTTTTGCATATTTGAGATTTATAGTTTGATACAACACAAAAGTGACTGTGGTTCTGTTACAGACTTCCACTGCGTTACACCCTCTTTCTTTACGTTCCAAAGTCATTATTTGAAAAGCCATAAAATCGCATTTTAAATTAACATCACTTGAGTGATTTTTATGTGATTTTAATAAAAACACAATAAAACTCTAATAGAAACTGAGTTATAGGCGCAACCAATCGATATGTAATATAAATGACAGCCGCCTTCTAAATGTAGAACAAATACAACGCTGCAGCAAGCCATAGATAAAAACTTCAAATAGTTAACTTTTTAAATTGAATTCAATTAAAATTTTACGAGCCACTCATAGACAATTGCTGTGTTGCCCAGTGTATGCCATAATTTCTAGAGCACGCGTGTCGTTGTTGCTGCAACCACCCGTATTTTAAGTGGTTAAATGGCAATTTATAAAATTAGTTTTGGCAATTTTAAAATTATTTAACTTAACATTAAAAAAAAAAACAAATTTTAAACGGAAGCATTTTGTAAAGATTTCCATAACAATTCATTTCAAAATGTGCCTTAAAAATTTTAATATTCTTATTGTCTGCTGCATATTTATGGGTGTTGATCATAAAGCGGCGCGCGCAGCGGCAGTCAGCTTGTTCTGTTTGAGGGTGCGCTTTCAACGATTTATGGTTTGTTTTCACTGCTTTATCGCAATGACAGATAGTTACAGAATGTAGCCAACGAAGTGCAACGAATTGTTGTTCTGTTAGATTTTCATTGATTAAAATTTGTTGACAATTTGGGTTAATTTTTCCTATTTTTTTTAATAGAAATTTCCAAGAATTTTATTTAAAATTTATTTACAATTAAAGGTTATTTTTCATTGTGCTTTTTTTGGTCACTTTTAGTTTATTTGGTGACAGCAAATGTGTTATTAATTGCTTGTTTTTTGTAAATTTATAGCACTTTTATTTTTATTTATTGAGTAGTGGTAAATTGAAAAGTTAGGGGTAAAAAGCGATGTATTATTATGAATAGAACGGTTAAAGTTAAAGGCACCAAATTGTTAGAAATAGAAATAAAGTATGTACAAAAAGTTAGTTCCACCGTTTTTTTTATTTTTAATTCAAAAATATATGTATGTGTTGAAATGTGTCCGATCTGCTCTATCATGAGCCATATTTGAAAGTAACTTTCGCCATTTTTGATTTATAATTCAAACAGACCTGGAATGAGGAAAGGTACCTAGTGTGCCAAAAACTCGATTTTCAGGTTTTTGTTGATTCTGACTTAGAAAAGTATGCCGAATCGACTGGTGGGAGTCCCAACCCCCTAACCTCTTCACAATTTAACGCAATACTAGCAGTAAACTTGAAAATATATGGTGCAAAAGTTCTTAAGAAGGTATACTAGAGTGTATCGACTTATATGGGAAAAATTTTAGTCCCAATTCCGGTACTAAAATTATATAGTATGTGAAAAATCCTTTCGATTGGTATATTTTGTTTTGGTCTGCACCAATTTTGGCGTTCCCGAGTTGGTTTTTGTGCATTTTGAACAATTTTTGCTGTAGAGACCCATTAATCGCTGATTTAAAAAGAAAATCAAGTGTTTCAATCAATTTTGATGATTTTCCTTGTTCAGGTCTTTATCCAACCGTGTGACTCACGAAAATATCGAAAAAATTATGCTCGCAGATTGTCGTGTGAGCATATGGTATATGGCAGTCGATCTTGGCGCCTCGTTCGAATCGGTACAGAGCATTATGCGACAAGAGACGAGATGAAGCGCACACATCTCATCTTGTACGTGACAAAGAACAACTAATATGGAATACTCCATATTCACCCGACATGTCTTTTTGCGACTTTTTCCTATACCGACTTAGTAGCTTAAGTACCAATTCGCGGAAAGTGATTTGAGACGATTGAGGCGATAAGAGAGAATTCGCAAAAAGGAGGTGAAGGCGATTAAAGAGGAAGCTTTCAAAATTAGAGGAGATTACTTCGATGGAAATAATAATAATATCAATGAATAATTGAACCGTTTTCGTTTTATTGAAGAATTCCGTGTATTTTTTATCAGAAGATATATTATTAATATTTTGTATATTGTCTATATAATCTACAATATCGATATTATCTATATTATCTACATAATATATATTATTAATACTATCTAATTTATTTATATTATCTATATTATAAATATTGTCTTTATTATCTACGAGCCCAAACCACTATTAATTCGTACAGCAAGCACTTTTATGCCAATGTAACATGTAAGGGTACATATTTTATTAAATAATATTGACAACACTATTAAATTTATACTTTTCTGAAAGTTTGTTTTATTATCTTTAATTTCATAAACAAATATGTGCACATATCATGATAAAAATTTTTGAAAACAGAAATTAACGGAAAGTCCATTTATTTTGATAAAAAAAATTTGACCACTATTAATTCGTACAGTGGAACATTTTCTAATTTAATACAGTGTAACGCCCCCTTTGCTTTTTAAAACAGCTTCTAATCGCTTTGGCATTGTATCTATTAATTTTTTACACTCTTCAGGGGTTATAGAGTCCCAAATTTCCTGAATTTTGGCTTTTAATCCGCTAAGAGTGCGTTGTGGGTCATTTCGTAACTTCCTTTTCATGAGTGCCCACACGTTTTCGATTGGGTTAAAGTCCGGGCTAGATGATGGCCAGTCCAGAACACTAATACCATTTTCTTGTAGACATTTTTTTGTTTTTTTGGCTGTATGGGATGATGCACAGTCTTGTTGAAATACATATTCGCCACAGTCAGCTAGCTTTGGTACTAACGGAATGAGATGTTCTTCCAATATATTAATATATTTTTCTGCATTTACTGTTCCCTTCATAAAGTGAAGCTGACCGACACCCTTTGAGGACATACATCCCCACACCATAATGCTAGCTGGAAACTTTACAGTACGCTTTAAGCAGTCTTTATGATATGCCTCTGTGCTTTTCCGAATCACCCTTTTTCTGGCATCACCGACGCATACGTCAAACTTTGATTCATCGCTAAATATAATGGTGTCCCATTGCCTTTGTACCCAAGAACGTCTTTCTTTTGCCCATAATAAACGTTTTTTCATTTGAAGTACAGTAAGTAAGGGCTTTTCTTTGGCCCTAAAAAATTCAAGTTTCAATAAATGTTTTTCGTATCACCAGTAGTAGAGTGTTAAACTTACTTTATAAACACCATAACCTATATCTTTCATTTGCCGACGCGTCCATTCACGTTTAATGGTTTTTCCCAAGTCTTTCTGACCACTCTGAAGCTATGTCTCTAATAGTGCCTCGACGATTTTTTTTAAGTATAACTTCTAAAGCTCTTTTGTCGCGAATCGTTATTTGGGAGACCCGGCCTCTGTTTGCAACGTTATTGCTACAATTCCCATTTTTTTTGTATTTTTGAACAATACTTGATACTGTTGATCTGGGAAGCTTTAATTCAACCGATATTTCGCTATAGCTTTTTCCCGATTTGACTTTGTCAATAATCAATAATCGAATTTCTTCACAAACTGGCTTACAACGTGCCATCGTTGAACAATTAATCACAAATAAAAGAAACAACACGAAAAAAATCGTGTTATTGTTCAATTGCATTTCTTTACTCTAATAAAACGGTAAATTTTCATTATTTGCTTACATTTTAATTTTCAGAGTTGTTTTTAGCTGAATTTATACACTGTACGAATTAATAGTGGTCAAATTTTTGTTATCAAAATAAATGAACTTTCCGTTAATTTCTGTTTTCAAAACTTTTTATCATGATATGTGCACATAATTGTTTATGAAATTAAAGATAATAAAATAAACTTTCAGAAAAGTATAAATTTAATAGTGTTGTCAATATTATTTAATAAAATATGTACCCTTACATGTTACATTGGCATAAAAGTGCTTGCTGTACGAATTAATAGTGGTTTGGGCTCGTATATTATATGTTTTATTAATATTGTCTACATTGACTACATTACCTATATTTCAATATTAAATATCAATATTGTCTTTTTTATCAATACTATCTTGATATCTATATCATATTTATTATCTAAAATATATTATCTACTTTATCTATGCTATCTATATTATCAATATTAGCTATATTGTCTATATTATCTATTTTATCCATATCACCTTTATTATCTGTATTATCTATTATATCTATTGTATATATAATCTATATTATCTTTATTATCTATATTGTCTAAACATTATACAAGGTGTGGCTAAAGTACTCACCCAATGTTCTTTTGCTATATTTTTTTTTTTAATAAAAAACTTTGGTTTTGCTTGTGAAATTTGTTTATTTCATCCATTAGAATTTATTCCATCAAGTTGAGAAAATGATGTTGGCCAAGTGGCCGCTGCCAGAGTTGATGATACGTTGATGATACGGGCTCGTTTTATGGCATTTTCCATCACTCTTGCTAGAACTTCGGGTAAAAGGTTCTCGCATTCTTGGCGAATATTCTCCTAAAGAGCTTGAAGAGTCTGAGGCTTGTTAAAGTACACCCGCGACTTCAAAAAACCGCATAAAAAGAAGTCTGGAGCAGTAAAATCGGTTGGCGGTCAATAGCTAACAGCTTATGCAATGTCTGCATTTTGTAAGGGAACATCTTCAAATCTTTCACCAAAATTCTGCGTAGAAACCTCCGGCTAATGCCCAATTGTGTGTCACGTCGTCTGGTCGATGTTCCAGGCTCTTCTTCGCCATCTTAGGTAATAGCAGCGATATTCTCAGCAGAACGGCTGTTCCGGGGTCGTCTAGCCTTGGGAAGATCTCGTGTCGTCCCAATCTCTTCAAGGCGAGTGGCCAAATCCACAGTGTTTGTCTAGTTGGTGTTGGACCGACAGGAAATCTGCGACGAGATTTATGCTGCGCCAACAAAACTTACAAATTGTTGCGCAAAAAAATGGAAACAATTATTCCGCGTTCTTGCGGAGTAAACCAATTCATGGCTTTTCGATTTGTATTCTGCGTTTGTTTACTTCACAAATGTCAAAACCGAATTAACATTTCGTGCCATTTGCAAAAGTTATAGGGTGTTCCAATAGTGTGATTACTTTTGCTCCACCATGTAGCAATTTTAGCTCAAAAACTTACTTAAGTTCCATGAGTTTCTACATTATCTGATAAGGTTGTCGCCATGATTTGCTCGGAATATATTTTTATGAGTCTTCATGAGAATCAGGTCTTATAAAGATTTGTCCTCTCCTAATTTCTTTCTTTATTTCAAAAATGAAACCACGCACCCGTACAAAAAGCCATGCTTAAACAAGTAAGATGGTTGCAAGGTTCTTTTTTTTTCTTATTCTGTTTTTCTAATTTCTTATAATTTTTGCCAAACATTTATTCCGCCATTGCAACGAATAATATTAAATGTACTCTTATTCGAAAAGAGTACTTGGTGTCAGTAAGATGTAGGCTTGATTTTATACTCCATAGCGTTGTTAGCTCGCTTTTTTTGGTTGATGCCAGATATCAGTAGTTTGCGCCTTGCAACACAAGAGCTATACTGAGCCTTGTGCTGCACTCTTTTGACTCTTGACGAGTGAGCATCCATACCAAACTCTTCTTGGGTCTCAGCAGCAATCTAGGAGGATGTTATTCTTGGCTTTACTTTTACCTCGCGGATAATTTTAGTGCGTTCCCGATCGCTAAACTTGGATGGTAGTACAGTGAGCTTAATACTTTCAAAGTTCGATGAAATTTTAAAGCATTGTACAATACTTTGAATTGAAAATCGGCTTTCTCCATCTCCGATTCCCCGATCTTAGCACACTATATCTCTTGATTTTGCAAATATAGAATAATTTTCTGCTCCGATTCGGTGGTCTCCTTCTGTTTGTTATTTATTTATTGCTCAATACTTGCCTAGATCAAGATCAATTTAATAAGAGCGACAAATTAAATTGCGCTTCTTTTTCACAACAACTCAATATAACCTCCAACACATGTTTTTCACAATAATGTTGCCAGAAATATAGTATCTTAAAAACTATTTTATTATCAAATACATCTTAGACGTTGAACTATGAAAATCTTGAATGAAAATCTTAAAATTAGCATATATTAAAATTTTGTTAAACCTTCCATGGTACATTGCAGCACACTCCAAGCACATTTTGCTAAGATTTCCATTTTCTGAAAAAAAAAATATTTATAACATATAAAGCATGACTATAGAAATATATTTTAATTTTTATGCAGCACATTATAGCACATAGCAGGCGAAATGCAGCACATATTTCATATGAAATGGCAAACTGACTGCTGGCAGAGCTGTCTTTATGCACAAGGAATAATCCTAGAATAAAGTTATATCAAGACCATCCTGTGTATCGCTGTACATCGCTGCTGATACAGGGTGGTCTTGATATGACTGAATAGTTGAATTAATTGAAAAAGAAAATTACCTCAACAGGAATTTTGAACTCGAAATATATTACTTTTTTTGAAAATTTTCACACTTTTCGGACAATTAATATACTACACTTGGATATATAAAATATAGTTATATTATCTGGTGTATAAAATATAGTTGAGTGACTTTTGGTGTAACAAATACATCAACTAAATTTTATTTTATGCTACAAATTTAAAGTTGCTCTAATACAATGTAAAAAAATTTCATTATAAAATATACTCCAAAATTCGAAATTTCCAATACACCCACTTTTGATCAATACCCCGAATGTGTACAGTACTTTTCCTCAAAATGCCCACTTGGTTATATACTTGTCATGAAATGTTATATTATTATTAGTAATTATTTAGAAATAGCAATATAATTGTTGATTATTTCCAATGCAACGATTCCGAGTATTTATTTAGATAATAATTATTTTGATGTGCCCCGAATTTCATCAGAAATTTCCAAAACGTGCCACCTATACAGATGCCTCTATAAACAATAACAAAGCAATTAATTTCAAATTATAATCTTAAGTTAGAAAACAAAAAAACAAACTAACCATTGATACATCTTTAGTCTTTAATCCTCAACAGTAGCTTCCAGGGTAGCCAATGATTATGGCATCAAGTGGAAATTTGTTATCATAAGATAAATACTATAAGTCGACTAAGTAGTTGAAAATAAAAAAAAACAGATGGTAGTCCAAAAAAAAAGAACAAAAACAAAAGAAAAACAGCTACAAATAAAAATTGTAAATAGTATAGTTCGAAGAAAACACATTTCACATTAATACATATACATACATACCTACATAGTTCGAGGAGATGCTTGAAGACTTGAAGTTCATTGTACAAGTTCATGAACTTCAACTTCAACGGGGTGATGATGGTAATAATGATGTTTGTGCCTCTTATGTTGTGCCTGTTTGTGTTTGAACTTCAACCAAAAATTCAAGGCAGACAAAGTCAAGTGAGTGTTGAAAAGTGGCAACATGCATATTTATTGTGGTGTAAGTTTTGCTTCAAAATCGGTTCACTTTTTCTTGAAGTGCTTGAGGTAAATATTGTTTTTGTGTTTTTTTTTTTATTTTAAGCCGTTTACAAAATTTTATTTTATTTTGGAGTTGTTTAACTCTTAGCGGTAACTTTTTCTTCCTTTTTGAAGTAAAAAAAAAGTAAGTAAAACAATTTGGGAAACACACATTTTAACCACACTTTCGAGATTTGATCATAAACTTTACTGTTGTTGATAAACAGCTAAACTACATTGCCTCCAACGAATAATCGGACAAAAATTTTAGTTTTATTAAATATATAATGTATTACGAAGAAGCGGGAATAAAAAAAAAAAAATTAGTTTGTCGTTTATTTATTTTGTTTGTCGCTATTATTATAATGTACAAAATACAACAAAAAAACTTAATTCACACTAAACCGGTTAAGATTTAGACGAAGAGATGAGTTTCTTGTGTTCAACAAATAATCGGACAAAATAACAATCAAGCAAAAAAACACCGTTACAATTAAGGGTAGTTATCTTTTTTTAATTATTTTTTGCACATTAGTCTATTGAACTATTACCCTCCATCCAGTATTAAATTTAAATTAAAACAGGTTTGTGTGTTATACGTAATGCCTCCAAGACCTCCAAGAGGAAAACAAGCTTCTTTTGAAGTAAGACAGTTAATTGTCAAATTGAATGAGGAAGGAAAGACAGTGGGAGAAATTTCTGAATTGGTCGGTAAAATCGATCCACTGTCCACGACATTATAAAAATTTACCGTGAAGAATTTAGTCTTTCATACCAGAGCAGAAAAGGTCAAGGAAAAGTTCTTAATGAAAGAGAAGAAAGAGGTATATTAATGGTAATTAAAAAAGATCCATTCAAAAGCACAAAAGATTTGCAAATTTCTTTAAAAAAATCCACCGGTAAAGATGTTTGCGTGAAAACAATTCGGAATTGTTTGCATAGACACAACTATTACGAAAGAATCACGACGAAAAATCCATTTATCAAAAATAAGAAACATCGCATCAAATTTACTCAAGAATATTTCCTTCAAACAAACGCGTTTTGGAAAACGGTAATAGTTAATTTAAAAGATCAATAATGATATTATTCTAATTTATATACTTTATACAGATGAGAGCAAATTTAACCTGCACGAATCGGACGGGAAGCCACATGTATGGCGTCAAAAAAAATGCAGAATTCGAACACTTTGAGAGTTGCGAAGCTTTGGTTGATTCACAACTGTCCCAAACTATTGCAGACTCCACGTCAGTCCCCGGACTTAAACATAATTGAGCATCTGTGGGAAGAACTAGCTCGTAGAGTTTACACGAGCCCATACAACTCTGTAAATGCTCTTAAAGAGGCCTTATTGCAAGCTTGGACTTCAATAATTTAGTTCAATTAATGACTAAGCGACTTGAAACAATACTCCAAGCCAAAGGATATGCCACAAAATATTAAGAATGTTTCAATGTTCCTTTTCTTCCATCTTCTTTATTGAATTTTAATTTTGTCCGATTATTTGTTGAGTAGCAGAAATTAAGTCTTTTGTTTAAAATGTATTTTGTTTTGGTCACAAAAGTTTTTGGTTGACTGAATGAGGAAGATTCCAATTTTTTTAATATAGTTTTAATCAGTGTTTGCATTTTTAATCTGATCTGACAAAAATCTTCTAGCTTTATAGTAAAAATATTCAGTTTTAAGTTTGTAAACTTAAAAATGACCAGGAGCCACTTAGGTATAAGATTTTTTATAAAAACGAGGTTGTTTGGATACTTAATTAAAAATTAAGACTCTTATTAATCACAGTTTAAATGCCCCCACAGCCGTTTTAAGTATATTCGAAGTTGTGAAAGTTCTGTTATTAATATGAAATCAGTTTTTATGGAGGATAGACCGGTTTTCATAGAATTTTTACAAATTTCCAAACTTCTCGGAGCGCCATTTCTAAAAAATGCAAAACTTTCAATTGATTTTCTGAAAACTATGTATGTACGTGAAGGCGGTGAGCAAAATATCTCGGAAACGACTGAATCGAACAAACTCAAATTTTTACAAAAGTTTTTTATGTATAATGTTTTTATGAAGGGCTTATCACCGAGGTTTTTTTCTCACCGATAAATATTTTCCATTTAATAAGCAATTTAAGGCCTTGATTAATGAAGAAAATCGGGTTTTTTTGTTTGTTGAATTTTGTCAAAAAATAATATTTTGCTTACTCCTTCGGTTTTAAGCTAGATAATCGGGTATGGGCACCACTACATTTAAAGCTTGTGTGTTGTTTCTGTGTTTGTCTTTTTTCTTTGATTTGTTGTTGCGTTTTGTGTTGCTACATAACCCTTTGCTCTCAAGCGCTCCAAGAGCGCACTCTGCCCATAGCTGTAGATAATACCTTACGTTAACGAAATTTTTTTAGTTTTTTATTTCAGATGATCCAGAGATATCGTGCTCACCGTAAGACGACTTTGTTAAGAGGAACTGCAAGAGATCGGCTGAGGCAAAGTTAAAAATAATTATTTTTACAAATAAAAAGTATGAAAGTAAAGTTAGAAGTTACCACAGTACGTATATAAATTTTTACGTTAATTAATTTAAATGCCTTCTCCGAAAAAAATATTGAAAAATTAATATTATTTTTACCTCATGTCTACGTGCAACCCTTAAGTTAAGAGTTGAGTATTACTCTTCGCATGATTTATATAAAAATTTGGTTTATTATTTTGGGCTGGTTAATATTTAAATTTTTGGCTTTTATAACGTTACAATTTTGTTACGAAGAAGTATTCAAGTTTTCTTTTTAGAACTATCCATAAATGGTGCAAAAACTTTTGTCATTAAACATTAATTTTTCAACCCAGTGCATTTATGTTTTGCAAAAGCCAATTTGTTTAATCTAACTAGGGTTTTTTTCTCAGTGTAGTTACGAGGGACAACTAAAGATCCCACTCAGATTTTTCGTGCATTTCGAGCGGTCACATTACGTAATTCTTAAAAATATACATTGTTTTTCTATAATATCACCAAATTGTAGATTATTTGGCTTACGTCATTTTAAAATTATGAGAAAAGCTTACAAAATGACATTCTTGGCAAACAAACATAAAAAAAGCAAAAAAAAAATCAAGAACTTTATTTTCAGGTTGAACAATATTTTTATTATAACCAATTATATTATTATAGCCTTTTACTCAGCAACCTTTTTTTTCAAAACCCCTTTCATTGATGCTAAAACCTTTACAAAATTAATTCATTCAAATATTTAACCTCTTTCGTTAGCTTTATTTGCCAGCCTTATCAGTTTGCTCCACCTCTAAAGCCTTTCCCAAAACAAGCGCATAATTCTGCTGTCGCATGACTGATGTCCATTAATTACTAGAAAACAAGAAACAAATGACCGCTTTTGAATACTGCATGCAGCACGTCGAATTTTATTGACCGCTACTTCAAAATAGGCAGCCGTTTGCCTTCCGGCGTCCGTCATTGTCGCTGATAGCGCATCGTTGGCACCGCAAAAACACGTGTGAGTTCAGGGTGCGCTTCACGCATATCCTGCGCTGCGTAGTAGTTATGCTCAACTTTCTGAACTTTGCTTCACATACGATTATCCTTCATTATAACGCACGGTGTGGTTTGCGTGTTTCGAGTTTGTTTGTAGATAAAGGCGGCAACAACAACAAAGAATGTTGCATGTTCGAGTGCGTATTTCCGCTTTAGTGCGTGGGTTTTTGGGTTCCTTTTGCTGTGTGCTTGAGATTTTCTTCGAAAGTCAAATTCCACGGTTGAATTCAAATACTTCAGCTTTATCTCTGTTGAAAATGATTATCTCTTTCATAATTTATGGTAGTAATTTTGGATCTCATGAGAATAGAACATTCTATATTTCGCAAAGAGTTATAAATTTATAATTCTTTCAAGGCTATGAAATGGAAAATAGAAGGGAATAGAAGTAAGTCACAGAAGGATTCATGCTGATATCGAGTGATGTCACACGTTTTTTTGGGTTGGTGTAGAAATTAAGAATATTTGATAATCTTTGAATGATGAATAGAATTGGAAAAGTTAATTAAAAATCTTTTTGTGAAAATCTTTTGAAATGTTTTAGGTAGATAAAAAGATATGTTTATTTAAATAATATTTAATTTTTTTGGACAAAATACATATTTTTTTGCGAACTATCTGAAATTTTATAAAACAAGCTTTAGGAGTTTTTTCACCCCAGATAAGCATAGCCTATTGTCAATTGAAATGACAAAAAGTCTATTAGATTCGTGCTTCTGATATCAACGTCTAGTAGAAACGTATATTTCAGTTCCTTTTTACACATTATTTCCAACTTCCGAGTTTAAGGGTTAAGGGGCCTATTGTAGGATAAATATTTGGAAAGGGATAAAAGAACAAAAAAATCGAGTTTAGTGGGCAATAATTAAATATATTGCTTAATTCAAAATCGATACAATATATATTCCAATCAAAATTGGAAAAGATTTTAAAACGAATTTTGGAAAAAATTTTAAAAAGTAATATATAATTTATTTATTATATTATAAAAAACATATCCTTATTCTTGTCCTTGTCCTTGTCCTTGTCCTTGTCCTTGTCCTTGTCCTTGTCCTTGTCCTTGTCCTTGTCCTTGTCCTTGTCCTTGTCCTTGTCCTTGTCCTTGTCCTTGTCCTTGTCCTTGTCCTTGTCCTTGTCCTTGTCCTTGTCCTTGTCCTTGTCCTTGTCCTTGTCCTTATCCTTAACCTTATCCTTATCCTTATCCTTATCCTTATCCTTATCCTTATCCTTATCCTTATCCTTATCCTTATCCTTATCCTTATCCTTATCCTTATCCTTATCCTTATCCTTATCCTTATCCTTATCCTTATCCTTATCCTTATCCTTATCCTTATCCTTATCCTTATCCTTATCCTTATCATTATCCTTATCCTTATCCTTATCCTTATCCTTATCCTTATCCTTATCCTTATCCTTATTCTTAAGCATTTTTAATGCTTTTTTCAATTTTTTGGAAACATGCGTGTAAAAACGTGCTGTTGTCACGTCAAAACGGCCTCATCATCACTCTTAAAGTTTTTACTTCTACAAAAGTGTCTGTAATTAGGATATTTTTTTTTTTGTTTTCACATTTACCACAACACGCCCTGGAATATGCCACGCAAATTGCTATTGGCAAAAATTGCTATTCAAACTGCATTTTTTGCACGACTAGACGAACAGTCGCATGGAAGGACTTTGGCAATAATTATTGTCTCTGGTGTAAAGCAACAATAAAACATCAATATCCGACATTTACAGCGTACCGCATCGGTTCTTCCCTCTTGTAATTTCCTAATGAATTAAAGTGCAATTTCCTGTGCGCCTGCAGCTATGCAACAAAAAGTAAAAGTTCATCGTTGCTTAAGTGTGAACTATAAGAAATCAAGCACAATGAAAGAAAGAAGTAAAGAAAGAAAACTATTGGAAATGAAGGTGAAAATCAAGCCCAATGAAATATAGAAAGAAAGAAAGAAACCGAACAATTGGACATTGCAAGGTGAAAATAAAAATAAAAACTAACTAAAAAAGTGTTTTACGCCAATTTACTAACTTACGGTTAGGTCAAGAAGTGAAGTGGGTGAAAGCGCACAAGCCGCCCATCAGCCAACTTGTAATTAAAAATATTGCAATTTTCACTTGAAGCCAACAAATGAAAAATAGTTTCAGACGTTTTCTTAACGTTTTCTTTCTTCCTTTCTGGCATAGAATTACAAAGCAATAAGTAAGCAATTCCGGAGTATTCTTAAGGATGATGGTAAGTGTTGGTTCTTGGGTGGGCTTGTGACGATAATGTGGGCGTTTTTGATAACGGTTTGAGTTGACGTTTGTTGGAGCTTAAGTGAAGTGTAGACAATTTAAGCTGAAAGGCATTACAATTGAATTAGGTGTGGTAAAAATAGAATATTACTTCCTTGCGAATTATTTAAGTTGACGTAGAGACGAATTATACAGGTTATGGAATGAGAAAAAGCTTGCAGTTAACTTAAGATATTTGTGTCGCAGAGTAATACTTCATAAAGCAGGTTCATATTTCGACGTTTCAACTATGAATCACTGACCAGAAGCATAAAACATTTATTATGATTTATTCTCCTTTTTATGAGAGATTGTTCTATTTTTAATGGATTGTATGGGATGAATAACCAATTTTTTTTTTAATTGTTGGATATTAGTTTTAACCCATTTAATGCTTTCTGAACCAGTAAAATCTTAAGAAATAAAAATTATTGTTTCCTAGTGTTTTATTAGAAATACAGGATTTCTTTCATTCTGAAATAAAGAGTTATCCATTTTATAGTAAGAAAGCAAAATTTAAAAAAAAATCCGTAAGTACTTTTTTGCGACCAAAAGGAGTTCGGAACTTTTTAAAATCCAAAAGAGGTTAAAAAAGTCTTTATCCACTACAAATATCATTCCTGTCTCCAAGTCCAATTGGCATCGGCAAATCTCGAAATAAGTCGTCCTGGAAATTTCTATTGCAATAAAGCCCCATTTGATGCCGTTGTGTTGCTTGTGGCCTCATCTTCTTAAAACTACATATCGTCCAGATCCATATCTTCAATTTCAGGCCGTAAAAAAATCGTTTAACAAGCGACCATAGCGCTCAGAATTGACTGTAACGGTTGCGCCTTAATCGTTTAAAAAATATATACGGACCAATATTACCTCCAGACCATAATGCACCCCAAACAGTCACTTTTTGCGGATACAATAGTTTCTCCACAATCGCTTAGGGGCTTTCAGAGCCCCATTTGCGGCAATTTTACATATTCACGTATTCACCTAACGCGAAGTGAGCCTCAAGGCTGAAGAAAATTTGATTCGAAAAATCAGCATTTAACAAACATTAACAATTTAACAATTTTAACGCATTGTTCGGTAATAAAACGTTCCATATTGTAAAATGGCAAATTTTTAAATACTCAAAAACTAGTTTAGATGACATAAACATTTGACAACTGTCAAATGGCAGGGCTGCATTTTCCGACACGTGAAATGGATAGCCCTGTACAATACCAGATTCCAAACTTGAATGTTCTCAATTGACCCCAAAGTCCTATACTTGCTTTTAAGTATTTGGGGTTATGCCTGTTAATAGGCTTGTATAGAGTTTAAAGAAGAAATCTTCTGACAATGTAAAATTATATCTATTACTTTTGGTCAGAAAAACAACAAATTTAAATTATTTTTACAAAACCTTTTAATATACTTAGTAATGATTTATTTCACTACTCGATTTTTCACTCCTGTTTATTTATGAAGCATTATTTTCAATTTTAAAAAATCATTAGAAATGTTCTTATTACGAGGGCCGTTTGATAATTCCGTGAAAAATTAAACAAGAAATGATTTTTACGACAAAAAAAAGTTTTATTTCTTAATATAGTCTCCTTTTAGCTCGATACACTTCGTACAACGTTCCTCCATTATTTTGATCCCATGCGAAAAATACGTTTTCGGAAGGTTCCCAAAATAGGCCTCTGTTTCGGTGCTGAGCTCCTCTCTGGTAGTGAATCTCTTTCCGGCGAGCCATTTCTTCAGGTTCGGAAACAGAAAATAGTCGCTGGGAATCAAATCTGGAGAATATGCTGAATGAGAAAGCAATTCGTACTTCAATTCATGTAATTTTGCCATGGGAGCTGGGCATGTGTGAACGCACGCATTCTCGTGTTGGAAGAGCACTTTTTTTCTCGCCAAATGGGGAAGTTTCTCTTTCAAAGCGTCGTTGAAACGGTCCAATTCGGCTGCATAGTATTCTTCATTGATCGTTCTTTTCGGTGGAAGGTAATCGATGTAGATTATACCGCGTTTATCCCAAAATACTGTCGCGATAACCTTTCCGGCCGATAGCACCGTCTTCGCTTTCTTCGGAGCACGTTCGTTTGGCGAAGTCCACTGTTTCAACTGTTCCTTTGTCTCTGGTATGTAGTGATGGATCCACGGTGTTACTAATCGACTGAAAAAATCCTTCTTATCCGTGTTCAACATCGCCAAACACGCCTTTGAATCAGTCACACGATCGCTTTTATGGTCGAGAGTGAGCAAACGCGGCACCCATCTTGCAGATAATTTTTTCATATCCAAATGATTTCGCAAAATGTTCCACACCCGTTCGTCTGAGATGCCTACGGCCTCAACAATCTCGCGCACTTTAACTCTGCGATCGGCCAACACGATATCGTGAATTTTAGTGACCATTTCTGGTGTGGTGACTTCATTGGGGCGTTCAGAACGTTCGGTGTCACTTGTGCTTGTACGCAACCACATCGGAATTCAGTAAACCACTTGTGAATCATTCCAATCGGTGGTCCAGAGTCCCTATAGTATTTATCAAGCCTTTCCTTGGTTTGGCAGATGGGTTTTTTGCGCAAAAAATAATGCTTGAGGAGCACACAAAATTTACTTTTATTCAATTTGACAAAGTTCACAAGATGGTCTGCTGTCAATGGCTGCCAAACACAAACTAAGCTTCGCAGCGAGCTGAAATTTTGACAGTAGTCTATTAACAGATGTAAGTTAACAGCATCAGTGTTGCATTTAAAGTTACTACGCGGAAAATTAAAAATTTCACTAACTTCCCAAATTGTCCTCGTAAAAATGAATTCGGAGGAATCACAAATTTTCAAAACAAAAAAAAAAAAAAAAAACAAAAACAACAAGTTTGTCATTTTCGTGAAATGTATTTGAATTGCCTTAAGTATTAAAAAAACATTTCTCTTATATTTACCAAACATTTCTCTCATATTTCATAAATTAAATCGTAGGTTATATCGTCTTGGCCCAGCTTCATGCCCCTCGTAGACATTGTTCTTCATGCCACAAACAGAAAAATTCTATTGTTCGTGATTTTACGTGAATATTATTGAGCTGTTGTGCCTTGATAACCATGACATAAAAACTGTCATTTATTTACCGCATTTTAGTCTTTACCATTCCCCCCCCTTATTATCTATCACAACATGATATTGCATTGTCTGCAAAGATACGCTTTGTCTTGTGACTATCATAAGCATTTTTCATGCGTTCCCAACAATTGTTCGACTATTCTTTGTATCCTTACATCTTCTAGGTAAATTCTTTTGTTTGAATATTTCTTCTTTTATTGTTTGATGCAGAAAAAACCACAGGTGTAATCAAAGTGCGTGAGAATATGGATGATCACGTGATCATGTCTGTGACTAAAAAACCTAGTTCTATGATTTTATTTTCATTGTTTGTCCAAAATGTTATTTGTGGGCTTCGAGTTTGTTTGTTTTGACAGATAGTTATTCTATTGAAAATCAGGAAATTTATTGAAAGTTTTCTTTTGTACTCATTGTTATACTTTTTTCTTTTTCTCGAAGTATTTTAGTTTTGTGGCATGTTTTTGTTGGGAAAATAAAAATGTACGTTAAAGCTCAGCATGTAACAGGCGCCAGGCGCAAATATGCTCAAAAATGTGCAACATGTGTTTTAAGATGTTTAGTTTCGCACATGTCACTCATAGTGGAGGAAAACTTACGTCGATAAAAATCTAAAATATTGACTAAATGAGAAAAAATTTAAATTTTTCTGTCACTACGATGTACAATCTTCGTTTTTCAATTTCAATATTTTTTAATCTTGACGATTTTCTTGGAAAACATTTTAAAAATACTTCGCATTCAATGCGTTGACACCTAATCCGCTTATTTTTTCCTAGCCACCAGCACGTATTGAGTTACGTCAAAGAAAAATTATTGACACTGACAGTTCATTAGGAGAACTGTCAAAACTGCTACGCATCAAAGTAAACAAAGCTTAACTCATTTGGAGTTGAGTAAATTGAGGGTCTTTGATTGAAGAATTAAATGTTTTTCTCGGCATTGAGTGAAACCTTAAAGTTTATTGATTAAATGTTTGATTGACATACTGAATGTTACATCAAATTTTCACTTTATAATTCATTTTTATTGTTATATTCGAAAAATAAAGCAATATAATAAAAATACAAACAAAGATTAATATGAAAACAAAAAAAAAACTGTTCACGTGACTTTTGTTGTTTCCATGGCTGTTGTCAGATTATGGGAAAATATTATTGCGAAGCGATGGTAGCGATTCAAAAGATGCGGGATAGTTTTTTTTATTTCTCTTGATTCTATTGATGACTTTATTTCAAAAGTTTTTTTTTATTGTTTACGCGTGCACAGTAGTCAAAAAATGCTGCCTACCCTAAAAGCAGTCAGGGGTTAAATGAGTGCTTTTTCAAAAAGAAGGTGGAAACAAAAGCAAATCATTTATAATGATTAAGGTTTGGTATTTATAGTATACTTGGGGAAATAAAATTTTGAAGGTGGTAAGGAGGCGTGTCATGAAAAAAAAAACTGGGAGTTCATTTTAAAATAGAAATAAGCTGCGGAAAAATACGAGGGCTTCCTGTTAAATCTTGCGCCTCGGCAATACTATACTGGCATTGCCAGATGAATTTTGACAGTCACATATGAAAATTTGACATTTTCTAGCAATGTGCGCTTATTGTGTTGTTTACAGTAATTTTAAAATTGTACTTCAGCAAAAAATGGAATTAATACGTAAACATTTTCGGGTGATAATTTTTTGACGTGATTTACGACGTGAATGGAGAAATGGCAGAAAACATCGTTGTAGGACGTGAACTGTTGGAAGTAGACGGGCATGTGACATACCGTGTGATAGGGTGCTCTTTGGGCATTAGTGGATCTAACATACATTCGATTTTACATGAGCACTTAGGCCTCAGGTAGATTTGTTCCTGTTGGATACACCATTTTTTTACAATCCAAATCTGACTAAAGTGACCGAGTCTTCAGTCAAATAAAAAAATAAAATTGAAATAACTCAACCCATTAAAAAAAAATTAGTATTGAATATTGAACACTAAAAATTGAAAATTGAATATTTAATTTTGAATATTGCATAATAAATATTGAATATTGAAAATTGAATATACAGTGGTGGTCATATAATTAGGGACACTCAAAAATAAAAGTAGACTTTTAAAGCAATGATTTAATTATTTTAGTTGTTTCATTTTACAATAGCGCCACTGTAAAATGTAACAGTAAACACAAATATGACACGTGTTTTAAAGAGGAAAAAATTGTCACTTCAATTACTTGCTTTTCTTTATTACTTGATGGTGGACTCCGCGGATGTATTGCAAAGAAAAAGCCAGATGTTTCAAAAAAGAATTTAAAATGTCGAATTCAGTTTGCAAATTAACATGCCGAAAAGCCTTTAGAGTTTTGGAAGGGCATACTTTGGATTGATGAATCAAAATTCAACTTGTTTGGATCAAATGGAAAAAAGTATGTGCGTCGTTTCCCAAACCAAAAAATGAATCCTCGCTATTCTTTAAAGCAGTGGTGCTCACTACATGGTTTTCCATAGCCCGCGGACATCGTGTGTTGTGGAGCTTTTGCACACGAAGTAGCAATCGGCTCGCTGTGTTTGTACACTGAGTAAAAATTTGTTTTTTCTGCTGTGCTTTTAATTTCAAGTCAGTATGCTTTGAGCGCTCATGTGGTGTAGTAGTCGCACACTGTTTTATTTATGAATGTTCTTAAATATTTTGCAATGTGAAAAAAAGAAAAACATAAATACATTTTATTCTTCACTTTTACCTTTTGTTGATGTTTTCTATGTTAAAATAGCAAAACACAAACACAAAAATAAAAAAGAAATGATTTATTGAAAATCCAACACTCGAGATTTCCTTGCACCAAATGTTGTTAGAACTTTTAACAGAGATGAAAGCCGAATTCATTGATCATGTTATTGGTCAAACGAAGCATCCTTGTTTTAAATTCGCCGCATCCATAGCCGGTGCGATGAAAGCTTCGATGGAAAAGAGGTACAGACCTGAGGTTGCGTGGGTTAGTAAAGGGTGATTTTTTTGAGGTTATGATTTTCATGCATTAGTATTTGACAGATCACGTGGGATTTCAGACATGGTGTCAAAGAGAAAGATGCTCAGTATGCTTTGACATTTCATCATGAATAGACTTACTAACGAGCAACGCTTGCAAATCATTGAATTTTATTACCAAAATCAGTGTTCGGTTCGAAATGTGTTTCGCGCTTTACGTCCGATTTATGGTCTACATAATCGACCAAGTGAGCAAACAATTAATGCGATTGTGACCAAGTTTCGCACTCAGTTTACTTTATTGGACATTAAACCAACCACACGAATGCGTACAGTGCGTACAGAAGAGAATATTGCGTCTGTTTCTGAGAGTGTTGCTGAAGGCCGTGAAATGTCGATTCGTCGCCGTTCGCAGCAATTGGGTTTGTGTTATTCGACCACATGGAAGGTTTTACGCAAAGATCTTGGTGTAAAACCGAATAAAATACAGCTCGTGCAAGAACTGAAGCCGAACGATCTGCCACAACGTCGAATTTTCAGTGAATGGGCCCTAGAAAAGTTGGCAGAAAATCCGCTTTTTTATCGACAAATTTCGTTCAGCGATGAGGCTCATTTCTGGTTGAATGGCTACGTAAATAAGCAAAATTGCCGCATTTGGAGTGAAGAGCGACCAGAAGCCGTTCAAGAACTGGCCATGCATCCCGAAAAATGCACTGTTTGGTGTGGTTTGTACGCTGGTGGAATCATTGGACCGTATTTTTTCAAAGATGCTGTTGGACGCAACGTTACGGTGAATGGTGATCGCTATCGTTCGATGCTAACAAACTTTTTGTTGCCAAAAATGGAAGAACTGAACTTGGTTGACATGTGGTTTCAACAAGATGGCGCTACATGCCACACATCTCGCGATTCTATGGCCATTTTGAGGGAAAACTTCGGAGAACAATTAATCTCAAGAAATGGACCGGTAAGTTGGCCACCAAGATCATGCGATTTGACGCCTTTAGACTATTTTTTGTGGGGCTACGTCAAGTCTAAAGTCTACAGAAATAAGCCAGCAACTATTCCAGCTTTGGAAGACAACATTTCCGAAGAAATTCGGGCTATTCCGGCCGAAATGCTCGAAAAAGTTGCCCAAAATTGGACTTTCCGAATGGACCACCTAAGACGCAGCCGCGGTCAACATTTAAATGAAATTATCTTCAAAAAGTAAATGTCATGGACCAATCTAACGTTTCAAATAAAGAACCGATGAGATTTTGCAAATTTTATGCGTTTTTTTTTAAAAAAAAGTTATCAGGCACTTAAAAAATCACTCTTTATTAAGGGATATCAATGGAAGTAATGTAGGACAGTTAATGGTTCCGCCCAGTAGTTGATGAATAAAGAGAACATCGGCAACTGCTTTTTTCAAGAGTTTGCATGTTAATCAACATCAAAGGATCAGCATAAGGAGATAAATTGATGCTGTCGGAACCGGGAAGGCCTCGTACCGCGAATCGAATGAATCTACGTTTAACAGCTTCGATACGCAACGTATGAGAGACATATAGAGATGACCAAACCTGGCTAGCATATTGAAGTATTGACCTCACAAAGGTAAGGTAGAGGGATTTTGTAACGTATAGGTTGGAAAACACCTTAGATGCAGTATAACGACCCAAAACACACTGCTAAGAGCGTTAAAGCATGGTTTTCTTCAGAAAATGTAAACGTATTGGATTGGCCCGCTCAAAGCCTTGACTAAACCCCGATCAAAAATCTCTGGGCATTCCTTGAGAGGGCTTTAGAGAAGAAAGCAACAAAAAATGCTGATGAATTGTTTCAAAACATAAAGTAAATATGGCAGAACATTTCAATTCAACGATGTCAGCTTTTAGTGATTAGTCTTCCGAAAAGATCCACCAACTCATCAGTAGTCTTGCATGACTTTTCACTGTGATTTGCTCAAACTACTAAGGTCCTAGTTATACTACCATTATGCGGACAAACTTACCCGGAAGTTTTTTTTTGACAGAGAGAACGCTTTTGCATAAGTAACTAAGTTTTATCTACTTATGATGCACCCTGTGTCAAGGTTAACCTTGATCATTTCATACTTTTAGGCATAGCCTTAACTTGTGTACATCTTCGAAAATTCGATATCAATGGTTTACCGCTACCAGAGCATGTTGAGGTTGAGTTATTTTGTTGTTAACTCCTCCCTTTTTCCACACTTCCACTTCAAATTTTCTCCACACCGTTTAGGTGTACCATCAGTTAAACTAGCTGAACCCTAAAACGGAAAGAGTGTCGATATTTCAAAGCTTTAACTGGTGTCCCTAATTATATGACCACCACTGTAGGCATATTTATTGAGTATATTTCAATACTTTTAAAACTTCTGCAAGACTCGTTCCCTAGATTAAAAAGCTTTATCAGACAAAAACTAAATTTTGAATAAATTCTGTATCGTATCAAGCTTAATTATCCAGAAACTTACTTTTGTCCACATAATATATAACATTTATATATGACCCAAAAGAAAACCCCCTTTAAACGAAACCTAGACCACCAAATTTAATCACCCATTAACAAGAGATAAGAAATTTATTGACCCTTAGAGAGCGGAATTCTATTGAACACGAAATTAAGAAATTAGATAAAAATAATAAAAACAGCATCAAAAATAGAAGAATAAATATTAAGGGCCACACACAACAATCAATGGACCAAGCTAAACTTGATTAACCCAAACTACGGCGGCTGCTGTCCAAGACAAAATCACAAACATTCATGATGGTCACTGTTATCAAAGGATGGACTGACTATTTGCTGATGGTCAGCAGAAATGAGTTTAGCTCATGAAGAAGCTGGCAATGGTGATGATGATGATGATGATGATGATGATGAGCACCCGCACTCATGTCACTAAACGAATTGGACACATGATATCCATGTGCCACTGAGCGACCTAGTCAATAAGTTTTATTGCTACCAAGGATTTTTTTGTTTTTTTTTTTTTTTTGAAAATTAGTTACTTGATTGGCGTCTCACGAAAGTCGATTGACGTTGACGCAGCTGAATTTTTGCCAATTAGTTAAGTACGCATTATTTAGATGTGCGGGTGCTCACTGTGAGTGGTCAGTGTAGCAAACTTTACCAAATATATGGTGAAAGAGTAAAGGGCACTTTTTCACTTCATAATGAGAACAAAACTGGTCACGAGTTGGGGGTTAATTTCTGGACAGACCTTTAGCTAACCCAAACGTGCTGTTGATGCGGGTGAATTGAGGCAAAAATACCTAACAAAGGTATGGCTGCTATCATTTTACGATTGTTTAGGGATTTTTGGCAAAAACAGCACGAAAGGCAAATGGAAAAGTAATTTCATTGATGGACTGACTGAAGCAAAAAAAAAAAAATTTATATAGCTTGATTTAGAATGCTCTGGAGTGGAATTAATGAATAATTAGTTGAGACACGCGTTGGCAAAGTGGTTGCCACTAACTTGAAATGGCAGCTCTAGAGGCAAGGAAGTAGGTAAATATCTCAAATAAAGGACTTTGTAATAGTTTTCATAGTCACCACAAAAAATTATTTTACATTGAATAACTGTTCATTGGAGTCACTTGTCAGTCAATAATTTTCTCCGAACTTTTCTTTTTATATGTTTTTTCATCAACTTTTTCATGTTTTCTCATAATTTTTTTCTCTTTATGTGCTTATCATTGATTATGATGCTTTGCTCTATGACGAGCTGTCACAATAAATCCCAATTTTATTGTTTTTCTATCTGCACTTTTGACATATTTTTTTGACATTATGACGTTTTTAATGGCGTTTTAATCATAATTCTTATGATTTTGATGGCAGTAACAAAGTCATAAAAATCCCCTCTATTGTCTGTCGGAATTTCGACAAACACTGTTCATTAATTATTTTGAAATCTTGTGAATCTCGTGAGGGTTCTTCGATAAGAGAAATAACAAAAAAAAGAGCTCTAAGCTGCTGTCATAGAAATTTACATGATTAAGCAATAAATCAATTAGGCTGCCCCTATTTGCCCCGGCATAATCATTATTATGGAGTTGTTTTTTTTTTTTCTAGAAAGCCTACAATTAACGTCTGACAAATTTGTCTGTGATTGCTGCTGGAATGATTGAAAAAAGTGTAGCATTTAATTAGCTGACCATTCATAAAAAAGGTTGCTGGCAGCACTAGGCTTATTAATTTCCTAATTGCTTTCTTCTGTAGGGGTTAATAGAGCCCTACTACTCAACGGAACTAATGCGGCTTACAAATTAGATCGTTATTTTTTTACGATTAAAAGAGATTGATAGGAAATGATGTTGATGAGGAATGATGATGATAATGATAACTTATTGATTGATAAATGCGATATAACATTATTATTAAGAATTTTATGAAGTTGTAAGTTTGGATACAAAATTTTTACTAAAGGGTGTATCAAGAAGTGATGTAGGCTTGCAATAACGTATTATTTAACAGCTGGTATGTATCTTCATAATAATCCAACAAAAATTAAAGAGACATTCAAACATAATTTCATTAATAAATCCTACTCCTATTGTTGATACACTCTTCATTAAATCCTGGGGGATTAACATCTAGAAACACATTTCTGGTAATATTTTTTGGAAATTTTGAATAATAATATGTCACCATTTGCTTCTTAAGCTTTAACGAATATTTATTTTTTTTATAAAATGTGTCTTATTTTTTTTATTTTTATTTTATCTTTGAGGAAAGGAATTCAGGACACCATAGAGACAAGTTTTTTTTTTTTTTTTGAAAATGGGGTGATATATTAGTGGCAAAAAATCGAGTGAAGCACATCTAGTACTTGTCTAAGGCCACGTTTTCAGTGCTGATACTGGCTGGTGCTGGCTTGCGCTTGCAGATGCAAGTAACTTTATTGAGCTGGTAGTAATACTTGTGCGTGTTTGTTACTCGCACACATATTTAAACGTACACATAAGCATAAACAATCAATTATCACAAACAAATGTCAAATACGTGTAAACGAACGTTTAAGAAGATAAAGCCGCTGAAAACCATCTTACAAGTAGCTTTAAGCTCAAGATAAGCCTGCACTGTGAACAATTTACATAAGCTTTTTCCATAAGATTGTATGCGTGCAAATTTTATCAATCGCGATTACCATTTCAGCTTCAGCGCGGACTATAAATGCGGTGTAAATGTTAGAAAAAGTTTTAGAAGCAGGCCACAAGCTTCCCGTCTATCAATTACAACTTTTTAGTTTTAAGAATCTATGTATTTTAACTTCGATCTGAAGTCGATTAGAAATATAAGTAAAAAAATAAAGAAAGATAAGAGCATGCAGCCATGGTCTAACCGGGATTCGAACCAGGTAACCCTAAATAACAAATAAACTTGCCCTACCGAGGTCGCCCATTGCAATCGATTCAGAACTTGTGACACGATTTTCCATTAGGGAACTTTTGGCAACAATTATAAAAATTTAATCTTATAAATTGTTAAACATTAAAATAGGACAATTTCACGCCCAAGAGCTCTTTTAGAACTGCATTCTTACATTTTTATTTACATTTAGAGCAAACCATACAGCAGTTAACTGAGTTACTGAGTTAACTGATTGGATCACAGTCAAAGTCATGGAAGACTATTGATGAGTTGGTATAGTGGCCAACGAAATGGTCTGTCTAGTCTGCTGTATGGTTTGATCCATACAGAGTCGTTGCTGTTGTTAGTTGTTTTCTTCATTAACGTACTTGACCTTAAGCTCAACAATTAATTTTCAATATAACTTTTTTAAATTGGCCTTTTCACGGTATTAAATTGTTCCGAAAAAGGTAAATTCCTAATTTCTTTAAAAACCTTTCGAGTAATACAGTGAAAATTATTTCTTAATTTATCTATTGATTTTTTTGTTTTAATTTTCAATTAAATCTAAAATAGTTTTTAAATATCCACGCTAAACGTGTAAGAGGTTTACTAAGTTTGTTTTCCACACCCATAAGGAGGCGTAGTAGATATAGAAAAGTATATATATTCCTGATCAGCATCACCATCAGAGTCGACTTAGTGATTTCAAAAAGGGAGAACACTGGTTCGAAAATTATCCAAATCTGATCAAAACCCCGTCTTCCTTTTTTACAGAATGACGTTATCAAAATTGTAAAATATTTAAAAATTATATGTATATATATTTATACGTTGTAAATATGTAAAAATCGGTTAACACTACGCCTGACTCACATAGAAAGTGACCATATAAGAACGGTAAAATAGGAGTGAGTGTGAGGATATTTAAATTCCAAGGCAAGCCGAAGTTAATACATTTCTTACTAGTTTATTAATAAAAATAATTATTTTCACCAATCTCTGGATGCACATCGAAAAAAGGCGTCTTGTGGTGAGCACGATGTCTCTGGACAAGATCATCTGAAATGAAAAAACCAAACATTTTTGCCCGTCTAACTTTGTATATTCTCTTTAATAGAGAAAAAAAACATTTTTTTGACTTAACATCACACAGTAAGTCCCGAGCCTGAGTACGAGATGGAGCCTCAACTAAATTCTTGGTATGATTTTTCAATAGTGCCAACCTTCAAATGAACACAGTAAAAATCTGTGGATTTCTTACTATAACCTATTTTATTTTTTTTTTCCAAAAATGAAAATGGGTTCAGTACAATTTCGTGTGTTGATTTACCATTGCTATTCAATGGGAAAAAAACAGTGCAAGCCGGGCAATGGGTTCGAAAATATTAGCCTGACTCTACTCCATCAGAAACAACCATCTAACGCTGACATGCTGATTTTCGCCGTGATAGTACAGACACAAATGATGCGAAAAGCTCTGGTCACCCAAATGAGGCATTTGTTGAAGAAAACATCGAAAAAATACTGAGAATTATCATGGACGACCGCAAAATGATGTTGGGATATTTGCTGATATTCTGAAGACATCAAAAGGTAGAGTGTTTACCATCATACACGAACATTTCGGTATGCGAAAGCTCTTTTCCAAATAGGTGCCGCGAGTCCTTATACAAGAGTGGCAATGTTTCAGTGGAATAAGTTGGAGTTTTCGCGTCGATTTATCACTATGGATGCGACATGTATACACCATTTCAATCCGAAGTCGAATCGGCAGTCAGCTAAGTGGCCGGCGACCGGTGAAAACCTCCCAAGTGAGCGAAGACCCAGAAAAGCGCTGGGAAAGCGATGGCGTCTGTTTTCTGCGATGCGTGCAGTATAATTTGAATTGTTTACTTGGAACATGGACGCTCGATAATTAGTGAATTAGTGATAATTAGTTATTGGAGCGTTTGAGGTCGGAAATTGTGAAGAAAAGACCCAATTTGGCCAAAAAAAGAATTTTCTTCCACCCAGACAACACGATGGCCAAAATAAACGAATTGGGTCCCGAATTATTTCCCTACCCACTGTAAAGTCCAGATCTGGTCCCCAGCGATTCCCACCTTTTTGCTAACTTAAAAAAAAATGTTCCTCGGTAAAAGATATGTCTCGGATGAGGAAGTCATCGCCGAAACTGACGCCAATTTTGAGGCCAAGGAAAAATGGTTCTTCAGCGACTGCATCGGAAAGTTACAGAAGCGATGAAATGATTGTATTGCCCAAAGGAAGCTTTTTTGATGAATATAAAATAATTTTTGCATAAAAAAAAAATTTTTTTTTCTTACTTAAGCCCGGAACTTAAAAAAAAAAAAATAAATAACTGGCCATTTCAGCCCTTGAAAGGACTTTGACCTAGCTTCTTATGATCAATTGTGTTGTGCGTGTTATTAAGTTTGTACACAATTGACCGAGAACCGGACCTACATGTTTAACGCCGACTCCGAACGGCGATGAACGGAATGTTCTTGTTCTCAAGAAGCTTAACATGGCATTTTGATTACTCTCTGAGGTTTGCCATTGTCTGCAGAGAGGTGGCGGCCGTACAGAAAAATTATTTTAATTCAAATAATTTTCTGTCGCTGCTGGGTTTCGAACCTGGGTCTCCAGGTTCGTTGACATAGCGGCCACGCACTTTAACCAACTACGCCACGGACGCCACGGAAGCCCGGAACTTATTGAGTGATATATGTTATAGAGAATTTTAACAAAGGCTAATATTTCAAAGGATCTTTTTGAAATTTTTGTTAATTATTGTTGAATTATTATTAACAATTAAGTGAATCATGGAAACCTATTTCAATTTGTACTCATATTGAAAAATATCGCCCATTCAAAAATAAATTTGAAATGAGACCGTTTTTTTTTAATGCTTACTTCTATCCATGTTTCTATCCATGGTATTACTACTTAGGTTCAATACTTAGAGATCAATACGTAGAGATTGGTTTTTAACGTTGTCACCTGCTGTGTGTGCTTAATACTACGTGTCCCATGCCGAGGAGTATTAAGCTCAAACCTCTTTCTGGGTGTCACTTCCTTGATTTCAGGTTTGACAACCACCCAATTTTATGAATTACAATACTGAGTTCATCCCTTGTATTTAATAAATAAATGTTTAATACAAGGTTCACCTTAGCATTGAAACTGATAGTTGGAATTTATGGATGGCTAGTGTTATTCACATTTATTGATGGATATCAAGACCGATCTAAAACCTCTGACAATGTATAGGCATTGTCACCCAGTTGAAGACAAGAGCAACTCCACACTTTTCTTTTACACAAGTATAGGGGGTGCAACTCCCGCTTCACCTGCAACCATCCTCCTTTATCCTGGCTTTCGATAGGCTGGGATGTTTCTAGGCTGAGCTATTAAGACTTAAGAGTCCTGATATTTTTAATATATGATATAAAAAATCATACATTAATAGACCATTGAAGCAACATTTGGTCTTTTTCATTAAAGCCAGTCAGAGCACACAAATTTTTGTTATTTTTCAGAATTGTAAATTAAATTAAATTTTATGTTTCAACAATTTATTGTTTAAGAAAAATGTGTTTGAAAAATTTTAGTGATTGAAAATTCTAAGTCCATTGAAACAAAAAATCCTGACTATCAAACTTTACAATTGCAAAACAAAAAAAAAGGTTCAAACCGTATAAACTGCTTCGCGCCCCAAAGTATGTTATCTAAGAACAACACCCAAAGATTACATGCATTATTCATAAAACTCCCTTTCCATTCCCATTTGCACTGATTGCCATCGAAAGTTCTAGGTAGGTTTGTTTGAGTGCGATATGTAAAGAATTTGCATTTTGGTCGCACGTCAACCGGAAGTTGTGCACAAAGAGCTGCACTTAAGTCCATTAAGAGTGTCGTTTTAGGCGCTAGGTAAACAATTAAACCTTTCTCTATCTTCATGCCAAATAAATGCTTGCGTTAATGACTTTTTTTTGTCTTGCACTATATTTAAAAGCTTTTTGCAATAAAAGCATTTCTTAGCTTAAAAAATAAGAGCAAGAAACTGAATGGCGGGCACCTTCATTAATATGCGATTTTCCTGGGGAATTGGGTCAAAAAAGGATTTGCATTGCATTAGTGAAGCTCAAAAGTAATTATTGCCAAATACGTTGTAGCTTAATGTTGCGGCTAGTTGGAGGGGATTTTAGGCTTATACGATTATTTAAATTTGCTACGAGGTTAAAAACTAAGTCATTACTTTATGGAACAAATTCGAGCATTAATGAGTTAGTTACCTTTGGAGCACTAGAGGGGCTCTTATGGGCTAAATAATGCCACAAAAAAATAAAAAAAAATTAAAGTTCGCTGCATGAAGGGGCAAACTATATTATTATACGATAAAGTACGAAGGTTGGTGAAAAAAAATGCTTTGTGCATGTTTTAAAAATACTGAAAGTGTAAACTGTACAAAAAAAGGGTTTACATTTTTATTGCATTCTGATTACCATGGATGTTGGCAATAAATGTGGTCAGTTTGCAATGATTACTTTTGCGTGTAAAAAAGCTGGTACTGGCAGAGCTTTTTTGCTTGAAGTTTCATTTCCGGTTACTAGTGTTTCCTGGAAGTAGAGCAATATAACCAACCACACCATATGTGTCAAGTGTTGCCACATTTCTATAAATTCTTAAACATTTTGTCGCATTTTTTTTATATTGATTTTGATTTTAATTTTGAGTTTGACTTTGAGTTTGATTTTGAGTTTGATTTTGATTTTGATTTTGATTTTGATTTTGATTTTGATTTTGATATTGGCTTTGATTTTGATTTTGACTTTGATTTTGATTTCGATTTTGATTTTGATTTTGATTTTGATTTTGATTTTGTTTTTGATTTTGATTTTGATTTTGATTTTGATTTTGATTTTGATTTTGATTTTGATTTTGATTTTGATTTTGATCTTGATTTTGATTTTGATTTTGATTTTGATTTTGATTTTGATTTTGATTTTGATTTTGATTTTGATTTTGATTTTGATTTTGATTTTGATTTTGATTTTGATTTTGATTTTGATTTTGATTTTGATTTTGATTTTGATTTTGATTTTGATTTTGGTTTTGATTTTGATTTTGACTTTGATTTTGATTTCGATTTTGATTTTGATTTTGATTTTGATTTTGATTATGTTTTTGATTTTGATTTTGATTTTGATTTTGATTTTGATTTTGATTTTGATTTTGATTTTGATTTTGATTTTGATTTTGATTTTGATTTTGATTTTGATTTTGATTTTGATTTTGATTTTGATTTTGATTTTGATTTTGATTTTGACTATGATTTTGATTTTGATTTTGATTTGATTTTGATTTTGATTTTGATTTTGATTTTGATTTTGATTTTGATTTTGATTTTGATTTTGATTTTGATTTTGATTTTGATTTTGATTTTGATTTTGATTTTGATTTTGATTTTGATTTTGGCTTTGATTTTGATTATGACTTTGATTTTGATTTTGATTTTGATCTTGATTTTGATTTTGATTTTGATTTTGATTTTGATTTTGATTTTGATTTTGACTTTGACTTTGACTTTGACTTTGATTTTGATTTTGATTTTGATTTTGATTTTGATTTTGATTTTGATTTTGATTTTGATTTTGATTTTGATTTTGATTTTGATTTTGATTTTGATTTTGGCTTTGATTTTGATTTTGATTTTGACTTTGATTTTGATTTTGACTTTGATTTTGATTTCGATTTTGATTTTGATTTTGATTTTGATTTTGTTGTTGATTTTGATTTTGATTTTGATTTTGATTTTGATTTTGATTTTGATTTTGATTTTGATTTTGATTTTGATTTTGATTTTGATATTGATTTTGATTTTGATTTTGATTTTGATTTTGATTTTGATTTTGATTTTGATTTTGATTTTGATTTTGATTTTGATTTTGATTTTGATTTTGATTTTGATTTTGGCTTTGATTTTGATTTTGACTTTGATTTTGATTTCGATTTTGATTTTGATTTTGATTTTGATTTTGATTTTGATTTTGATTTTGATTTTGATTTTGATTTTGATTTTGATTTTGATTTTGATTTTGATTTTGATTTTGATTTTGATTTTGATTTTGATTTTGATTTTGATTTTGATTTTGATTTTGATTTTGATTTTGATTTTGATCTTGATTTTGATTTTGATTTTCAGTTTGACTTTGAGCTTGATTTTGATTTTGATTTTGATTTTGATTTTGATTTTGATTTTGATTTTGATTTTGATTTTGATTTTGATTTTGATTTTGATTTTGATTTTGATTTTGATTTTGATTTTGATTTTGATTTTGACTTTGATTTTGAGTTGGAGTTGGAGTTGGAGTTGGAGTTGGAGTTGGAGTAGGAGTTGGCGTTGGAGTTGGAGTTGGAGTGGGAGTTGGAGTTGGAGTTGGAGTTTGATTTTGATTTGTTTATGATTTTGATTTCTCTAATTTTAGAGATTAGAGATTAGAGATTATAGATTAGAGATTAGAGATTAGAGATTAGAGATTAGAAATTAGAGATTAGAGATTAGAGATTAGAGATTAGAGATTAGAGATTAGAGATTAGAGATTACAGATTAGAGATTAGAAATTGGAAATTAGAGATTAGAGATTAGAGATTAGAGATTAGAGATTAGAGATTAGAGATTAGAGATTAGAGATTAGAGATTAGAGATTAGAGATTAGAGATTAGAGGTTAGAAATCAGAGATCAGAGATTAGAGATTAGAAAAAGAGATTCGAGATTAGAGACATGAGGTTTGAGGTTAGAGGTAAGAGGTTAAAGGTTTGAGGATAGCGGTCAGTGGATAGAGGTAAGAGGCTTAAGGTAAGAGATTGAAGGTTGAAGTGCTATACTTTTTGAACGTGTCATTTATTTTGAGAAATTGTTTGGAATATTTTAAATATAATTTAAGAAATCTAAAAAAAATATTCACTTGACGACCATCCACCAAAATCTGAGATTTTTCAAATTTCGTTCACCTGGCAACTTTATTTTTTATAATTTCACACTGGAAATAGGTTCAAAGTGTTGTGCTTAATCTTTTTTTGATTTTCCAGAATTTTCTGGCATAAATATTGTATGTAGTGTGCTATTTATAGTTTTGTTTTTTTGTTGTTGTTTTTGCATACAGCCCAAATTGCCACCCTTTTCGCTTAACAATAAAGAAACGCAAATCGGCAATCAGTCAACAGCGTTAAATCAGCTGAAAAATTAAATATAACCCAGGCAACAAAAAAGGGCGTGTTAACTCAATATATAAGTGGCAGTTTGCGTGAAAAGTGGGCGAACATGAAAAAAGCGTGGTGGCTGGATTTAAAAAAAGCACTTTAGAATTTAATTTCATGTAATTCGACAATTTTCTCTTATGTTGAAATATCATTTTCAAGCTGAGATAATCTAGGTAGCTAAACATCGCTACGTTAAGTTTCACATATTCTCAAAATAAACAAATAAATTATTCAGGCTCGAATATCCTGCATTTCCACAAAGCACTAGCTAAGAAAAACCAATAAAACTCTTTATAGCGGCTGACTGACAGCAGGCAACCCCTTAAATTATACTTATGTGTGTCAAAAACATGTCTGGCGCTCATCACGACACAACGATAAAAACATAAACTAAAACAAAAACAACTTCTTGCAGGATCTATCACATACATATACATATAAAACAAGACAACTTTGAAATAAATTCCCACACGTACACACAGCAACACTCCGCACAATGTCAAAAAAGTTTACTCAGATGAGCAGAAAAATATTATCTAAGGTTTTGTATTTGTTATAAAAATAAACAACAGACACATACATACATACAACATTCTCCACATTTTTTCCCCCCAGCAATTCTCTAGAGATTAAAGCCTCACACAACAACTGACTGGCAGTTGTTGATGAAGTGCTTGGGGTCGCACTGGATGAAATTCCCACACTACTTTTCCCTAAAAGGTAGGTTAACGACAAAAACAATTGTACAATTGACAGAAAAACATGGTTTTGTGTTTAGAAAATATTTCAAAATAGAAATAAAATGTAGGTTTAAGCTGAGAAATGCCAAAAATTTTGATTAATTGAAGATTCTTTTTTAAATTTCTTAAACATTAAGGTGGGTCAACTGTTTTTGTCAAAATGCGATAATTTTCAAAAATTGATTATGATGTTCAAGCTTAGCAGAGGCAAATGTTTGAAAGGTTATGTATTTCATACATAATATTTGTATGCCTACTTCTTAATTCAAAAAAAAGCTTAAGGCATACCTTAACAGTTATTTGTTTTATTCAAAAAAGAAATCTTACACCTCTTGTTGATGCACCCATTATTTTCTACTTTTTCAACGATATGGGATGGTTTTAAGTTAGAAAACTCCCTTGGCTATGGGTCTGATTGTAAATGTTAATCTGTAAATCAAATAAGATCTAGTCCTGAACCGGTCTTACTCAATTTTTTGTAATAAATTTTTTATAAATTTTCTATAGCTTTGAACCAAGGATTACAGGTATAATAAAGGACCTTTCAACAACAGGTGTCATTTTAAATTAAAAAAAAATATATATATTTTTGTCAAAAGAGCTAATAATTTTTTTTTAATCCAAAGTAAAAACTCTGAGTTAAGTAATGAAACACAACATCTGCCAAATATCCGCCGAGACTGTTCTTGCATATGGCCATTCTTTTGGTGAAATTTTTTCATCACTTTTTCTCATAATTACGGCTGTATTTCGCAAATTACAGTTCTAATATTGTCTCTGAGAGCTTGAATATTTTCTGAAGCATTGGTGTGGACTTTATCTTTAACATAACCCTAAAGTAAAGTAGCACAATATCGGCGGCTAATCAAAGTCTCCATTTCGAGAAATTACACGTCCAGATAATTTTTCACTTAATAGAGCCATTGTTTCAACAGCTACGTATGGTATATGACGACATCCTGCTGAAAATAAACGTCATCCATGTCCATTAGGGCGTATCGAAAAATTTAGATCGTATTCTAAGAGGTCTCAAAAGTTGCATGGGGTTGTCCAGATCACCCAAAAAAAATTTTAAGAAAAAAAAAAGGATGTCTTCCTGCCCCGCAAGGACAAAGTCGTTTTTTGAAGAAAACAATAAAAAAATAACGATCTTAAAATGCTTTGACTTTTATAAAAAAAACTACGTTTGTCTTAAAGCAAAAGTAAGTATAGGCTTAAGCTAACAATATATTGGTAAACACGACGCCATTCACGATTTTTATCCACAGTGTCCTGTGTGAAGGATACGCGAAGCTAAAGTTGAAACCGAGATTACACAGAACTTTTGATTGTTACCCAATGGTCTAAATTTTGGTGGTATTGATAATACTGTTAACGTTTTTCTTAAATTTACCGGATTAATAATTAGCATAATTTTTGCATATGCATTTTCCTGTTTTTGAGAAATGTATACTTGAATGCAATTTTTTAACTTTTTCAAAAAAAAGAATATAAGATTTTATATCTCTGGTACCAGAAATGGTACCGAAGAAACTTTGCTCAATTTGGATTCTTCAAATATTTCTTAACAACACTCTGTCTAAAAGTATTATTTTAAAATTCCAGCTTAAAGCCACAATTTTATTTTCTACTTTGATATTTTTTAGATGAAATTGTTAAATTTCATGTTAGGAAGTATTTTTTTTTTTTAACTATCAAAATAGAAAATAAAATCGTGGCCTTAAGTTGGTATTTTAAATTAAAACTTTTAGACAGGGGTTTGTTCAGGAATATTTAAAGAATCCAAATTGAGCAAAGTTTCTTCGGTACCATTTCTGGTACCCGAGATATAAAATCTTATATTCATTTTTTTGAAAAAGTTAAAATATTGCATTCAAGTGAGCATTTCTCAAAAATTGGAAAATACATGTGCAAAAATTATGCTTATTATTAATTCGGCAACTTTAAGGAATACGTTAGCAGTATAATCAATACCACCAAAATTTAGACTATTACGTAACAATCAAAAGTACTGTGTTATCTCGACTACAACTTTAGCTTCGAATATCCTTTACACAGGACACTGTGGATAAAAATCGTGAGTGGCATCGTGTTTAGCAATGTTTTGTTAGTTTAAGCCTATACTTACTTTTGCTATAAGACATACGTAGTTTTATTTATAAAAGTCAAAGCATTGTAAGGTCGTTATTTTTCACTGTTTTCCTCAAAAAACAACTTTGTCCTTGCGGGGCAGGAAGACATCCTTTTCTTTCCTTAAAATTTTTTTTGGGAGATCTTGAGAACCCCATGCAACTTTTGAGACCTCTTAGAATATGAAATTCGAAAAAAAATTGTAATTCGATACGCCCTAATGTCCATAGCCTCAATATCAGGTCAAAAAAAGTCAGTCAACATTGTTCGATAACGCAATCCATTCACTAAAACGGTCGCAAAAGCATAATTTTCGAAAAACTTCTGGGGCCCAATGACAGCGCCACTCCAAAAAATCGCAGCAAACAGTCACTCGTTGTGGATGCATAGATTGTTCGACTATTTCTCTTGGGTTTTAGGAGCCTCAGATGCGACAGTTTTGCTTATTCACCTACCCAGACAGATGGAAATGAGCCACGTCAGCAAATGTTCGGCGTTTACCATGGTCTAAAGCAGACATGAGCTTTCAGAAGTAAAATTGGACCAGTTGGCCCAACAACAAATTTGTTTTATTTTATCAAATTTGTGTTTGCACATTTGTAAAAACGTCAACACTTACAAAAAACAACAGCAACAAAACCGACGTTCACCAAATTTTTAACTCGCTTTAACAACAACAATTGCATGCAAAGGCAACAAAACCAAAGCCTCACTCGACAAGGCTGAGCTTGAGATGATTGTCCCGTTACTTGTGTAAAACAAAAACACACATGATTTCTTTTTGTTTTGCACATCAATTTTGTTACATATAGAAATAGAAATTCATTCTAGTCGGAGTGCGTTGACAAATTATTTCTTGGTTTTTTTTTTCGACGATTAGCAAAAGCAATAAAAAAAATAAATAGCTGGCCATTTCAGCCCTTGAAAGGACTTTGCAATAATGAGGACAATTTTGTGTTTGTTTTAAAAAAGACATTGACCCACCAATATATTTTCCTGCTCATGACTGGTTCAATTCTTGTGTCAACTGCACGTTATAAGCATGAAGGTCAAGATCTTTATGCAAAATAGGGTGCAAAGTGGCTGTGGTTAGGCCCAATTCCTGTGATCGTCTCGAAATGGACAAACCGGGATTTTTAGCCTCGCTCTCAGCTACAGCTGCGATATTTTAAGTTGATCTAGTCGAATGAGCACCAGTTGGGGTCTTTTCATCACTAACTTCTTCGAAATGTTCAAATTTATTGATTAATTTCGCTATAGCTACTGGAGAAGGAGCTTGATGATGGGCAAAAACAGTACGAACTTTAAGAATAGTGTTCGCGATAGTTTCACCGTTTTTATAAAGAATTTTCACTATTTCCGTGCGTTGTGCGAGTGTGTTTCGATCCATATCTGAAAATCCAAATCATTTTAAAGCATGGTGGTAAGTCGTTGTTGTATGTCAGTTTGAATCTGAGGCAAGTGTTATGCCTTCACCTCAGTCAATTCAAGTTATAAGGCAATCGCATCCACAAACTTCTCTACCAACTACTACAACTTCATGTCGTGAATATCGATGAATTTTCTATTTCAGTTGATTAGAAATGAGGAAAGAAAATTCAGAAGGAATAAAGCGTAGGAACATAGGATGGTCGGGATTTGAACCCGGGAGCTATGGGGTGAGAGTAGAGCACGCTGTCTACTCAACTACAGAGGCTGTTACTTTATTAGTATTAAACTTTCTAGTTATTTAAATACAAGTTATAAAATTTAAAATTTATAACAATGGACACACCGATTGCTGCTAACGGAAAACCTCTAGCAACTTCTAACAGAAAATTAAGATTCAAATAGTTACCACAGAAGCAGCAACAATAACAATAAAGACTACAACAATAGAGATAAAAAGAGAAATTAAAGCCTAGACAATATAGGTCATGAATGGTAAAGTAATTGAGAACTGTTAACCACTTTGCCATGCAGTAGAAAAAGTGAAAGATGGAAGGCAAAAACGCGCACTTTAATCCTTTCTTTTTTAATGCTCGATTCTAGACTCGCCTGCTTGCACCCTTGTTGAAAAATACAAAAACAATTTTGCAAATTGCAACCCGATTAAGTGCTGCTGCTGCTGCAGCACCCTAGAGGAGCGAGAAAAGTAGAAGAAGTGGCAGGAAGTCGAAGTCATACATATGGAGCAATGCGTACGAGTAGATGCAGCAAAATATACAGACACCAAGTAGTAAATCCCATTTACAAAAGTAATTGCTTTATAGTTCAACAAGCTGTCGAGCACACTGGTTATTGGGTATTGTTAGTGTTGTTGGTTGTTGTTGTTGTTGCTGTATTGACACAAAGGCTCTCGCTCCATTATCGGGCCATGCTTTGACAGCGTTGTTTACACTTTGCCTGCGACAATATGTTCGATTTTCTGCCTAGTCACGTTGTTGTTGTTGATGCTGTTGTTGTTGTTATAGCTGGTATAACAGCCATAACAATGGCTCCGAAATTGACCTATTTTTCACCCTCTTAATTTGCAAATTTATGTCGCCTCTGCTCTGGCAGATTTTTGAAACAGTTGTGATGCGGCTGTTAGTACAATAACTCGGATTGTTTGTTGTTGTTTTTGAATTTTTTGCTGTACCGCATTAAGTGAACAACTTAATTGCTCCTCGCTTTGCAAGACTCACAATCTTGATGCCACACTTGATAAAATGACCAGCCAAAATGTATAAAATTGACCCAAAAATTTTGAACAGTTGTCGGAAGTCGAACACATCAAATGACGGAAAGGCAAAGATGTCTGTCACACTCCGAGTTTGAATAGAAAAATATGCTACAGACACTTTCTATGGTGAAAATAATTCACAACTTTCCCGCAATGGAACCTCTTTACATTAAATTGTTCCCTACAATTACACTTCGCTCTTAAATACTTAACCTCAAAAGACATACCCCGAATGACGCTTCAATTTACAACAATAACAAAATTTCCAGCTAGAGAAATCATCGCAGTTTTGCATGCAAACTAGGTGGAAGAAGAATCGTTTCGTGTAAATAATTCAAAGCATAAAATTTGCAAAATTTATAACTTGCACACGTTGTTGGTATAGCGTCAGTCAATGGGAATTCTACGGCAACCAAGCCAAACCCAATTTACCCCAACCTAACCTAGCACAATTCAACTCAACCCATCCGCAGCTAAACCTAATCCGAGACAACTTGTCTCAACGTCAGTCATCTGTAGACAGCTCAGCTCAACTCAACTGAACTCAACTTTACTCAACTCAATTTTCAACTTAACCTCAACAGTTTCTCACTTTCATGCATGTCGACGCCGACGCCGCAGTCGTCACCCTCGAAATGCTTGGTGTACCAGCTACTTGGCTTCCATGCTTGTAGCTCTGAAACTTAAGATGCACTCGTTGGGTTTCATTTGTTTATTATAATTTTTTTTTTTCTGGTTTTTCATGTTGGCAACATGTTTTAAAATTCTTCTACATCATGTTAGAAATGTTTTTGCCACACCACGTGTGACTTTTACCAAAGTAGGTGACGAGTGCTTCGAAGTCATTCATGTGCAGAGCGTAAAGTTTTTTGTAGAGGATAACTTTTAAGTACGTTTTAATAAATCCCAAAGTAATATTGTGGGTTTATTTAAAAGTTTTAAAGCTGCTATCAAAAATCTGATACATAGAAAATAAAAAAGTTTTTAAAAACAAACCTCTCCCCTACTGAAAATTAGACAAGTTAAATAGATGCCGTAATTCGAAGTTCAGAACTTGGAACTTTTGCAGGATTTTCATGTTTGAATTTTAAGCAGTTTCTTAGAACTTTATGGATCCCCAATGGTTTCATAGGATGGCTTAATAGATGAACTCTAAATCTGCAGAGGGATTTTCAACTTTTCTTCCATTATCTGGTACTTTTTCTTAAAATGCCTTCACACTTTTTGGTTGGATGAATACATGATGGCTTATCAGGCTAACATAAAAAAAAAAAAAATAAAATAACTGGCCATTTCAGCCCTTGAAAGGACTTTGACCTAGCTTCTTATGATCAATTGTGTTGTGCGTGTTATTAAGTTTGTACACAATTCACCGAGAAATGGACCTACAGGCTTAACGCCGACTCCGAACGGCGATGAACGGAATGTTCTTATTCTCAAGAAGCTTTACATGGCATTTTGATTACTCTCTGAGGTTTGCCATTGTCTGCAGAGAGGTGGCGGCCGCACAGAAAAATTATTTTAATTCAAATAATTTTCTGTCGCTGCTGGGGTTCGAACCTGGGTCTCCAAAGTTCGTTGACATAGCGGCCACACACTTTAACCAACTACGCCACGGACGCCACAGGCTAACATACTTGATTTTAAAATATCGGACAATTTTGAAATCGTGAAGATTATAAAAATTGGCAAAAAGGGTTTCCAAAAAGCAAAAAGAAAACAAAAGTTTGTTCTGGAAATGATCAAGAAGTAAAATCTCCGAATTCTACGGATCTGAAATTGTCTGGACTCCCGTACGTAATTCTGAGACTCTTACGTTTCCAGCCCATTTTCAAACTCGCAGAGCTAATTTTTCTATGAAAGGAAAAACTCATACGAAGGTTGCCTTTTAAATCTTGTGCCTAACAATGAAGAAATACTGGCTAATCAGTAAAAATGGTTTCAATATTTTTCAAAGTATTCTCCAAAATGATCAATTACATACTTTTGCATTCATTTAAACCAATTTTCGAAACAGTTGTATCACTCTGAAGGTAGTACCTCCGAAAACAGGTTTTTGAAGATCTCAACGGCTAATTCGGGCGCTGAAGAACAGTCGTCATGCATTTTTTTCTCAATGTAAGAGAACAAGAAGAAGTCATTGGGTGCCAAGTCGGGACGGTTAGGCATATGACCCATCAATTCGAGGTTTTGAGTGCTCAAAAACTCTTTTGTTTGAGCTGATGTGCGGGAACTCGCATTGTCGTGATGGAGGATGATCTGCCTTCGGTGGTTGGTTTTCCTCAATTCTCCGAAACAAATGGTTTTGTACCATTCAGCAATAACAGTTTTCCGTTACTCAATAGGAACAGTTGCAACATGGCCGATTTTTCAGAAAAATCTAACAACGATTTTTTTAATGTACTCCGTTCGCGGAGAACCATTGTCGGATTTTGCTCACTATGAAAGACCCAAGCAGTGGACTGCTGCTTTGTTTCAGACTAATAAGCGTAGATCCATAATTCTTCACCTGTTCGTAGACATGTTTCGAACCATCCCCTCAGTATTTTTTTTTTCATTTCCTTGCACCAATTGTTAGGGGCCTTTTTTAAGCAATCGTCATATTATGGGTGTCCAACGGAAAAAAATCTTCCTGATTTTCTTCCCGTCTTTGCTAAAGTAAAATCGAATATATGCTAGTCCTGTTAATACCCAAGGATAATTCCATTTCGCGGTATGTCACATGCCGGTCTGTTTGCAAGAGTTCACGTACAGCATCTATGTTTTCTGCCACAATAGCCGTTCTTGGACGACCTTCATGAAATTCATCTTTGAGAGAACGACTACCACGCTCAAACTCATTGAACCAAAGTTTTACAGTCGATTGGTGTTGTGCCTTATCACCAAAAGTCGAACTAAGTTGATCGATGCACTATTTTCTTGTCAATCCACGTCGAAAATCGTAAAAAATCATCACTCAAAAATGTTCACGTGTTAATTTTTTTTTTATGAAATGCGGCCTCAGTAGTCAAGTAGTTAGCGTGCCCGACTGCCACCTCAAAGGCCACTATAGCTTTTTCTTGAGTACTTGAGAACTTGAGCAGTTGTGCACTTGTGTACTTCATATCATTTGACATATTTTTATTACTTCTATAAGTTATGTTTTAGGAAATTGTACACACCAGATTGGGATGTGTTCACGATCATTGAACTGCAATTCTGCAAATCTACAGATCCGAGTTTCTGCACAGCAAAGTGCACTAGATCGTGAATACCCTTATTCTTTAACTTTCCCAATTATCTGTCGTAACTTTGTGGAAAAAAGCAGTTGTTATAGTAAAAAATTTTATAAATTTTGTTGTTGTGTTTTTCAAAACACGCTTCTCACCCAACTCTAACTTTGAACACTGACTATGCACATCACTAATTTTCGCTGGTGGTTACTGTTACAAAGTGAGCAAGAACATTTTTAAATCCTCTTCCCTCTTGTATCCATTTTTGTTTTTGTTATGATTGTCATCATCGCATCGTCAAACATGCAGAAAATTCACACATATGTAAACAAAACACTGGCTGACAGCGTTTAAAGTGGCAACACTGCACACTAGAGATGGCAGCATGATTTTCCAGTTTTAGGTTCTAATGCCTTGTGACAGTTTTAGAGTAGATAATGGGTGCATGAGAGTGAGTGCGTCAGTGAGTGAGGAAATGAAGGTAAATGTGTGCATCTCAATCGCACGGCATTTGCTGGCTGAAAAGTGGTCGCCACATTGATATGCATACAATTAGATTAGATTGTTGTTGTTTGATACGAAATGCAAAAAAGGATTTATTTTTGTGATCATTTTCAACATGTAAAAGGATTAAATAAGTTGTGCTATTATTTGCTTGAATGACTATTGGTTTGGATCAAAAAGGATTTACAATTACGAACAATAGCTGAACGCGGAGATTTAAGCCCTTCTGTGTGATTATTATGGGTGACACTGGCTGGAATGAATTTTTGGCTTCCAATTAAAATTTGTCAAAAATAAAACCCTATGAATAGTAGTTTTAACACACATGTCTTTACATTACGCGCCGCACATGTTACACATTCACCTGCGCGGGATAATAAGTTCTGATTATTTAAACCAATAACCGGTCAATAGCAAAATTAACCAGATGAAGATGAAGCAACTTATTTAAAGAGCTCAAATTTTTAAGTTCTATTTCTATACTATTTAGTACGATTCTGCTAAGGCGATTCACTTCAGAAGTCCGGAGCAAAATCGAAGCCATTGTCGACATGAAAACGTATGTAGACGTCCAGAATTAGTTCGTCGGTCGACAATCGCGGCGAAAATTCACTCAATTAGGGCCGTATTCTTCACCTCTGGATATCTTTAACCAGTGGATATATGCTGGTTTGCTGCTACCTGAAACTGCTAAAAATCTAGTACTTTACCCACTGGTTAAAGATATCCAGAAGTGAATAATACGGCTCTTAGAATACATTTTGTTTGTTCTCTGGCGACCGAGCGGTCCTCCCTGCTTGAGTGCTGTGAAACAGAATAAGTGTTGCCATATTATTGCTAATAATTGGAAAAGTTCAGTGTTATTTTCTAAATTTTAACAAACTTTTGATATTTCTTACATCTGTTTATGTTTTACTCTTGCCTCCAATGACACTTGAAGCATGTATGGAAGGAAAACAACGCTGAATATTTCGACAATCGCTTATCGCTTCAGAGTTCTTATTATTGAAACGTGGCACCTGCCGTATAGGCTTAATTCCACGTCGCCCCACGGCAACGGGGTCGAGGTTCATGTAATTGATGCCCAGCAGATAAATCTACAGGGCGTTAGTACCATGCTAATATAATTACAACGTCCATCATACCTCTCCTGGGCGTCACTTCTATGACTCTAGATGCGACCACCGACCTGTCATAGTAGTTTCAACACCGGTTACACACCATACTTAAGTATATATTTGATCAAACGCAATGCTGGAAGCCAATGCTGGAATGCAACAGTACCAATTATGGATGATTAGGTGCGTCACCATTCACATTTATTGGTGAAAATCGAGACCCATCTAACATCTCTGACAATTTGAAGGCATTGTCACCCGGTTGATTAGCGCAACTTCACGCCGATCACAGACCTCCCCGAAGGGCCAGCCCTGCAATAGTCTCCCCGAGCAAAAGGGATTTACCTCGACATGCACCAACACACACCGCCACATCTGCACCCATCGTTCATGACTATGATGGCAAAAGCCATCACTATTGGACGTGCTACAGCGTAGACCACATCACTTCTGACTGTGAGTGAGACATGGTCACCACTACTTTACACCTTTGCAAACTGGCGCTACGAGGCTACTAAGATATACTTTTCACCTCGGAGTACCCAATTCTGACACCTCTTGTACACTAAACTATACACCATATTTTGCACAGTTTTAACTTTGTCTTTTTAAGACATCCATAAGATCAGTGCCAATTTGCCGGTGAAATTGTGATACCGTCTGTTGACGGTAAAAACAAACAATTAGCCATGCTAATAAATTTTAAGGATCATTGCTATTCCTTCGTAGGCATACGCTACCGTTGATCTAGTCAAACGGTCCACGTACTCCCCAAATTGGGCGACCAACTACAGGATTTGGATAGTCCCCCGCTTCAGAATCCGAACAGAAGCAAAGCCGCTGTCGGTTGTCGGGTGCGCTGTGCAACAAAATACATGAAAATCTATGCAGCTGCCAAAACTTAAATGGCCATAAAATCCGCGACGTAAAAACGTCAGAATAGAATCAATTTTATTTCTTCTTCGACGGCTGGGGGATCTCTCTTTGAGTGACGTAAGTGTTGCCATACTTTAGCTAAGACTTGGCTGTGTTCGGTGCTATTTTTTTAGTTTTTTCCATGAGCTGACGTTTTGTTTTGTGTGTTGTATTCCAAGAGCTGACGTTTGGTTTTGTGTGTGTTGCATTTGTACCATTCACACAACGAAAAGCAACGCTGATCCGACAACCGAGAGCCGCTCCTATTCTGGACGTGTTCTCAGCGGATTACTCCGAGAGAGGACCGCCAACCGACTGCCGCTTTTATTCTGTTCGGGCTCTCATTCTGGACGTGTTCTCAGAAATTGACGATATGAGAGGACCGACGATCGACAATCGCTGTTATTCTACTCCGGCTCTGATTCTGTTCCAGCTTAGAGCCCAAACAGAATCAAAGTGATCGGCGAGCCTCTCTTCTCGCCAATTGCTCAGAACACGTCCAGAATGAAAGCGATTAGCGATTGGCGAACTATTCATAATGAATGGTCAGAATGTTTTGTTTTGTGTATGCATAATTAATATGAAGAAAACAGAAGCACAGACAACAAATGTCAGAAGATAATAAAACTTAAGAAAATAACACTGAACGTACCCCATCATTAAGAAAAATACGGCAACACTCATTATGTTAGACACCACTCAAAGAAAAAAAAATATAATATATTCTAATCTGGCGAATTTTCGCCGCGATCGAAGACCAGCGATTTGATTTTGGACGTGTTCGTACGTTTTCATGCATTCTATTGCTTGAAAATATTGCCAATCGCTAATCGCTTTGATTCTGTTCGCTCTCTCATAGAATATATTCCATATTTTCTCTGACGAGGCCTGAGAACAGAGTATGAGCCCGAACAAAATTAAGAATCGTTGCGACCGACGATCTTCTCTGGTCGTCAATCGCAGAGAACACGTTCAGGATGAAACGATTGCGACTGATGATTCTGGCTTGCTTTTATTTAGTATTTTTTTATTTCTTTTTTTATTTCATTTCAATATATTGGTCTCTTCAATTGTGTGAAGACAACACACACAAAGAAGAAACGTCAAGACATAATAAAAACTAAGGAAATGGCTTTGAACATATCCCATATGTAGCAAAAATATGGCAACATTAATAGCACTCAGAGAGAAAATCGTCGGTCGCAAGAGAAAAAATAAAATAGATTCTAATTCTGCGATATATCGTTGCGGCTGCCGACCTGCAATTTCATTCTGGACGTGTTCATACATTTTCATGCATTCTATTGCTTTGCGATGTCGTCAATCGCAACGATTTCTGATTCTGTTTGGGCTTGTAGTTCTGTTCGGATCTTTTCTTGACCAGATTCTCACCACATTCTTACACTCTGCATTAAGTGATTCGAAAATCCTTTCGAGACCCTATTTCCAAAAACGGATGCTTAATTTACATATGAATATTTTGGAAAATCTCTCTTTTTAATCATAAAATATTTAAGAAAACTCCCTTTTCTCCTCAAATTTTGTCCAATTTTATTTGGTTATGTTGATATTTTCCATTCCATTTGGAACTGCATAAATTAATGTTTAACTCCCATTCTGCCTCCTCAATGAATAAATTTTTGTTGGCTTCAGCGCTGATTTCACACTCAGCGAATTTTAAGCTGCTAAATTCAAAATTTGTGCCCCTTGGTATTTTTCTTTTTTTTTATGCACTCTCTTAACAAATCCCTACAACCAGCAGTGCTAAGATTCAACTCCATAAAATTCAATAAAACACTCATTTAGTCTCATTCTTATTTTCCCCATCATTGCCATTTTCTGCTCCCCTTCAGCGCACAGCTCAAGCAAAAAAAAACAAAACCAACAACACTGTCGCTCGAGTTTGGCGTTTTTTCGATGATAACAGTTTTTTATTTGACAACTTAATGGCAAGGCATCTGGGAGCGGTTGGAGCCATTGGGGTTTGTTTGCAGTCTGATGTGCGTCTAAATTTGTGTATTTTTTTTTCTATTATGTTGATTTAGCATATTTTTTCGCGCGAATGCCTTTTTTGTTGTAACACTTTTTTGTTTTTTTTGGCGACACGTATTTTTAATGCCTCCGCGCGTTGCTGAAGGTTGTTTAAGGATTTGTCGTCATTTAGTTGCTTGGCTGGAGTGGCTTGGTTATAGGAAGTAGGGGGGGAGGTAAATGTTTGTCATGGCGTTTATGTGTGGTCGGAGGTTATGAGCTTGAAAACTCAAAATTTGTTGCCTGCTAATGTTGTTGCCTGACGCTCACGCTTTTTGCTGACTCAAATTCTTGTTGCTGTCGCTCTTGTCGTGCTTCTGTTGTTATTATAACGGCTTTCCTTGAAGCACTTTTCCTCTAATGGAAAAGGCGCTTGTATCCGATTTTAGAGTTGTTGTTGTTGTTTTTGTTGTTGCTACTTATGTCGGTTCTATGTAAATTTGTTGCTAAAATGTTTATTTTTCTGATTTTTGGTGGAGCCATGAATGGAGAGCGCTCACACCACCCAAAAAAAGAAGAGGAGTCGAGAAAAATATGGATTCACTGCTAAATATCGCATAATTGACGCATAATAACAGTTTATTATTATTATTTGGGCGGATTATGAATGCGTGATTTATGAACGAATAAAAATATGCTAGACATTTTGAAGACATTGTTGAGCAATAAAATGGCAGGCTTTGGGAAAAATTGAAGTAAATTTAAGGCAATACTTAACTAAAACAAAGCAATTTTTTGATTTCATTGTTCAGTAAATATTATTTCTTTTTTCTGAAACACGTTTTTGAAAATTATAAAAAAATTCTTCAAATTATAACCTTTTTCCGAGGGTTGCTACATATATTTCGAGAATAAATATATGCACCGAATTTTTTTCATTAAAAATAGCTTTATTGTTTTTTTAAATATTTTCCTATCTAATTAACACATTTTTGCATGTGTTCGAACCATTTCTCATAACATTTAATTCATTTCGCTTGAGACTTTTAATTGATTCCGTTTCTTCTGGCATCGAATAATCGTTGTCCATGCAGTTTCTCCTTGATGTGCGGCAAAGAGAAGTTAAATCATGACTGTGCCTCGAATGACCCATAAATTCGATGTTTTAAGTGCTCAAAACCCCTTTTGTTTGAGCTATGTGTGGGAGCTCGCATTGTCGCATTGTTTTCCGTCATTTCACGAAACAGTTCTGGCAAACAAATGGTTGTGTACCATTCCGAATTGACAGTTCTGCGTGTCTCAAGCGGTACAGTGGCCACATGACCAGTTTTTTGGAAAAAACAGGCGATCATATGCTTTGAGCTCGAACAACTTTGGTTGGATTTGGTTCATCTTGAAAGACACATACATTCGATTGCTGTTTATTTTCTGACTCAGAGCCAGAACAGAATCAAAAATCGTTGCGATTGACGACAGCTCAAAGCAATAGAATGCATGAAATTGTATGAACACGTCTAGAATGAAATCGCAGATCGTCAGCCGCAACGATATATCTCACAATTAGAATCTACTCTATTTTTTCTCTTGCGACCGACGATTTTCTCTCTGAGTGCTATTAATGTTGCCATATTTTTGCTAGAAATGGGATTTGTTCAAAGCCATTTCCTTAGTTTTTATTATCTTGACGTTTCTTTTTGTGTGTGTTGTATTCACACAATTGAGGAACCCAATACATTGAAATGAAATAAAAAAAAAATAAATAAATAAATACTTAATAAATGAAATTAAATAAAAAAAATAAATAAATAAATACCAAATAAAACCCAGAATCATCAGTCGCAATCGTTTCATTCTGGACGTGTTCTCTGCGGTTGACGGCCAGAGAGGATCGTCGGGATCAGGATCGTTCGGGCTCTCATACGCATAGATTCATGATTCGGCTTCAGTCACGATTTTATAGACGTCGTTTGAAGTATCGCCATTGTATTTCTTGATTGTGTTTCTTTGCACCAATTGCGGTCGTCAAATTATGTGAAATCCAACGTGAACAAATCTTTTTCACAACTATGTTTTCATGTAAAATGGTATGTAGGCTTGTGGAAGTAATGCTCTCATTCTCACGGTATGTCACATGACGATCAAACATTATCATTTCGCGCACAGCATCAATGTTTTGTGGCACAATAACAGATTTTAAACGCCCTTCACGAAATTTGTCAGTTAGCTAGGTTCGGCCCCGTTTGAATTCCATGCATCACCGATATACAGAGGATTTTGATGGTGCTTTAACGTCAAAAGTCGAATTAAGTTCATCAGTACACTCTTGTTAAGGTAATTCACGTCGCACGAAAATGTTCACGTGTTAATTCCATTTTTTTTTTTTTTTTTTGGAAGACAATTTTAAAAGCACTGCAAACAACACAATAAGTGCAGGCATGATACAATTGTACAAGGTAGGAGTGACAACGGGCTATTTTCTCACGAGTTTCTTGCACCGACTGTCATTTGCCTGTATATTTTACTTTCTTTTATCTTTTTTACTTTTTCATTCTCTAATTTATACTATTTTTGACAGTTGGTGCAAGACGAAAAAACTAGTATACCTAGTATAATTGTATCATGAGTGCACGTACACCAAAACGTTGTGAGTACTACAAGCTGAAAAATGTCAAACTTTCCAGTGCAAACGTCAGTCAACGGCATGCATGAAAGTGAGAAACTATTGAGGTTAAGTTGAAAATTGAGTTGAGTAAAGTTGAGTTCAGTTGAGTTGAGCTGAACTGTCTACAGATGACTGACGTTGAGACTCTTGTTGAGATAATTCACTTCGCACAAAAATGTTCACGTTTTAATTCCATTTTTTTTTCTGAAATACAATTTTAAAAGCACTGTAAACAACACAATGAGTGCACGTACACCAAAACGTTGTGAGTACGACGTACAAGCTAAAAAATGTAAATTTTTCCAATGGAAACAAACGTCTGTTTGACTGGAATGACATAAGCGTTGCCATATCCCGAAATATAAGTAGCAATTTATTAGCGATAGAGATCCAATAGGATCTTTAAAGAAGTTTTAGTCAAAGCAAATGTTTTAGTCTGCCCTTTTTCTAGTTGTGTCTATTTTGAAAAAACTTAAAAAAATAAAAATACTTAAGCAATCGAATTTAAATCGCTTCAATTAATACAATTTAATTTTTTAATTTCAACTTTACTCGTATAAAAACTTTCCAAATTCAATGGGTACGCCGCACAATGGTTCCAAATCGAAAAAAGACGGCCAAAACCTCAAGGTGTTGTCTGATCTGCATGAAACTTATGATTTCTAGGTTTTTGGGTCGTTGATCATGAATCTGAAGTCAAAAATTTGAAATTCAAAATGGCGGCATAAAAATATGCTAACTTTTATAACAACTTCGAAATTCAAATTGGCGACCATGAATTAATTTTTGATCTAAATTTTCTAAAATCTTTTTAGAATTTATAAATTTTATAACTTTTTAATGTTCTTTGTAATGAATCTAAGGACCACACAATAACAAAATTATTATTTTAAATAACTATTTATATTAAAAAACTATTCTTCGAATAGAAGTAAAACATCTGGAGGTAAATGTTTTTTTTTTTTGTTTTTTGTTGGTATATCTCCCGACAAAGATTTTTTCGGGTCTGAATATAAGAGGCAGCTATTAAAAATATCCTCATTTGTAGTCATCCGTGACATCCTCCTGGCATTATTATTTCTAAATTTTTTCGCAAATTTATATGATGCTTCAAGAACCTTTTGAGAGAGCTTACCCAATGGAAGCATGAAGCTCTTTGCATGGCATATGGAACCATTCATATAAAAAATTTAAGAAAAAAACATTTTTTTTGGTTTGCGACACTTGCGACTACAGTGGCACTTTGTGGCAAAAAAAATTTTTTATTAGTATAGTAAGGTATCCAACAAAGGAACAAATACCTTTCTAAAGGGGGAAAAAAGGGGAAAACACTTTCGTTTTTTTCATTTTAACTGAACTAAAGTGTTCGAACTTGGCTTAAAATATTACTATATTTTTTTGTCAGAAGGCGTCAAAATACTTATAAAATTTAAAAAAAAAAATTGACAACGCAATTTTTTTCCTTTGTCTATCCTTAAAGTTTTTCAAACATCTTTAAAAATGAGGTTTTGGCCGTCTTTTTTAGATTTAGAAGCAATGTGCGACGTTAACAACAGCTTTAAATGATTTTTCAAATGTACTTAAATATTTCGTTCATTAAGGGGGGAAATATACCCAGAACATTTTTTTTTTCAAAATGTTATTTTGAATTTTTTATTTTCTTATATTAAATTTTCTTAAAGCTTTAAGTCTCAAGAATATGTGGTAAAAATTTCAAGTCGATATCTCAAAAAATGACAAAGTTATAGTCTAGTCAGTGAACCGCCTTCTAGAGCGCGCAGTGCTGGCTCTTATTTTCAAACGCGTTTTTCACGAAACCATGTTTTCAAAGTCGGTGACCAAGATTTCTCGAAACTCTGTGAACCGATCGTTTTGTTTTTTTGCAGGCTTATTTAATTCAGAATAATCTCGTGCTTGTCATAGGATTTTTTTTTCGTAGCTTCGTTCATTTTTTATAGACAAAATAATGACGAATTTTTGGTCGAAAATCGTTAATTTACGTTCGGAAGTTCGCCATTTTGTGATAAATCAATATTTTCAAAATCGGCTATGACAAGTACGAGTTTTAAGTATCTAGTGTAATAATATTATTAATTTTTTTGTTTAAGATGAATTTAGGATAAGTAATCTTGGTCACCCCATTTTCAGAGCGTTCCACAAAAAATGCTGTATCTACCATAATATTTAATTTTTTTTAATAAAAAAATACTTAACATACTCTTGAATGTATATTTTTCAAGGTGTAAAACCCCTTATTTAAAAATATCCCTTAGGTTTCCTTAAAAAAATGCACAAACATGACCTTTTTTATTCGGCCTCTGGGTATATTTCCCCCCTTAATGCCGTCGCGCAAATAAAAACTAGTTATGTCCTACGGGTCGTTCAGAAATTACGTTACCTATTTAGAGGGGGCGAGGGATTTTAAAATGTACTACGATAAGTAACGATAGGGAGGAGGGGGTCTCAGATATAGCAACGTGACCAAAAATATAAGAAAAACTCAAAAAATTTTAAACTAATATACCCCATCATTTCAAAACATTTTCAGCCTTACATCTTCATGTTTGACCGTCTAAATTGACGGTTAAATATTGCCAAGTGTGAATATGAATTCCCATAAGTGAGTTTTATTTAATTTAAAATAAATCGGAATAAAAAATAATAATTAAATAAATTAATTTTAAGGAAGGATATTCACAAAAACTCTGAACTTGGTGCTGAACGGGTGCAGACTTTACGGGTACTCTCACAAAGACCTTTGCATAAGAAATGAGGATACACCTGAATGGGTCGCCATGGAATTCGTTGAAGAATTCTATTTCGAAGAGCCCTCAAAGTTTCTAACTTCTTCAATTCCAGTGATTGCGAGCATCCACTCTTGGATTGAAGATGGAATAGTTTTTATCGATGAAAATAGTTTATTTAAAAATATTTTCTTAAATTTATCAATGGTAGAATTATTAGGTAGGGCCGACTCGCAGAAGAATGAAGTAGAAAGCAAAGAAAAGCGAGCTAGTTGTCAAAATTCATGCTGTTCATCTCTAGTTTCTTTATGTTCATTTTTCGCAGTTGATTTTAGGTTAAACTTTTTACAAGTTTCTTTGCAAATTGAACACTTTCTCGGAATTTTATAGATTTATTTACAATGTTTTTACAATATTTCCACTCAAATTAACACAAACTTAACACACGTGTCCACACTATTTACAACTTGAAAACATAATATTTTTATTTCATTTGAGGTTCCTACGAACTTCGCCATTTTAACAATTAGACAATCTTTGTATTATCCACTCTTCGTTTACGCGTGAGGGCACTAAGCGACTCGGCCCTACCTTGTAACTCTACTATGAATTTATCTATTCATGATAGCACACATAATAAAAGCTAGTCAAGATAATAATATTTTTTAAATATTTTTTACTCAATTCATTTTTTTATTTCATATACTACGTTACCTTGGGGGAGAGGGGGGTAAAATAAAGTAGAAAATCGGTCACGTAATTAATGAACGACCCCCTATGGGATTTTGCATAAATAATTTCGAATTCATTTCGAATTCGTTTCGAGTTTATTTCGAATTTATTCCGAATTCATTTCAACAAAAAAGCCATTTGCTTTAACAAGCTTTATACTCGTAGCTATTTAAATGGAAGACTTTATGACATATAGTTTTCTCGCAGACTGTATCTTATGTTCCACACCAAAACGGTAACAAAAAGCGGAAACGAGAGCAGTAAATCAATAAAAAATTAGATTTCATTTCCGTAGCTAAATAAGTAATAATGTAAACACAATTACAATGAAAAAGAAAAAAAATCATGGCGATTGAAGTAAATTTAACAATTGCTAGCAGTATTGTAAAATTTACAAAACAAAAAAAAAATCGAAAAAATTATAAAAAGGAAGCATTTTGTTCATAAAAGAAGACAGCATTTCCGTTTCAAAAGGACAAGAGCACAATAAAGTGCTGCTTTACAAAACGAGAGAAAGCATATAAATGTACGAATTGAAAATACAAAAAAGTATCCTTAAACAAGAATCACTCGCACAAAAGCGAAGCAACAATTCAATTAGTGTTGACATAAATGCTACCTAAACAATATTTTTTACATTTGTTAACGTGAAAAATATAGATACTTTTTGTGCCGAGACTCCGTAGAATATTGCTACACGCTGTGAATTTCAGAAAACTGGTCGGAAATCTAAAATTATGGCAAACTCTGGAATTGTTTTTTTTTTTTCTTATTTGGATTTCCTCAAAATTTACTCAGCTCCTTTAAGGAACACTACCAACACATTAGTCTGTAAAAGATATCTTTATATGTTCGACAATTTTTTTGTAGCAACTCAAACTGGCTGCAGAAGCCTGTTCCTGCAGGATATGACGCAAGCCCATATCCTTCTCATACTCTGCACAGCAGCTAACTTCAAACTTCATCGTAGATTAACTGCTTACATATCGTGATGATATGTTAAGTTTTAGTGTTGGTTTTCCGCCCCCTTCAGAGCAGACAGTGTTGCATTTTGTTATTTAATTTAACATGCTGGCATTTTTACTTTGTTAAGGATTCCTTAACATGCTCAATTCATATTGTATAGCCTTCTGTAGTAATTCGAGCTGCTGCATTTGCATGTCGAAGGATAATTTTGTGGTTTATTTGTTGTCTGCCTGTCGTCCTGTTTGGGTTGTGGCTTTGGCTGCGGTCAGTTTGCATATTTTTCGGCAACATTTATGGTTTCTTTGGCTTGGATTTTGGCTTCGCATGAATGATATTTTATATGTAGGCGTTAACGTTTCTGTTGTTTCAGTTTGCCGCAGATTTTCCACAAACTTAACTGGCCGCACGCCTTTGTTTCTCATTGATTTTGTTGTAATATTAGACTTACATTTTAGCTCAATGGTCACACACATAAACATTCATACGTACATGCATGCCTGAAGCATGTCCAAGTGTCAATTTCTACTTCAACATCTTAAACGCTACTTAGTTTTGTGTTCCCCCAGGATATCTTATGCTTAAGTTCTTAAATTTCTTCATATCTACACGCCTTTGTCTAAAGATACTCCCTTTTTTGCTCGCTTGAGTTGCAAAGTGTCACTTTTTTTATCAGTTTTTTTTAACTGTCATTTTTAATTTTGACAGCACGTCTGCAATTTCGAACCTAATGAGCGTTTAGCTACTGCAACGCTGCCAGGGTCTTTCGTTGTTTTTATTTCCTTATTTTTCTGGCTGTGCTGCTAACTCGATTAAGTGTCAAATGTGTCAAAAAAATATGAAAAAATGCGCTGCCAACATATGCGTCACACTTGTCAATGTTATTCTTTTTTTTCTATTTTTTTAACATCTATTTAAGTGCTAAAATGTGCTACTTAACTGAATGCATTTCAAGCACTCATGTCTACGGGTTGTCTTTAGCAGTTGAGCTATTGACAAGTCAGTCGATAAGTATCCGAGAAACTTGTTAATGAGTTTGACAGCAAAATGTTTAGATGAGGGTGTTAAACATTATGTTGATTCATAGTCAGTCAGCTAAATGACTCTATTTTGGATTGTACTGTCTCCATCAAACGTTACAATAAGACCACTTTCTTCAAAAGAGTAAGGCCCGACAATGAACTTTGATGAAACTACACTCCACACTATGACGCGAAGTGGATGCAATGCCGTCTAATGGAATATCTGTGGGTTAGAATCACTCCTTATTCGACAATTCTGTGTGTAAACTTTGCCGATTAGTTCAAAATTGGTCTCGTCAGACATAAAAATTCAGTTCAAGATGTTTTCGTCCTCATCCGTCCCTCCGAATGATTTTCTTGCAAAATTCCAAGCGAATAGTTGAATTTTATAAGGGAATAATTTTAAATCTTAATGCATAATTGTCTGCATTGACTGTCTGCTGATACCCATTTGAGTAGATAAGCTCCTATTCGAAACTATAATATTGACTTGTATGGCAGCAGCTACAGCACCGATAGTTTTCTGCATCCGAACTGAGGGATTTTGAGCTACATTACAGTTCATCTGGTAGGAGTAGTGCCTCTACGTCTATTTTCTCTTTGGACGGAAACTACGGAATCCAACGCATAAAAGCCGTGCACAATCCATATTCTTGTCTCATTGTCTCATCCCCCTTTTCTGTTTAATTTCAAGATCAATCTATAAAATAAAAGACAAAAATGGAAGAAATAAATGACCTACACAGATAAAAGTTATTACTTACTTACTTACTTATCTGGCGCTTACAACCGTTGGTCGGTTTTAGCCTCGTATAAAAAATTGAGTCTGTCATTTCTGTTTTGCGCTTGCTGGCGCCAGTTGGAAACACCAAGTGGAGTCAGGTTATCCAACACTTGATTCTTCCAACGAAGATGTTGGCGTCTTCTTCTGCGTTGACCACCACCGGGCACCGATTTAAATATTTTTTTCGCAGGAGCGGCGTTTTCCATTCGCTTAACATGACCTTAACAGCGGAGCCGCTTGATTTTAATGCGCTCAACTATGTCGATGTCAGCGTACAACTCATACAGCTCTTGGTTCCATCGTCCGTCGAATTCGGTACTCGCATTGACGCAGATTGAACCGAAGATCTTACGAAGGGGATCTTTCTTTCGAAAGCTCCCAAAGTCTTTTCATCAGAACTGCTCAACGTCCAGGTTTGTGCTGCATAAAATAGAACGGGCTTAATTAGTGACTTATAGAGCGTGATTTTTGTTCGTCGAGGGAGGGGTCTGCTTCTCAATTGCCTACTCAGCCAAAAGTAATACATGTTGGTAAGAATTATCCTTCGTTTTATCTCAATACTGACATCGTTGAAGGAGTTTATGCTGTATCCCAGGTAGACAAAGTCCTTAACAACCTCTAAGGAGATGTTGTCAACAGTGACGTGGTTTCTAAGACGCTGGGACTGACTATTTGCTGACACTAGGTATTTCGTCTTATCTACGTTCACTGCAAGACCCATTCAACTCAACTCTTTTGGTAATCTGGAGAATGCTGCACTGAATTCGCGCGTATTATGGCCAATGATATCTATATTGTCAACATACGTCAGCAGCATAATACTTTTGTAGAATATCGTGTGAATAACATCGAAATTCAGCAGCTCGGATGATCTTCTCCATCATGAAGTTAACAAAGTCGCACGATAGAGAATCACCTTCCTTCTTTTTTCCTCTTGACACCATAACCGAGTGTCATTATTTTTGTAAATTTCCTAAAAAATATCATGGAAAATAAGCAGATTCTGTTCATTTATATTAACCCAGGAAGTGCACTCTATTCAACAGAATCAGTCATGCCAAAGACCACGCCTCCGTACAACCGAACATCGTCGATGCATGTCCATTGGTTCAAAGACCTATGTCATCTGCGATGAAATCAGACATCTCCATGAATCTGATGACTGCATCGTGTGTTTGGCCAAGGAGAACGGTCTTATTAGCAAGAACTTCTCAAGCTGAGCACTTTTTCTTCGCCAAATGCGGTCGTTTTTGCTTCAAATTAATATCACATCTGTTGCAATAGCTTTGAATAATATTCACCGGTGAACCCTTACCCTTTACTTTTTCAATATAATCGATGTGAACGTCGATGTATCCATGCTTCGTCTACGGTGGAAGAGCACTTTTTTCTTCGCCAAATACGGTCGTTTTTGTTTCAAATCAATGTCCAAGTTGTCCAACAGCTGAGATTAATATACGCCGGCGATCAACTCATTTCAAGAAAATGGATGTGAATGACGATGTGAAGCTTGTTGGTCGACAGACCCACCTTACCCTTCTTTGGTGCACGTTCACCCAGAGAAGTTCACTGCTTTGACAATTCCTTGGTCTCTGGTATGTTGTGATGTATCCATATTTTGTCTACGATAACGAAACGGCGAAAAAATGTTCGGATTGGGTTTAAACATCGCCAAACATTACTTTGAAGTGGTCACACGGTTGCGCTTATGGTCGAGTGTGAGCAATCACGTTACACATCGCACCGATGGATTCAGATATTCATGTAAAATGTGATGTACCCGCTCAGTTGAGATGCCTACAGCCTCAGCTATCTACCGCACTTTCATTTTCCGATCGTCCAATATCATTCCATGGATTTTATCGACGATTTATAACGTGGCTACCACTTTTGGGCGAACTGAACTTTCAGCATCACTTGTTCTGGTAAAAACACAACTTAATTCAGTAAACCACTTATTAACCATTAAAATTTATGGTGCGGAGTCCCCATTTATATAGGAATCCTTTCTTTGAGTTCGATGATGGTTTTTTCTTACGCAAAAAATAATGCGAGATGATTAAACGCAGTTAACTTTTTTCCATTTTCGTCGAAATTCACGAGGTTGTTTGCTTTCAATGGATGTCAAACACAAACTAAATGACGCAGTTTCGTTAAAATTTGACAGTAGTCTATTAACATATGGTAGTTAATAGGACCAGTGTTGCATTTAAAGTTACTACGCAGGGAATTCAAAAAGTCACCGACTTCTAAAATTAATTCTTGTCTTATTTCGAAAAAAATCCTATACTTGGCGAACGAGATTTCGCTGAAACATTAAAAAGTTTGCATACAATCTAAATTGGCATAAACAGCTTAAAAAGCACAAAGCTACTTAATAAGCTTAAAAAATCATTATTATAAATACTCATCAATAATTCCTTAAAATTTGTTATGAAAATGACCAATATTTTTAAAATATCCTAAAAAGAAAACCATTGTAACTAAAATAAGCTCTTTCGGCATTCACTGACCACCCTCTTTCCCTCTCCTGCCCCAAACCAAATCATCCAATTTATCGAATAATAAATTGTGTTGCTTTGCCCAAAAACCATGTCACCGTTTATCGAACACATGTTTCTGTGTTCCACCAAAGCGTGCTGCGGACAGAAAAATATGGCGTTCAATATTTGTGTGTTGCTTTTGTGTTACAGTTCGGCAGCAAGAACTTGAGGGCACCAGAGGGCTTCTATTTTTTTTTTTTTTTTTGTGTTGCCATTGTTAGTTCTGTTATTATTGATAAAAAAAAACCAAACCTAGCGACAAACCACAACGTTTAGACTTGCAATAAATTTATTAAAATAGCAAAATTTTCGAACCAGAACAATAGAAAATCAATTGATTGCGTTGTGGGAAGCTTAGCACTTGATATGTGGATAAATTTTCGCTTTGTCCTTATTTGCGGAGCAAAGTTTTCCCCTAAAGCTTAGCAATGATTGTGTCTTACTTGCTGGGGAGACCGTTTGAAGAACGCAAAATATATAAAAGTGGAATGAATGATATGTAAACAATGGCTAAAAGCTCTTGGGAGCCAGCTATAACAGTTATACAATAAATAAAAAAAAAGAAATAAATAACAAACAAAAACAGAAAAAAGTCTGTTTTAAGTGCTTCCCTGTTTTGGAGGGTCTCATTGTTGGAATGTTCATTCTTTTGTTATTCTGAGTTGTTTTTTTTTTGTGCCAACAATCGCCATCCAGTGTTTATGTTTATAAAATTATTGGGTCAATATTTAAACTTAAACCACTAAAATACACAAAACAATTATATGAGATGGGTGGTAGTGCCCTGCTAGTGGCTCAGTTCCCTTCTCGGTGGCCTTGGTTTTGCAAGTGGTAGCATGTTGCCCTGCACGACACGGCTCATGTTAATATCAAAACTTGGTATTTCTGACCGTTGGGTGCCAGCTCTAACAGAGGCAATTTAAATATTGTATAGGGACAAAATAAAAATTACGTTAATAACTTTAACATTTTTGATATTGTTTCATCTAGTTTCCAAGAGAAAATATTTGAAAGGAAGCCAATTTTGACACAAGTAAGTTTTATAAAATTTTCAGACATAAAATATTGCAATAATCTTTTATAGGACCAATCCCTTTGAGATATTACACGAAGACAGGAGGTCAACAAATGGATATTTCTTTTCGCAATGAATATATTTCAAGTTAATCTGATGAATTTTCTCAAATTTACACGCACATTTCTTAAGACGTCGCAGAGCGTCCTTCTCAGAAAGGCGAAAATTTAAATTCGTTTTTCTCAAAACTATGTTTTTAAAGCCGGTGAGCAAGATTTCTCGGATAGGATTGAACCGATGAGCCTCAAATTTTTACACAGGTTTTTAAGTATTTTTTTTAGTAATTAAATTAATGTTGTTTTTTTTTAATTGATAAATATTTTACATTTTAAAGTAAAAAGAAAAAAGTAAAAAGTAAAAAGTTTTTTTTCATTTTTTTCACATGTTCACAGGTTTTTAAGTATTTTTTTAGTAATTAAATGAATGTAATTTTTTTTAACTGATAAACATTTTACATTTTAAAGAAAAAAGAAAAAAGTAAAAGTAAAAAGTAAAAAGTAAAAAGTAAAAAGTAAAAAGTAAAAAGTTAAAAGTAAAAAGTAAAAAGTAAAAAGTAAAAAGTAAAAAGTAAAAAGTAAAAAGTAAAAAGTAAAAAGTAAATAGTAAAGAAAAAAGTAAAAAGTAAAAAGTAAAAAGTAAAAAGTTAAAAGTAAAAATTAAAAAGTAAAAAGCAAAAAGTAAAAAGTGAAAAGTAAAAAGTAAATAATAAGAAGTAAAAAGTAAAAAGTAAAAAGTAAAAAGTAAAAAGTAAAAAGTAAAAAGTAAAAAGTAAAAAGTAAAAAGTAAAAAGTAAAAAGTAAAAAGTAACAAGTTAAAAGTAAAAAGTAAAAAGTAAAAAGTAGAAAGTAAACAATAAAAAGTAAAAAGTAAAACAAAAATTAAAAAGTAAAAAGTAAAAAGTAAAAAGTAAATAATAAAAAGTAAAAAGTAAAAAGTAAAAAGTAAAAAGTAAAAAGTAAAAAGTAAAAAGTAAAAAGTAAAAAGTAAAAAGTAAAAAGTAAAAAGTAAAAAGTAAAAAGTAAAAAGTAAAAAGTAAAAAGTAAAAAGTAAAAAGTAAAAAGTAAAAAGTGAAAAGTAAAAAGTAAAAAGTAAATAATAAAAAGTAAAAAGTAAAAAGTAAAAAGTAAAAATTAAAAAATAAAAAGTAAAAAGTTAAAAGTAAAAAGTAAGAAATATAAATTTAACTTCCCCAATTTATAGGGTACAGAACTAGTGTGGGTACTGTTTGTCAAAACAAATTTTGTCAAAAATGAAAATTTAACTTAATCCTTCGATCAGTTACTTCGATACAATACCTTTTGTTAAAGCAATTTTTTGGTCCTTTCATTTCAGATGATTCAGTCCAGAGATATCATGTGCACCACAACACGAGTTTTTTTAAAGGAGCTCCCAGAAATTGGTTACAGCAGCTTTAAAAATAATAATTTTTAGAAATAAAAAATATGAAAGTTGAGTACAAAATTATCAGAATATTTATACGTGGGTGTTACTACATATATTTCGGGAATAAATATAAGGACCGAATTTTTTTTCTTTATTGTTTTTCGAAGTCAACGGCTTCTTATGGCGTCAAAAATCGTTGTCCACTCAATTTGTCCTTGATGTGGGTACAAAAAGAAGTGATTGCGTGCCAAATCAAGACTGTACCCTGAATGACCCATAAATTCGATGTTTGGACAGCTCAAAAACGTGAAGAATGAAGAATAATTCTTCGGTGCTTGTTTGTTTTCTTTATTTTTCGGAATATATCTTATTTTTCTACGTGTCTTAAGTGGCACCGTAACAAAAATTTAAAAAAGTTGTTTTTTTTTTTTAATTGAAAAATTTGGTCTTTATATTTTTCCCGAAATATATGTAGGAAACCTCGTAAAAAATTATTTTTAAATCCTCTAAAAAAATTTTTTAGTTAGAAAATTAAAATGTCTTCTCATGAAAAACTTTCGAAAATCTTCTTTTTTAGAGTTTGTGATATAAAACCAAAGTCAAAATTTGAAAATCTAAAATGGAGCGAGATTTTAAAAAATCGTGGCTGTTATTTGCTTATAACCTATTATTTGTTATAGGTCATATTTTGTTATGTTGTGTTGTGTTATGCTATGCTATGTTATGTTACGTTATGTTATTTTATGTGATATTATGTGATGTTATGTTATGTTATGTTGTGTTTTGTCATGTTATGTTATTTTATGTGATGTTATGTTATGTTATGTTATGTTATTTTATGTTATGTTATGTTATGTTATGTTATTTTATGTGTTATGTTATGTTTTGTTATGTTATGTTGTTGAGTTACGTTATGTTATGTTGTGTTATGTTGTGTTATGTTGTGTTATGTTGTACTATGTTATGTTATGTTGTGCTATATTATCTTATGCTATATTTTGTTGTATTTTGTTATTATGTTATGTTGTGTTATGTTATGTTATGTTTGTTATGTTATGTTATGTTATGTTGTGTTGTGTTGTGTTATGTTATATTATGTTATGTTATTTTAATAGTAGTCAGTAGTCAGAATAAATTTGGACTGACTGAATAAATTTACCATCTGAATTTTTTGGGTCTCATTGAAAAATATGGACTCACTGGGCATAGTTGGTTGAACTCCGTCATATGACTCAATTTTTTAAAGACATAATGTTCGTTTACCAAATTTTCCAAAGAGCTTATGCAGGAAAATATCACATCAATACAACAAAAACATTGCTCAAAGTCGACGATGTTGATAGTTCCATTACTTGTCTAAAAAAAATACCAACCATTACCATACCATTTGGTTCGTTGTCTTGAAAAAATTTCCAAGTTCATTTTAGTTTTTTATTCATATCCTTTAAATAAATTCATTGCTAGTTTTATATTCATATCCTTTAAATACATTCATTGCTATAAAGTTAACTTCTCCACTTCTGCTTTGATGTCCTTTTAACTAACTTAAAGTTCCTTGTTTCTACATTTTCCTTCAATATTTTTTTCTGACTTTTTTTTTTTTGTTGCCTCGTTTTTGTTACCACGAATCTGCCATTTTATTGCCGTGGTCAATGTTTAATCAGTTGTAAGGCAATTTAATGGTTTTTCCTCTACATTTCATTGAACTTTCATCACTCACTGGCATCGAGTCAATATTGGGTTTGTTTCTTTGCCATTTTGGTATGTGTTGTTGTTGTTGTTGTTATTGTTGTTAGATGCTGTTATTATAAACTCATTGTTTGCTCCAGTTTCCTTAGATTGTATTTGTTTTTTTCCCCTAGTTCTTACTGCTGTCGCCTATAAGTTATACTTTATCCTTTATCCTTTGGCTTGTCGTCTGTTTAGCAGCTGATAAAGGAGTTTACTGAGCCGCACCTCTTGCTTACATGGTTAATCGTCTGAAAAATTGTATTTGTACCAGCGCATGAGTGAATGTGTGTTGGTAATGTTTATAGTAGGACCCTTTTACACGAATGGATCTGTGCTATGTGAAAGGATGAATTATAATTTTTTTTTTTTCTAAAAATATGTGTGTGGATTTTTGCGCGCTTATTTAGCCATTTAATAAGGTCAACATTTAATGCTTTGTATTGCTTTGAGCTAACAGCCTTTTAGGCCGCAGCTGCACTGCCAATGAATGTATGGTTTTTATTATTGTGGGTGTCCTAATCCAATTCAATCCAATCCGATCCAATTGTGTGTAGTTGTGTATCCTTGTTAATTTGATTAATTATTGGGTACCTATTTTTTTTTTTACAGTATTTTATTTTCCGTGCTAATTGAATTTGACATGAGCAAAATTTGTTCAGATTTATTTTTAGATTTCAAATGTTTTCAGGTTTTGTTTTTAGAGAATGTGGAGAGAAAACGGTGCAGAAGAATAGTACATTCAAAAAGCAGTAAAGGTAGCTGTAATATTACTACATATTTCTGGAAGAATCTGAAGTGTAGCTCTTTTTTCGTAAGTTGGTAGTACTCTGTAATATTCAACAATTTTTTGATTTTGACTCTAGTCAATACTTCGTTAAACTTTTGAAACCGGATATAATCTACTATTTACCAATATCTGGCAAGTTCCTAGCGTAATTTCTTGGTCAATTAATTAATTTCTTCAATTAATTGGTCTTGGTCTTGGTCTTGGTCTTGGTCTTGGTCTTGGTCTTGGTCTTCGTCTTAGTCTTGGTCTTGGTCTTGGTCTTGGTCTTGGTCTTGGTCTTGGTATTGGTATTGGTCTTGGTCTTGGTTGAGTTTACAAAAACGAACTTCACATAGTTCGAGCTTCCATGTTTACGTGAAATTTGACGTACGTAAACAATCTGGGGCTCTTCTTTTCAATCTAATACTAAAGTATTGAAAAAAATATACATAGATTTCAAATAATCTCCTTGACATTTTTATCGCACATACATTGTGAATAGATATCTAAAATTCATCTTCAACGGAATGAACAACTGCATTGAAGAAGTAATCGACCATAGGTAGTACCCATAAGATTTCAATAAATAACCAAACAACAAAACCGAAAAACTTATCTATTTCTAAAAAAGAAATCATACAGCGCACCAAGCGTGAAGCACCAGCAGCTGCTTGAGCAAAGTTTTATAGCTCCACTCAAAGATACTTGATCCCATTTTAAAATTCGAGACGAATCGTTGTCATAACCTTACAATAGACATGATAAGCATGTCCTTGTAATTGATACTTTTTTCGCTGTTCAGTAAAGAAAATCTAAATAGTCGATTAATCCTGACATGCTGATGATGTTGATGATGATTTCAATTGAAAGTCTTTGGAAATAACCTAACATATAATTTTCCAATTCATTTCACTTTTCACGAAGCATTCAAAATATTTGCTCAACCTTAAAAACAAGAATGCGTTCCGCGTATTACTTACGCAAGATTTAAATAAGTAGAAAGCCCCGAGGTGAATAGAACAAAAACAAAAACAACACTCCTAGGTAGCAGAAAATAAAAGTAAAGTGAAGTTATTGAGAATCAGGGAAGAAAAAAACAATCAGTACTTGACAAGCTAAGCAGGGTATCGCTTACAGGGCACCAGCAGCTAAGCTGGTAGATTAAAAACAAGATGATTTTAGACTTGAATTGATTTTCCAAGGAAACGTGAATAAATAAATAGTTAAGGTTGAGATTTTTAATAAAAGCTGACAAGCGTAGGTAAATGTTGAGAATCTTTTTACTTTTACTCTAATAGAAAAACAAATGTTTTTTATTCCAGCTTTCAATATTATCGATTTTTTTGTTTTAGTTTTTTCAACGAAGTGTTGCTTGGTTTATTTACTGACAGCCAAAGTGTTGAGAAAATTTACCAGAACTTACCACAAAATAACCTTTGCTCCCAACAAAATCACGTTTTCGCCAAGTAGGTAGTAGTTTGCTTTGATTTCCCCTAAATAATCAAAGCCTTAGGATATGCTTTAGTTTTTGCCAAAAGAAAAAAAAATAAAACACAAATAACCCTACGCACTGTCTCAACAATCAATGCAGCATATTTACTTTAAATCTGCTGCTGCTTCACCGATCACCCAAAGTATTCACATAGATGTCGGTCTGTCTTGTTCCTTTATAACCCAGTCAGCCTAACAAAATATCCTTTGGCCTTAAGTTAAGGCGGCAACAAATGTTTGCATTTTGTTTAAATATATCTCGTTCTATAGCTGTGGGAATGAGATAAGGACCTGCCCATGTGCAGAACGAGGCAATCATTTCGATTGTTTGTTCAACAACTCTTTCACATTTCTCTTGATTATTATTTTCCCAAAAGAATTTCAAAAAGAAATTTTTGTGGAATACACGAAATAATAATAAAACCAAAACACAAAATAACTACAGCCCAGAAATCTGAGGAAATATTCTAGACAATTTTATTGTTTTAGGTCAGCTTGACACACTCACTTCATATAAACAAAAACATTCTACTAATAAAATGTATGTAAATCAAATAAATTCAATTCTGTGCAGAGTCAGTCATCCTTGAAGAAATACTTCAACTTCCACTTGTTGAAAATTGTTTCCCAGCTCATGTGCGCAACGCAGAGCTCATCATTTTTAATGGAATCACAATCAATGCTGCTGCTAGAAAAGGGTTGAAGGATACTTGGGATTTCATTATGACACACAACTGGAGCAAAGGTCATACAAGTTAAATTTAGTTTTTTTTTACAGTTTGTGATTTTGAACTCGATATTCTTTAAATAATCCACTTCGATAATTCTGAACTTTAAACAAGTAAAAAGTAAAAAGTAAAACGTAAAAAGTAAAAAGTAAAAAGTAAAAAGTAAAAAGTAAAAAGTAAAAAGTAAAAATTAAAAAGTAAAAAGTAAAAAGTAAAAAGTAAAAAGTAAAAAGTAAAAAGTAAAAAGTAAAAAGTAAAAAGTAAAAAGTAAATAGTAAAAAGTGAAAAGTAAAAAGTAAAAAATAAAAAGTAAAAAGTAAAAAGTAAAAAGTAAAAAGTAAAAAGTAAAAAGTAAAAAGTAAAAAGTAAAAAGTAAAAAGTAAAAAGTAAAAAGTAAAAAGTAAAGAGTAAAAAGTAAAAAGTAAGAAGTAAAGAGTAAAAAGTAAAAAGTAAAAAGTGAAAAGTAAAAAGTAAAAAGTAAAAAATAAAAAGTAAAAAGTAAAAAGTAAAAAGTAAAAAGTAAAAAGTAAAAAGTAAAAAGTAAAAAGTTAAAAGTAAAAAGTAAAAGCAAAAAGTAAAAAGTAAAAAGTAAAAAGTAAAAAGTAAAAAGTAAAAAGTAAAAAGTAAAAAGTAAAAGCAAAAAGTAAAAAGTAAAAAGTAAGTAAAACGTAAAAAGTAAAAAGTAAAAATTAAAAAGTAAAAAGTAAAAAGTAAAAAGTTAGTAAAAAGTAAAAAGTAAAACGTAAAAAGTAAAAACACAAAAGGAAAAAGTAAAAAGTAAAAAGTAAAAAGTAATAAGTAAAAAGTAAAAAGTAAAAAGTAAAAAGTAAAAAGTAAAAAGTAAAAAGTAAAAAGTAAAAAGTAAAAAGTAAAAAGTAAAAAGTAAAAAGTAAAAAGTAAAAAGTAAAAAGTAAAAAGTAAAAAGTAAAAAGTAAAAAGTAAAAAGTAAAAAGTAAAAAGTGTAAAGTAAAAAGTAAAAATTAAAAAGTAAAAAATAAAAAGTAAAAAATAAAAAGTAAAAAGTAAAAAGTTAAAAGTAAAAGAGTGAAAAGTAAAAAGTAAAAAGTAAAAATTAAAAAGTGAAAAGTAAAAACTAAAAAGTAAAAAGTAAAAAGTAAAAAGTAAAAAGTAAAAAGTAAAAAGTACAAAGTAAAAAGTAAAAAGTAAAAAGTAAAAAGTAAAAAGTAAAAAGTAAAAAGTAAAAAGTAAAAAGTAAAAAGTAAAAAGTAAAAAGTAAAAAGTAAAAAGTAAAAAGTAAAAATAAAAAGTAAAAAGTAAAAAGTAAAAAGTAAAAAGTAAAAAGTAAAAAGTAAAAGAGTAAAAATAAAAAGTAAAAACACAAAAGGAAAAAGTAAAAAGTAAAAAGTAAAAAGTAAAATGTAAAAAGTAAAAAGTAAAAAGTAAAAAGTAAAAAGTAAAAAGTAAAAAGTAAAAAGTAAAAAGTAAAGAGTAAAAAGTAAATAGTAAAAAGTAAAAAGTAAAAAGTAAAAAGTAAAGAGTAAAAAGTAAAAAGCAAAAATTAAAAAAATTTATAAAAAATTTCCATTGAATGGGATCATAGGATTGTCAGCAAATCCTTTATAATAAATTATAGAAAATAACAAACAGCTGCTTGCTTAAAAAAATAAAAATTCTTCACAATAGAAAGGACGTAAACTATGACAGAAATTAAGACGTAAACGAAGGCGGTGAATGCAAAACAAGGTAAAAAGAAAATATTTTTAAAATGATGACACTGAAAATAAGGAAAAAAAATAAGATGAAAATTCAACACAATAAAAAGCAATTGTTAACTTTTGTAAGGATGCAACAGGACAAGAATTATAAAAACACACATGTCAGTAGCAAAGCATAAAGGAAAAGATGCTTAAGAGCAATAAAAAAATAGCACAAAAGATTGGAAAATAATAGAAAAAAAGAAAATGCAGAAAAAGGACGCACCTTAGGATATAACTGAGGACGTACTGAGCACATGATTATGAGCTATAATAGTGCGACATTGTGGAGAGATAATTGCGCTTTTCATGGTCTATCAACGGTTGCTGACAACAGACGGACGGAAAGGCAGACAAACAGACAGCATCTAAAGATCTTACTAACAAAGCACGGCTGGTTGTATAGAGCCATCAAGACATGAATTTCTGCTGCAAGGATATTTGTTTTTTTTTTCTAAGTCAAGCTTGACAGTTAGCAAGGTTTGGTTATAAGATTTAAGGGTACATCGTACACTAAGAACATATCTTACAGGGAGGACACGCTGTGCCAGCAAACAATTCAATTAAATACGCAGAAATCTGTCAAGCATTTGCTATTTTTTTTTCTATTCCTGTGAAATGCTTAGCCTTTGTATTTGGCGAATGTTCTTTTGGAGTTTGTTGGGATTTGTCTGCTGTTGTTCTGGCTGCTGATAGTTTTGTGTGTGAAAACCTACGCAAATGATTTGCTGTAAAATTTTGATTGTCATGCTATATTTGTAGTTTTTGTTGTTGTATATTTTGTACCTAGAAACATCCTGGTGCTTGCTTTACAGTGCGCTGTATGTGCTAATGTCCTTTGAGCCTTCCAGAAATTACTTAATTTTCTGCCTTTTCTTAAAATTTTCTTTTTTTATTTTTATTTTTTTTTTTTAACAACTTAGCACGCTGCGCATGCGTCGTCATCAGTTCTCGTCAGCAGGATGGCAGCAGCAGCAAGAGCGCGGCTTACTTTGTGATCCAGAAGTTGCTAACTTCAGTTGCTGGTGGTCCTGCTGATAACGCAACAGCGCTGACTATTCATTTTATTGCATCGAACTATAAAGGACTTGCAGTTTTTTTTTTTTTTTTTTGTTGTTTCTCGGTTGTGTAGTACGGTCAGTTAGGGCAGTAGCCTAGAACAAGCATTTATCAAATTACGCGCATGCGTGCTGGTTGTTGAAAAGAACTTCCACTGGAGATAATAACGGCAGCTGATTCCTTTTACTTTCTTATGATTACTTTGATGTCCTTATTTGTTCTATTGAATTGATTGCTCTTGATTAATTGTTCGATCTTGTTATCAATTTTATGACATTTTCGTTAACTGCTAATTGGAGGACACAGTTTTAGGAAATTTTTTTTTTGTAAGCAGGATGTTAGTGAAGGAATCTTTATTTTTTATTTATTTATTTATTTGAGTCTTTGGATTAACTCACTACAGACTAAGATTAAACTAAAATTATTATGAGGGCTGCCTCTTAAGTCTTGCACCTCGGCAAGACTAACCAGTGCCAGATGTATTTAGACAGTTCCATTCGAAAAATTGACATCCCTGACTATGACATTCCTAAGCTGTTTTGGACAAAAAAATTACAAAAACCAAAATTCGATTGAAAAAGTTATAGCTGTTGAAACTTGACTTTTGTTCAAAAATCCTCAAAGGGCCTGTTTCTGGTGTAATGAATTTTGTTTTCAAAGTTTACATGTGACTTAAAGATTAAGAAAATATCTATCAGAATATAAAAAAAATCAGCTTTACGCAATTCATACAACAAAACAAAAAACGAGTCACTTTATTCGTTGTCCTTGTAAAAAATAATAAAAAACAAAAGACTTATAACTAACCTACTGATACTTTCTTCTTTAAAATGTACCAATTTTATACTGTAAACGAGTTTAACTTTAATATTTTGTTGTGGGACCACGGTTTTTTAGAACTTCAATACACCGACGGCCCAGTTTGAAATCCAGCAGTTTGGCACAAATTGAGGTATCACTAGCATACCACTCATCCTGCACTTTTTTTCACAATTCTTCATTGTTTTTGGAATAAGAGCTAGCCATTTTCTTCTTTAAGATCGCCCAAAGATGTTCAATTGGATTGAGTTCTGGTCCAGAAACCATTTATTTTTTTTTTGCGAGGAGTGTTTGGGATCGTTATCGTGCAAAACCTCCCATTTTAACTGCATTTCTTTATCGGCAAATGCCAGCATTATACTATTAAATATATTTCCATAGTCTGTGGCCCACATTTCACCTTTAATCCAATATATTGGGCCTACGTCCGACGAGGAAAAACAATCCCATAGCATTATGCTACCACCACCATGTTTAATAGTTTTAACTGTGTGCTTCGGATTATATTTAGTATTTTTTGCGCATTTTACATGAGATATTCCATCAGATCCGAACAAATTTACCATTATTTTGTCTGGCCACAGTGGCGGATTTAGGATTTACCAAAGGGGGCTGAAACTATACTTTTGTATGCCAAAGGGGGGCTGAAACGTCTTTTTGAACATTTTACATTTTTTTTTTCCATACAAAAAATTCTCCAAGGGGGGGGGGGGGGGCTAAAGCCCTTTCAGCCCGTATGTTGATCCGCCACTGTCTGGCCACAACACGTTTTGCCAATTTTTTTGTTTCTGATACCCTCTTGCAAAAGCTACTCTGTTGCGAATGTTTTTTTTTTGTTTTGCTCAAGTATATCACTTTTCTTTCGGAATGTACTTTCAACAAATCATTTTCTCGTATTAATCCATTCCGTATTGTGTGACTAGTTACTGATGCATTTTACTCTTTTATGAGTTCTTCCGATGAAAGAAATGGAATTTTTTAGTTTGTCATACCAACAATACATCACTTTGCATAGGTTGCTCGTTTACTGTCTCGTTTTTTTTTTTCTTTGGTTCAAAATTAATAACAGAATACATTTTTTTTTTAACACTTCAATATTTCTGCAACTTTATTTTTTAAGACTTTATTTTGTCTTTATTTCTTAATTTTGGGATGAATTGGCGCTCAACATCTGTGCAATGCAGTCCGCTTCCCATTCTGAATAAAAAAATGATGCAAAAGGTAGAATATCACAAAAAATTATTGATCTTGTTCAACACTTTCTTAACACTTTCCAAACAGTATTTGAATACAATTGTTTAATACTTGTGTATTCAATATTATTAACAAAAGGAGAATGATTTCTAATTTTTTATTTTTTTCAATACGAAATAGAGTTCACTGATAAGGGTTTGTAAAACTAATATTTTTACATAATTATGCAAAAGCTTAAACAAAATAGAGTACCGGTTAGAGAACTGCATAAGCCTACTTGAAATCCATTTCAAGTACTTGCTTTAAATATGAGTTCAAGCTGGCTTGGACTTGATAATTTTCAATCAAGTAAGACTTGTACTTGAATATAAATAAGCCCACGACAGCTTGCGATTTGCAACTACGCTAGCTTACAAGCGAACGACACGAAGTCCCAAGTAAAGAAAAAACTTGATGTGTTCGACAAAAAGCTTGAAAAGCTTGAAATTGAAAGCAAGTATCCAATTATATCAAGTATCCGAATAATTCAATGAGCTTAGGACTTTTTTAGATTCTATGGACTCCTTGGACAAAAATTTATGATTAAATAGCCAATAACTTTTTTTATTTTAAAATAGAAGATGGCGGATATGGTTGATAAGTAATTTTTGTATATTTACGAATTTGGTGCTGGGGCAAACACAAGGTAAATATTGGTTGCTGAAGACGATTCCATCGTCAAAATTGAAATTATATGAAAGTTTAAACCACAGGCTTGCTTGATTATCTAATTAGTTTTAGGGGGTCACTTTTTTGAATCTGATGTCAGAATTTTTAAATTTAAGACAGCTGTTAGGGCTGCCACCTATTTTTTTTTTTATTCTTACGAATTCAGTACTGGGGCAAACACTAGATAAAAATGGGTCGCTGAATCCGAATCCGTTGTCAGAATTTCAAAATTTAGATATTTTTACCATAGGGTTACAACCTAATAAAATGCTTTTTTCTGAGTTTTAAACATCTTACAGTTTTAGGGGGTCGCTGATGTCGAATCTAATGTCGTTAAAATAGGAACACTTTCGATATGAAGTGAGAAGAGTGTCAATAATGGTTTGAGTATTAGATAAATTCAATGACTTTTTATTTATTTGTCACAATTTCGTCAACATTTTGATATTTAAACACCAACATTTTTTCGAACAATTATCTTTTATTGTAAATATTTTTAAATATTTTGACAAATTCTCGTTTTTTTATTTTTTTTTTTTTTTTTTGTTTCGAATTTTCTTATAAGTTTTGGATTTTTTTTTTTTTTTGACATATTTTCCAAATGTTTGATATATTTTTAACATGGTTGAATAAATAAGGTTGTCGCATCGGTGAGAGCGAGTTCCCATAAATGTCAAATCGAAGTTGACAGCTCATACAAAATCTGAAAACGAAAATTGATAACATGAAAAGCCGATGAAGTTGTTGTTGTTGCTTTTCATTGATTTTGACAATTACGGGTACTGTGAGAGTACGATCAGCCACGAGACAACCTTATTTATTCAACTATGATTTTTAATTATTTTTGATAATATTTGTGTTCAAATGAGAGCAAATAATTTTAAAAATGCCCCAGTTGGAAAAGCGATCTTCACAAGATAACTTCTTGGCACATCCTTTAAGACTTGGAGATCATACCCCTTCACTAACAAACGCCATTTCTTTTTTTGTATGGAACTGCTACGTGAGAGGTATTGATCCCTTCGCCACATCTTCAAGCACGTAAGAAGTGATTAGTCAAGAATCCGAGTACTTTCTTTTGGCAATTAAGGGACGATAAAGATTGTCGATTTGTTTTGTTTTTTACTTTTGCATTTTTCGCATTTTCTTTTCAACACATCGCTTTGCAGCTGCCGTGTTCATATCCTAAGGTATTAGTGCCTTCTTTCAATACTTGAGGCATTAAGAAAAGATAGACCGCCTTAGAGAGGTGTTGGCCTACCTTCCAACTGGAGCTTCATGAAGGGTTTATCTCACGTTTCGGCCATTTTTAAAAATCGTCTCATTTATTTACAAACATTTTCAAATATTTTTAGACATTTTGAAATAATTTGATATATTTTTGACAAAATTTATCATCAGATGAGAACAAAAAAAGAATTAAAAATTCTTTATCAAGGGTTTATTGAAGGTTTCAAACATTTTTAAGATTCTCTGATTTATGAAACATTTAAAAGAGATTTTTAAAGCTATTGAATGCTTATGAATAATGATTTTCAATCTTTTGCGATTTTTTTTCTAATGAAGGCTTTACAAAAGGTTCATAATTTTTATGAATACAGCCGATTAAATTTTAATTTTATTTTTTTGCTTTTTTTTTTTGAAAAATTGAAAGATTTGAATATCTTTTGAAATTCGTCAATTTTACGAGGCATATTTTTATGGCACTATTTAACTTCACTTCCATTCTAATTTTTATAGCACCCAGTTTATATTCTAATTTCTTCATATAAAATTAACAATCAATAAAAATTTCATTCAAATACTAGGAAAACACATAAAATTCTCTTAAATCCAGGAAAAAATATTTAATAATTCATAACAACACTTTATTAGAATTAAAAGCACCTCAATTAACAGCGCCGATAAAACTCGAGAAATAAACTTTGATTTAAAAACTAAAAAACAATTAAATAATAATCAAGATGGATTCTTGCACCGTCAACATTGAAGGTGCAGACAACAATTCATTAAAATTCCACATGATCAAACCTCATTTCCAGCTAAAAATGCGCTCATTACATGCTGCAGTGTTCTTGCCACACAAACAGTGGCACCGCCCATTGTAAGCCTAAGAAATGCAACCAAAACTTTACAGACTGAAAAAAAAACAAAAAACACAACCATAAAAATTTAAAATTTTTATCACAGCAGCAGAAGAAAAACATAAATTTATGCATATTAAATACAATAAAGACTGATATCGGCGAAGGAAGCAGCAGAAGAACACGTTGTCATAGCAAACATAAAACTGTCATAACTGCGGCGGGACGACACGAACCGAACCACTGGCTGATTTGTATAGAATTTCCCAATAATTATTGCGCGCTGCATTTAGAAAAACAAAAAAAAAAAATAAAAAAAGTTGGTGGCGCCCAACATAGCTGCAACAATTAAAAAATCCTTACATGTTTTCATTTTTTTTTTTTTTTGTTGTGTTCTATAAAACATGTTTTTTCCCCCAATTAGCAGGAAACATTGTCATAAATTCTGTTAACATGGCCAACAACAAGAGACAGCAGGTTTTAAGATTTTAATGATTTGATTGCTGTAGTGTGCTCAAGGCGAGTTCTTATGTTTTGTTCGGAGAACAAAAGAAAACCCTTTAAGAAACCCTTTTTTTAGATATTATTCAAAATATTTCCAAGGAATTTTGGATTTCAAAATGTTCATGGTTGTCTGGCGCCTGCAGGATCAGCAACGCAAGATCATACGAGTAGAAAGGGATAATCGTTAATAGCAAGTTTTATGGCTTTGACTATGAAGCTGATGTGGCTGCCGCCACTTTCGCTGGCTCATAAAATTTTTCTAAATTTAATGATTATAACTTTGGTTATGATTTAAGGCAGTTCGAAGGCAGACGCATGCCGCGCCTGTCACACTTTCTTTATTTTAGAAATTAAACTGAACAACAAGCCGGAATATTAAGTGGGGCAAGCATAAGGATTAGCGTTAGAAGAGGTATAAGTTAGGCATTCGAAATGGTTCCTTCACTTGTATTAGAATTTTTCAAGATGATTATTCATGTACCTCAGTAAAAAAAAAATAAATTTTTATTATCCGTTTTCCGGCTCTACTCCGCATAATAATTCCCATTGTCCTTCACTGGCAAATTGCTTGCTTAAACATCCGTCAAACCTCAAACAAAGCCAAACAATAGCAATTTAATTTCTACCTTCGGATCTATAACGATGACCAGCGAAGCGCATCTATATCAGGCACATCCACTGATATCTTACTTTGCTGTTCTTTTCGACATGCATCTTTTTTGCGAAACTAAGATTAGGATAAAATGCCCGGCTATTGTTAAATGCTCAAAGGTGAAGCGAACAAAGAATCTCTCAATCTGTGAAGGAAACAAAAAAAATGAGGCATTAAAACAGCAGGCGCAGTTTTAACAGGATGCAGCAAAAAGAATGCGCTTAGGTAAATCAACAAACAAAGCAAAGGATAATAAAAGCAAAAAAAAGAAAAAAAAACAGAAAAAAAAATTAAGAAATGGCAAAAAGTGACCGAACTGAGCAGAAATGAAATCAAAGGCAAGCTAACTGCCTGGCTGAAATGGTCAGTCAAATTTGAAGTCAAAGCCACAGGAAGCTGACAGCAGCAGCAGCAGCTGTTGCTGCTGTGCAGCACTCCGTAAGGATATTCAGCCAAAAAAGTTGAATTTTGCGCAGGCGCAACTTATGGTTTTGTGTGCAATTGAGATAAGGTGTGCTTGAGCGATTTCATCTTCTGAAGTCGCTTTGTGAAACAGGAGCCTTCAATGCTTTGTAGAGCAAAAGGACTTAAGCAGGAAAACGGAAATGCGCAACAAATTTTTTTGAATTTTTGTTTTTTTCTCTTTTCAATCGTGTATAAAGATGCAGCAGTTAAGAGGCATAAAAGGAAGCTGCATAACCTAACAGTAGCCAGATAATCCAGTTAGCTGTAAAATGTACAGCAAATAGGATTTATTCAACGCTTACCTTTGAAGCAAGACCTGCTAGGCCGTTTATAAGGACCCTACGAAAGAATGCTTCTCGATGAGAGCTCCCAAATAAGTCGAAGGAAATAATTATGTGTTCTATAAAATGCTTGGGGGAAAAACCATCTGTGGTCCTTTGATACCTAGACTTAGCTATAGAACTTGTAGGTTCTTTTATGGATCCTTAAACACTTTTACGCAAAAATCTATGATTGCTTGACAAATATGTTCCTCTGGAACTTATGTTCCAGTTGGAACATAATGTGTTTTATGGAACTAGTTGTATCATTGGAACGTTTTTGAAATTCGAGCAATCTTTGCACAAAACGCTATGTTCTATAACAAACAGGTTCCATTGGGACTATCTCTGGAACTAGTAGTAAGATCATTTGACCTCTTTAGGGTTCTGTAAAAGTTTTTGACAAGAACAAATATTTATATATTGAGGTTATCTATGGAGCTTGTAAGGTTATTGGAACTTTTTTGGGCTGTGTTAACTTCGTAGACAAAAGTCAATGATTCTGTGGCATTTACGTTCTACAGTCTGTTAAATAAGAGCTTGTAGGCATTATTCGCAGTCGGTAAATAGTGCAATCCTGAAATTTTGTCAACAAGTAGACATAACCTCTGTGCTTGACGCACTTATAAAAAAGTTAAATTGGTAGTCGAAACTTTGTCAGAAAAGTGTGTTAGGCGTAATGAGTGCTGCATACGCAAAACGCTTCGAGGCAGTTTTCCTCTGCAACCATCCAAAAGGATCAAAAATATCCTATGTAGCGGCGGCAAAGTATTTGAAAAATTCAAAGCCTTTTGTCCAGAAGTGGTTGCAACACTTTAAGAAATCTAAAATTGTCGATGACCTTCCCGATCGTGGCTCAACAGGGAACGAGACCAAGAACGATGACAAAATTATAAATTAAAAATTAAAATTCATCTTTGGGGATGCTTCTCAAAAAAGGTTTTTGGCACTTTGCATCTCTTTGCCGAGAACCTTAATGCTCCCAGAATGGTCAAAATTTATGAGAAGGCTTTATTACCGACTGCCAAATCAAAAACAAAGACTGGATTCTGCAGGAGGACAATGGTCCCAAACACCGCAGCCGCCTCTGCACCGACTGGAAACGAGAAAAAGGCATCGTCACATTAGATTGGCCTGCACAATCGTCTGATGATAATCCCATCGAAAACGTCTGGAGCTACATCAAGCAGAAGCTTCGAGGAAGACCCATCTTTACTTAAAAACACCTTTCCCGAGAAATTCGACGCATTTGGAGAGCTCTTCCTGTCGAATATGCCGAAAATTTAGTGGAAAGTATGCCGCGGAGATGTCAAGCGATCATTAACGCTGGTGGTGATTGGACATCTTATTAATATGATTGCGTCGTGCTTCGTAACATGTTTAATGAATGTATGTAAAGAAAAATGTTCTTAAATAAATTTTTAGATAAATTATGCCGTACACGCTCTTACTTAACAGGCTGTACTAGGGATTTACCATTAAAACTATTAAAAAAAGCTATGATTCTATAACCTATACGTTCTATGACCACGGTTATTATTTATGGAACTAAAATAGTTGGGTCATTAGAACTTTTCTGCTTTTATGGAGTCCTTGGAAAAAAAACTATATTTTTGGTATAACATATAGGTTCCACTGGAACTATCTCTGGAACTAGTTTGATCATTGAAGCTTTTTCAGGTTTTGTTGATTCTTTGGACAACTATCTTTGATTCTATGGGAAAAAAGTTCTATTCGGATTACTAATGGAAAAATTAGGGTCATTAGAAAGTTTTTGAATTCATTGCACAAATATCTTTGATTAAAGGAAAAAAGTTCTACTCGGATTACTAATGGAAAAATTCGGGTCATTAAAAAGTTTTTGAATTCATTGAACTTGAACATTTTTTAAAATATTTTACTTCATTGGGCCTTAAAACAAAATGTCTTTTTTTAAATTTAAGGACTCCTAGCACAAAAAAATTATGTTCTTTTACAAGCAGGTTCCACTGGAATTAGCAAGATAATTAGAACTTTTTGAGTTCTGTGAAATTTTTGAACTTTTTCAAATTTTTTTCATTGAACTTCTTGAACAAAAAATCAATAATTCCCAGGCCAATAAGTTCTACTTGAATTATCTATGGAACTAATTATATCTTAAAACATTTTATTGATTTTGAGGACTCCTCAAAACAAATAGTTTCCACACGAGCTAACTGCTGAGCTAGTGGGTCATAGGAACTTTTTGGTTTTGTAAATCTCTTCAATAAAACATGATTTTGTGGCCAATAGGATCCACTGAGATTATGTGAGGAAATTGCAGAATCATTGAAACTTTTTTGAGTTTTGTGGACTTCTTGAACAAAAATTTAAATTCTTTGCTCAATAGGTTCCAATGATATGATATTTGAAACTAGTTGAGTCATTGGAACTTTTTAGGGTTTTGTGAACGACTTGGACAAAATTATGTGATTTTATAGCTGATAGTTTTTACTGGGTTTAACTACCGATGGCATTGAGACATTTTGTGTTTCTTAATCTTTTACAAAAACCTTTGAATTTTTCGTCGATAAGTTCCACTGTCACATTATATGAATCTATGTGGATCAATGGAACTTTCATCGATTTTGTGCTCTCTTTGAGAAAATCTACAATTCCAGGGCCAATAGGTTCCACTGGGTGTACCCATGAAATTGGTTACATCATTGAACGTTTTTTTAGGTTCTGTGAACTTCTTTTACAAAACCATATGATGCAATGACCAATAAGCTCCACTGATCTTATCTTATCTTTTTTGACTACTACTAAAAATATCTGGAGAATTTTTGGGTTTTGTTGACTACTCGAAAAAAATCTTTAATTCTAAGACATGTATGTTCCACTGGGCCTATATTTAAAACTTGTAGGATCATTGAAGCTTTGTAGATTTAGTGAATTTTAACAACAATCTAAGATGCATAACCAATAGATTCCGAAGTGGTTATCTTTTTTTCTAAAACGGTTATTGTTACTGTTATCACAAAAATCAAAGATTCTTTGATCAATATACTCCACTGTGATCTACCTAGCTGGGTCATTGGAGCTTTTTGGTTTTGTGGACACTGTGCGTAAAAATTAATGATTTTATGGGCAATAAGTTTCATTGAGATTATCTATGAAGCTAGTGGAATCATTGAAATGTTAGTGGAGATATAAGAACTTATTTTGGTTCTATGGCGTTTTTTGACAAAAACTTCTAATTCTCTATGGCCAATAGGTTCCACTAGGTAGATAAACCTAGTAAAGTAAATAGTTGAGTCATTCTTACTTTTTTGAGTTATGTGGAATCCTTTAACAAAAATGTATGCCTTTGTGACCAATAAATTCCACTTGAATTATCAAAGTGTATTTTTCAATAAAAACCTTTAATTTTGAGTTCCACTGATCCATAGATTCCACTGTGACTATCTAGCTAGCTGGGTCATTGGAGCTTTTTTTGGTTTTGTGGACACTGTGGGCAAAAATTTATGATTCTATGGGCAATAAGATCCATTGAAATTAGTGGAATTATGGGAATATAGTGGAAGCTAGTGAAATTTTGGAATTTAAGTGAAGTTATTAGAACTTATTTTACTTCTATGGAGTTTTTTGACAAAAACCTATGATTCTCTATGGCCAATAGGTTCCACTAGGATTACATATTGAAGTAGTTGAGTCACTCTAACTTTTTTGTGTTAACATATGTGGACTCCTTTAACAAAAATGTATGCCCTTATGACCAATAAGTTCAACTTGAATTATCAAAGTGTATTTTTCAATAGAAACCTTTAATTTTGAGTTCCAATAAAATGATCGATAGAGCTTCCTTGGTACTTATTATGAATTTGTGAACTCCATGGATAAAATCTATGTTTAAATGGCCAATAAGTTTCACTGAGATTACTTTTGGAACTTGTTATGTCGTTGAAAGTTTTTGAAGGTTTTTGGTACAGTGAACTCCAGGCAAAAAATTTTATAGTCTATAAAAAGTAGGTTGTACTTTTGTCATTGGACTTTTTTGAGTTCTATGAACTGTTTTAACAAGGACCAATGATTATATGGCCAAAAGCTTTCACTGCTTGGCTTCGGCTGCAATGGATTTTGTATTTTATTAGGTCCTTGAACAAAAATCCTATATACTCAACATGGATCCAATGATAGTTTCATAAATAGTCTCAGTAAAATTTTTTTGACATAGAATCATAGGTTTTTCTTTTTCAACTTCCCAACTAGTCCCAATGAAACCTATTGGCCACCGATCTAATAGACGTATTGGCCATAAAGGAAATCGTACTGTCTTGGCAAGATTAATTAAACTTCATAGCCTTAAGAAAGTAATTTTTAAAAGCAATAAAATTTAATATAAATAATTTCAGCAGAAAACTATTTAAGAAATTTTTTATCGTGAAACACCTTTAGACGCAACTGGGTACTTTCCAACTAATTTTGATTCTTATCACCGGTTGCAAATTTCTTTAAAAAAAAAAGTTTATAAATAAAAATCTTGCTGTCGCATTTTTGGTTATTTACACAATAGAACTTTTATTCAATATCATATTTTATAATTATTTACTTTTGTTATTTTTTTATATACTATTTAACAATTTTTTATACACACACAAATTGTTCGAATAAATGCTAAATAATTGTTGTTTTTGTTTTTTGTTTCTTTTTTTACTTATATTTTTCAACTATTTTTTAATATAATAATTTTTACTGGAATAACTTAAATAATCACATAATTAACAGAAAAATACTTGTTTTATTAAATCAAGCAACGAAAGAAAAAGCAAGCAATTCGAACAAGCATTTTTTAGTAAGTTTTCTTTTATATAATTGTATGTATTGAACACATTTAGATATTTTTGTTTTTCTTTAATTTACTCTTATTATTTTCTGTTATGCTTAGAATTCTCTTTTAAGGTACTTTTTTATGTTTTTTGTTTTTAGTTAGAACATTATGAGTGACGCTTAAAAATACATGCTTCCAAATGTTCTCAGTGTACTTTAGCTGGAGTTTATTTAATGCAGCTATTTATAATTTATAATGCGATATGTTTGAATATTTTCTAATAATTTTTTATTCTTAATTTTTTTAAATAAAAATAAAATCAAATTCGCCTCCAATCGTTTGTCAATCATTTCTAATAAGATTCCAAGCAGCAGTTAAGTAGCTAAGAAAATTACGTTGCATACTTTCAGGCATGCGTGTTGCTTCAATGAGCATTCGTTGATATAAGTGTGCAATTAAAATTGAACTGAACAATGAAAAACAAAAAATATAAATCAAGAACAAATAAAAATACATTCATAAGTATCCTCAAAGTATTAATTTAGAAAATTATTGAAATATTTGACTATTGAAATTTGAGAACTCCTTGCACAGAAATTAATATTCTTTAAGAAGTAGGTTCCCCTGGAATTAGTAAGATAATTAGAACTTTTTGAGTTCTGTGGAATTTTTAACAGAAACCTATGTTTTAATGGCCAATAGGTTCCATTGAGTCTCTATGGAACTAGTTAAGTCATTGGAACTTTTTTGAGCTATGTTAAATCCGAGAACAAAAGTCTACAATTCTCTGGCGTTTATGTTCCACCGAGATTATTTTTAAAGCGATTACAAAAATCCTCTATGAGAAATAGCTTCCGAGGGTATTACTTATTGATCGAGTTGGTTGATAAGACATTTTTTTGGTTTTGTGAACTTCTTGGACAAAATTCGGTATCTATAACAAATGGGTTCGACTGGAACTATCTCTGGAACTAGTTGGATTATTGCAATTTTTTGGGATTTTGTGGAAAAATCGTATGAAAAATAGGTTCTACTGGGACTATTACCTTTGGAGCTAGTTGGGTCATTGTAACATAGATTTTGGATTTTGTGGAATACTTGAACAAAAATCAATGATTCTATGGTCAGTAAGTTCCACTTTAATTATCTATGGAACTAGTTGAAACAATTTACGGATTTTTGTCTGAACAGTCACCAATGCATGTTCACCTTTCGGTGTCGTGAATATAAAGTCGTAAAATAAAAAAGCCAAATATATAATGGAAATCAAGTGAAATTGAGAAATTAAGTATTTCTGAGTTTATTTATCCTCGAGTGTACTTTATAAATAAATTTGGGGTAGGCCAATTTTTTAAAACTTCAACAATGATATGGAATTTTCTGTTTAAGGAACCTAACATGATACAATTATACAGGTAGGTTTGACAACAGGCTATTTTCTCACGAGATCGTTCATGGATTGTCAAACTCGGCTGTTTGTTTTTTTTTTTTTTTTGCTTTGCTTTGTATGATTTTTGACAATTCATGTCGATTGAAAACTGTCACACCTACCTGATTAATTATACCATGGGAACCTAATAGTTTCTCTGATAAAAAATTTTTCAGGAAGTTTTTTATTTAAAAATAAAAAATAAAATAATTGCGGTGTATCGGTGATTAATTTAATATTTTTAAAAAATCTTGTGCTTTTAGAATCCCCACCATTCTTGAAGGTATTTTGCTGCTATAAATAAAAATAAAATAAATAACTGGCCATTTCAGCCCTTGAAAGGACTTTGACCTAGCTTCTTATGATCAATTGTGTTGTGCGTGTTATTAAGTTTGTACACAATTGACCGAGAACCGGACCTACATGTTTAACGCCGACTCCGAACGGCGATGAACGGAATGTTCTCGTTCTCAAGAAGCTTTACATGGCATTTTGATTACTTTCTGAGGTTTGCCATTGTCTGCAGAGAGGTGGCGGCGGCACAGAAAAATTATTTTAATTCAAATAATTTTCTGTCGCTGCTGGGGTTCGAGAACCTGGGTCTCAAAGTTCGTTAACATAGCGGCCACGCACTTTAACCAACTACGCCACGGACGCCACACAACTGCTACCACATTTTACTGCTACCATATCGTAATATCTGCTCCTTAAGAGTTTTAGTGCCAAATGGATTGGTATTAATTTGTTTGTTCATATCTGAAGCCCATTTTGCCCCATTCTATATTATTGGTTTTTTGTTGTCCCTGGGCAAAATCGATGATTTTACTGTATGAGCAATAGTTTTCACCAGGTATGCAAATATTTGGATCATTATAACATTTTTGGGTTCTGTGGACTCCAGGGACAAAAATTTATGATTCTGTGGTTTTTAAATTCCACTCATGCTATCTATGGAAGAAGAGACGTCATTGATACTTTTGTTGGGTTCTATGGATTCTTTCACTGAATTAAAATTGAACTGGTTTTGTGTAGTCCTTGGACAAAATCGATGATTTTATGAGCAATAGTTTTCACCAGGAATGTAATTATTTGGGTCATCAGAACATTTTTGGGTTTCTGTGGCCTCTAGGAAGAAAATTTTATGATTCTGTGGCTTTTAAATTCCACTGAAGCTGTCTATGCAAGTAGAGGCGTCATTTTTACTTTTGTTGGGCTCTGTGGATTTCTTTCACTGAGACTTATTATTGAACTAGTTGGGTCACTTTTTTGCGTCCTATGAACTATTTGGACTAAAACCTATTCTATGGTCATTAGGATCCGCTGAGACTTCCTATAAAAATATTTTGGCCATTTCTGCTTTTCTTTTTCGAGTTCTGTGAACTAGTGGAACGAAAAACTACGCTTGCATGGTCAATAAGTCCGACTGAGGCTTCGTATAGAACTATTTGGGTCATTTTCGTTTTTCTATTTTGACTTCTATGAACTACTTATTTTATAGCTAATTGTTTCCAATGGGACTATCAATATAACTAGTAACTAGGGCCATAGGAAGTTTTGTTTTTTTTTTTTTTTTGTTCAGTGGACATCTTTTGACAACAGATTATGTGTCATACAACGATTTTTACTAGTATCTTAACAATATCGGTAACTTTTATGAATTCTTTTGACTTTTGAAAAAAAATCTAATTCTATAGCAAAAAGGTTTCACTATCTGTGACTAGTTTGATAATTGGAACTTTTTAAGTTCATAAAATTAGTAGATATTAGTCCCAGGACTCGACAAAGCCCAAAAGACTGCCATAGACCCGACCAGTTCCTATTGCTTTGAAAATATGAGAATTATACGCGGACATAGAATGTCATAAAAGCTTTACGAGCGTGTAACAAAATAAGCTACATAAGGGCTCGTGTGCGTACACGAGCGAACAGTTCCGAACCCTTGCGACTTCCGTAGTCGAAGTCGTGACTCCTGGGTCCAGGAGTGAACCCCGACCAGGCCATGGTGCTACACTTTAACCTTTCTGCATTTCTTTTCTCATTCTCATCTTACCAACTGAAATTGAAAAATCTTCAATATTTGCAACTTAAAAAGTTGTAGTTGATGGAAGAGAAGTTGGTGGAAGAGAAGTTTGTGGATGGAATTTGCCTTATAACTAGAATTGACTGAGGTAAAGGCATACCACTTGTCTCAGATAGTAATTTTCATGTTTCTACGGACTTCCGCCACGCTTAGAAGATCCAATACAAGTTTCACATGATTGCTCATTTTTTCCCATACATCCCATCACCATCATTAAAGAAAAATACGTCAGAAATTATTTTCTACAAAATCTACACAGCATTTTAAAAAGGACATGAAACTGCTTAATTTTAAGAGAGAACTCAATAGAGAATGAATTCAGTTAAATTTAAGATTTTAATTGAACTCGAAAAAATTTGTCCTATTTTTGTCACGTGGTATGGTAGGCGTTGTATCGTAGAAGCAACTTACTACAAATTGTACATTAAATCAAAAGAAATTCCAAGATAAATTAAAAAGCACAAAATCGTGTTTTACTCCAAATTTTTCTAAAAACTCAAAAAAAAACATTTTTTCTTTCTAATTCTCAATTATTTTATGATTTTTCAGCGAAAATGTTGAATATTTTGATAACATCATTCATGCAATATGAACTTATCTTCAATAAGATATGATTTGATTTAATGTGTATAAGCAATAAATTTACTTTTGGACAAAACATGAAAAAATAATATGCAAATAAAATGTATTTGATTATTTTATTTTTTTTTTATTTTTTTTTTCTGTTTTCATCAAAATATTATATTTATATAATTATAATTATAATCTTTCAGTTGTTTTTATAATTATGACTAAAATACAATTAAGTAGTTAATGATTTGTTTTATTATTATTATTATTATTATTAATAAAGTTATATCATAAAATGTTTTATGCAATTTTTGTATTTTTAATTTAATTTGACATTTTTGTTTTTTTTATATTTACTTGACTTAATAATATTTGACATTTAGCATTAACTAAATTGTAATTGTTTGTAATTTCATACTTTAAACATAACTTGATAATTTATATATAAATATATATGTAAAATATTTGATTACATGAGTTTATATAAAAAGAAACGGATCTACAATTGACCCAGCTAGCAAACAAGTTTGATGCAAAAAAAAAGAAGCCAATAAAATTAACTGCTTTTAGAGTTGCCCTGAAACAATCGCGAGGATTGCTTTTTTAAAAATAGTTTTACGAATTGGAATGATACAAAAAAGTTATCAAAAATTTAAGAAATGTTCAATAGTTGTTAAAAAAAACTAAATAAACTCGCTGCTTGAAATATACATAATAATAGTAGCAATAAAAATAATAATAATAAGAAGACAACATAAAACATGCATTCAAACTAAAGGCTATATGAAAATTTTAACATACATACAACTAGGTTGTAGTGGCAAACGAAATCTTGTTTTTTTTTTCTTGCTTTAATTAAATTATATATTTATGCAAATAAACAACAAAGCTTAGTAAAGCTGTTTATAACGTTTCTTAATTAATTACTTTTTTTTAATATATATAAAAGAAAATTTCGCATTTTTACAAGTGCATAAAATTTAAGTTCTACTCAAAAACAACTGTAAATGTGGCCACATACGTAAGACTTTGGATGTCTGAACTGACGTTTTTGTTTTGTTGTTGTTTTTGTGGTCGTTAGAGATCAGACTCTTTTTTTAAGTAATGCATGGAAGCGCAAGCAAATCATTACAACTTGCTGCAGACATTGGCATTTTTCCATTTTCAATTTATTATTTTATTTATGTAATGTTGTTGTAGTTGGATGATAGTCTTTTCTTTGTTGTTGCTTATGTTGCTTTAATGTTATGTTGTTTTATCACACATTGCTGTCGGTGCCTACGGCACCGGTAAAAGAAAATGGTTGCGCATTGTTAATAATGCCGGCACGATCGTTTGTTGTTGGACCGGCGCTAGCACTAAGTCCAGAATTAACAGCCGCTTGACGCATCTCCTCAGCAGTAGCTCTAGGATAAGAGAGGAAAATTAATATGAGTTGTAATAAGAGATTTTTTAAAAATCTACAATTATATAAGAGAAAAAAAGATATAAAAACGAGCATAAATAAGATATTTACAAAATTAAATTAAGAGTGGGAAATTTGTTAAGGTACAAATTTAGTTTTAAAATAAGTCGAATTTTTTAAAAAAATTACTTTTTCAAAAACAATCATAGCTAGTTTTAAAGTGCTGTTAATAACCTAGGAATCAATTCATAAAGGTTACAAATAAAGTACTCAAGAAACAAAAAGTTATCTAGGCTAAATACACATGCTTGTCATTACAAAAAAAGAAAATAACGCCCAATGATATAACTCCCACAACAAGAATTAAACAGAGTCCAAAATATTTTTGCAAAAATCACAAAAAACTCCCAAAATAATGAACTAACGCTCAAATAGCAAATGGAATAACACCCATTTTGCAAAGTCTTCCAATCCATTCGCCATTTTTGTAGTCCTATTTCTTAAAGAAATAACGCCTAAAATTTGTATGAAAGATTTTGGGCTTTATTTCCTATTTTATTTTGGGCTTCAAAATAAACGCCCAAAATCAAAAATTCAATAAGACCCAGATAAAATGATATAAAACCCAAAATTTTGGGTCTTATTTCGTTATGAAAAAAGGCCAATTTGTGTGGAAAATTTTTGGGCTTTATTTGATATATTTTGGGCGTTATTGCACTGAACATAGGAAAGCGGGAAAAGAATTGCTGGTTTCAGTTTATTTAAAAAAAAAAACAATTTTTTTAAAAAGTCCAAAAATTAATGTTTCTTTTAATTTTGTAGAAATTTATAATGAATAGATTTCCGATAGAATAATGCTTTTTCAATAGGCGAAAAATGAATTGGAAGCCAACCCACTGTTTTATCCCAATATTATTCTCAGTGAAGAGGCATATTTTTGACTAATGGTCAAGTCAATAAACCAAAAAAAAATGGAGAGCAAAAAATTCAGAAGAGATTCTCGACGCACCTTTATATCCACAAAAAAAAATATTGTCTGGTGCGCTTTATGGGCCCGTAGAATCATTTGTCCTTACTTCTTTAAAAATTGAGCTTTTGAGAGCTTTACCGTCAACAGCGAACTCTATAGAGTCATGATTGTAGATTATATCGTCCCCCAATGGCATGTTTAATGAAGACTTTTTTCAACAGAACGACGCCACATGCCATACAGCGCAGCAAACAGTCCATTTATTGAAGGAAACATTTAGCAAATGCGTTCTTTTTCGAAATGGATCAGTTTATTGGCCACCAAGTTCGTGTGATTTAACGCCTTTGGATAATTTTCTCTGGGTTTATGTGAAGTCATTGGTTGATGCAACCAAAACAGCAATTATGGACGCTTTGGAAGACAAAATTGTGTGAATCATTGTCGAGACACGGTCACAAATGATTGATAAAGTGGACTTTTAGAATACGCCACATTAGATTCAGTCACGAAGAACACATATCCGAAATCATATTTAAACACAAATGGCATAAAATAATCGTTTTAATTAAACCAATTTTCAGCTTGAATTGATGTACCCTCTATATTTAATTTCAGTTCAAAGTTCTTCACATCTAAAAAACCACCAATATTTTCGGTCATGATTTTTTTTTTCAAAAATCTGATGTCAGATTCTGAAAGTTCAGCTCATTCTATCTAGAATATGATGGGTTTTATTTGTTCCCAGACACGTTTTTCTAGAAAATGCAATCGCTGAAAAGTGCAAACAAAGAGCACCACTTCGCCTATAATGGGTTAAATGGTATAAACAATATAGTTCTAAAAATAGTTCAAACAACACATTTGGCGTAAAGAGTAGCTGAGTAGCTGAAAAGGGGGAAAAAGGATTTAATTTTTTTAAACATTGAACCAAGGATTTCAAGTAGTACACCAATTTAGTCAGTCTGCTTAGGATCAATATGGGGTAATAGTGGGAAATCAAATGAAGTAAGTGTAGGATGTTCTAAGCTTTTCAGGAAGCCATAGAAACATGTGAATTAGAATCTGAGACAATTCGCACTTCATCTTCAAAACAGACACAACTCAGAATTTCAAAATTTTCAGGAGAAGCAAAAAACCAGCTTGTTTTTCAAAGGAATCCAAACAAAACAAGGAGACAAAAGGATTTTTTTTTAATTAAAGAGTAAAAATATGAGTGGAAAATTGATAGTTAATGGAGGTTATCACTACGAATAGTTTAACATTTAAAAGTAAAAATTTGTAAATTTTGAGTTATGCCTGGTTTGAACATGGAGTTGCAATTGTTATGCCTTTACATCAGTTAATTCTAGTTATAAGGCAATCGCACACACAAACTTCTTTACCAAATATCAACTACAATTTTAAAGTCGTAAATACTGATTATTTTTCAATTTGTGTTGACTAGAAAGGAGGAAAGAAGTGCAGAAAGGTTAAAGCTTTAGGAGCATGTATTGGCTTAGCTTCGAAATTAGGATCCATGGGATGGTAGTCAAGCTTGAGACCTACTTAACAACCGAGGCCGCCAAATTTGAATTTTACCAAAAAAATTAAGATTTTCTTTTAATAATAATAATATTGAAATGGCCATTTCAGCCCTTGAAAAGACTTTGACCGAACTTCTTATGATCAAATTGTGTTGTGTTTGTTATTAAATGTTGTTACACAGTTGATCGAGAACTGGACCTACTAGTTTTATGCCGACTCCAAACGGCTAAAGTGCATGTTCCCAAGAAGCTTTACATTGCATTATTTACTCTCTGAGGTTTGCAATTTTCTGCAGAGAGGTGACGGCCGAACAGAAAAATTAATTAAATTGAAAAAGCTTTCTGTGCCAGATGGAAATTGAACCAGGGTTCTATGGCGTATGGGTCACGCACTCTACCTACTGCGCCACGGCCGTCGAGTTTTATTTTATGAGACTTTTTCTCTATAGACCAAGGACTTATTGAACAACCTAAGGGCTATTTTAAAAATTGTTAATACTAAAAAAAAAAATATAACAATATTTTTTTTAAATTTTTGAAAAAAATAAAATTTGGAAATCCCTGAACCTGGAATCGAGCCCAAGAAATTCGAAATTGTAAATTGAACGGACTCTCGGAAAACTCCAGAGCAGAAATGTAGAGTTTGTTACTGTTCTTATGGGCAAACAGGGTACCTCCATCAGTTGTTTGGTCAACCGAGCTACAGAACTCTCTTGTTACAAGGATGAGGATACTACTACTCATCAATATTTCTTTCGAATTTTTGGAGATAAAAACTCACACAAATATTTTATCTGTGTCAATAAACAAAAAGAGCTTAAGTCGGATTTTAATGTTTTGAGAAATCTTACTTCAAAGTTTTTAATCGCCATATAGGTTCTATGGAAACTTCATTGGTTTTTGTGTCATAACTATATTTTGGTTCACGTTGGAAGCTACAGATTTTGTGTGTTTGTGTGTTCTATGGAAACTTCATTGGTTTTTGTGTCATAACTATATTTTGGTTCACGTTAGAAGCTACAGATTTTGTGTGTATATGAAGATATCAACTTAAGCGATGTTTGTTGTGGACACAGATATATCTAGCCGTTAATGATATTTCTATACCATCCATACATCCATTCATATTTCCATACATAAAGTAATTCGATCCTATTCCTTCTGTATTCGGCCCGAGAGAAGAAATTCTGATAAACATAAAGCGCGTGGAATCCTTTTTGACTTGATTTTGCAAGGACTGAATACGTTTAACTAATGCTCAAAACTTCAGTTGAGTTACAAAGATTTTAGAACTGAAAATGTGCTCAAATTAATGCATGCTATTAAATACTAAATTTGACACAATATTACAAAGAATATGAAGAATTGAGATTAAACAGAGCAACACGTTAGTAGGCTAAAAAAAAAAACTAAAAAGTGTGCTCACTAGAATACTACATCCGTGACGTTATGAAAACTAAAATAAAGCAAAAACTTACAATAAGATTTATAAGCAAATTTTTTTTTTTTTTCTTGTGAAAACGTACTAATTTTGGCTCATTATGATTTTGGCTCAGAATGCATTTGAAGTAGTAGCAGTAGTAGTGGTTATTGTTGTTGTTGTTGTTGTTTTTGTAGTGATAGTTGTTGCGTCACATAAGCAAAATTTACTATAAACTTATTTCAACTTTTTGTTTTAATAAAAATAATTACAATATTTAAGCATAACTTAAGTGTTTCATCTTTAGATAATGAGCAAGTATTCAATTTTTTTTTTTGTTTTTTTTTTCTTTTATCAATTCTGTACTAACTTTATAGTTTAAAATATTTGAGTGTACATTATTTATTTTGTTCTTTATTGGAAGCTACGCTGTAACTTAAACAGAAATTTAACATTTGTTTTTAAAATTGAGTGTGAGTGTGAGTGAGAGTTAAACTGCAAAAACGATGCTGAGATCATAGTTGAATGGAACGTTTAACTTTATGGAACGTATTTTACTCAGTTTTACGATTGATTTACATACAAATCTTGCTGTTTGGCTAATCAAATTGTTGTTGGGCGCTTATTACTAGCGGATTTTTTAAGGTTTTTGGTGGGGCTGTTTTTTCAATCATTACTTTTTTTTCTAAAAAGTTTTCTTTGTTTTGAATTTGTCTTTTTTTTTTCTTTTACTAAACTGCAAACTTGAATAAACTTAAATTCACTGCTTAACTTGCAAAAAATAAACCTAAAAAAAAAAAGAAATAATCAAAAATCATCTAATCATTTCTAAGAATTTATGTTGGACGCCAAACGTCTGGATCTTCCATGAGCGTTATGTGCTGATCGGTACCCACTTGCATCTGGCCACCATCTGGTGGCATTTGGGTGGGTGAGGTTGCAGCGGCAGCCATGTCTTCACGTGAGGCTCTGTTAGTGTTTTTATTTAACGTGGACAGCATGGTTTTAAAAAGCAAATCAAACAGTTGTTTTTTTTTTTGTTTTGTTTGATTGTTTTAAAAGTTTTCACGTGAAGGCGGTAAGCATATATTTTTTTTTTGTTAATAATAAAAACAACGAAAGAGAGAAAAACACACATTTTGTTAGCAATAAAACTCCTTTTGTTATATGTAAATTTTTGTAGGGATGAAATTTAAACTTGGCTGAAATGCTTTTAGTTAGTTTTTAGAGCTTTAACTAAAACGTTTTTAGCTTACTTGTTAGCTACAAGTACATACATACATACATAATACGTGTGTTTGTAGTACATAGTGAGTGTGCGCTTAAAGTATTTATTAATTTTGGAATTTTTTTAAATGCACATAAAACATGTTTATATGCAATATGCTGGTTTTTTAAAGACATTGAATTGTTTTTGAAAAAGCTTAATTTTCAAATATTTTACTGACCCTCAACTTTAAAAAAACCGATGACAAAAAATTATAACAACTACTTATAAATGTTTGAATGTATTGTTTTTTTTTTATTTAATTGTGAATATTAAAATTTTATTTCTAGATTTCAAAAATTTATTAAAATGTTTAATTTTCCACAAAATTTTTTAAAATTGTTTTTTTCTTTTTTGTTTCTTTTATGTTTAATTTTATTTCTTTTATTACTTTTATTTATTTAATTGTTATCGTCAGTTAGTTTTTGATTATTGTTTAATTTTTGTATTTTTTATTTATTGCTATTATATTTTTTTTTTATATTTATTTATTTTTCCTTAATTTTTTGATTATTTTTTTGTATTTATTTTTTAACATACTTTCTTGATTTCGTTATTTATTTTTTATTTATTTTGTTTTTTTAAATATTTTAATTGTTTTGCTTTTTGTATATTTGTATTTTTGTTTTTTATTTATTTTAGACATTTTAATATTAGTTGAAATTTTTTGTTTTTTATTTTTGTATATTTTTATTTTTTTTTTTTTTATTTTTGTATATTTTTATTTTTTTTTTTTTTTATTTTTGTATATTTTTATTTTTTTTTTTGTGTGTATTTTTTATTTTGTATATTTGGAATTTTGTTTATTTTTCAGTGAATATATTTATTTATTTTTTTTAAGTATTTCATTTATTTTGACTGTTTTTTAGTATTTAATATATTAATATTAACAGTTAAAATTTTTAAGTTTGTTATTTTTAGTTGTTTTTTTTTTTATTTTAATTTTTGTGTTTTTTTTATTTTAATTTTAGTGTTTTTTTTTATTTAAAATGTGCTTTTGTATATTTTTAAGTGTTTATATTTATTTATTTTAATTTTTTTTTCTTGATTTTTATGTTTTTCTTTTATACTTTAACTGCCTTTAAACTGTTTATATTTTAATTTGTTTTTATTATTCTTATTTTTTACATTTAATTTTATTTCATTTCATATTATTTTTAAATTTTTTCCATTTTATTAATTTTTCCTTATATTTTATTTTTTATTTTGTTTATTATTTTTATTTTATTTATTTATTTATTTTTATTTTATTTGATATTTTATTTATTTTTCATGTTTTATTCAGTTGTTTCTGTCTATTCGATATTTAATTAAACAATTTTTTTTCTTTTTTTATCTTAATTTTTTAATAACTTTTCATTTTTATTTTTTATTTATGTTTTAAAAAATTTTTCGTTTGATATTTTGTTTTTTTAATATTTTATTATATTTTAATTTTTTTAACATTTTATTATATTTGTATTTTATATTTATATTTTTTTTTTGTTTTTTATTCTTTTATTTTTTAATTTTTTTATTAGTTTTTATTTTTTTTATTTTTTTTATTTTTTTTTATTTTTTTTTATTTTTTTCTTTATTTTTTTATTTTTTTTTTATTCATTTTTGAATTTTTGCTTGTATATTGTTTTTTTATTATTAGTAATTTTTTTATTTTTTTTAATTTTTTTTTATATTTAATTTTTTTTTATTTTTTTTATTTTTTTATTTTTTTTTATTTTTTTTATTTTATTTTTTTTTTTTTTATTTATTTTTGAATATTTGAATTATATGTTGTTTTTTATATTTTATGTTCATAAATATTTTTTTTAATTTGATTTTTACTTTGTAATTTTTTTCTGCGTACTAATTATCGAGTCAGATTCTTTTTTTAATTTAAAAATTAAACATTTCAAAAACAAATTCAATTACGTTTTGTTTTTGTCGCTTAGGTGAATTTAACGCTTACTATAACACTTTTTTAATCATAGAGAAAAAACTTACTTTTTGCCTAACGCCATCATGCCGTATATCACACCAGTGCCAAATATTAGACCACAGCCAAAAATGCTGCCCAAACCTGGATATATAATGATAGGTGGTAACGCAATGCTATATCAAAGGGAGGAATTATATTAATAATATTGTCATATTGTAATACTATTAGACTATTACGTCGAGCGTGACTTACATGCAGTACAGGGCCGCACGATTCCACATGGGACGCGCATCAACTTTATCCGCTATTGTGCTAACGTATTCGATGCAGAAGAAGCAACACGGCGCTTCCAGCGACATCACAACGAAGCCAGCTATCATCTGTAGTGCTCCTGATACAAACGACGAAATGCTAAATAGAACTATTCCTAAGCAATTCCAAAGACCAAAGAGTATGGCAACTATAAAATAAAAAATAAAAAAAATAAATAAATATTAATCATAAGGGAGTTAATAATAATGAATGAAATTATTATTAATTTCTAATAATTTATAATAATAATCGTATTTTTAACAATAATAAGGTAATGTAGTAACATAAAATTTAATAATTATCTGTTCTTATTGTGCTATTTTCGTTCGATTCGTTACCATTGGGTTAAACACTTTCTTAAGACGAATCAACCTTCAATATCCATCATTTCTTTTAATGTCGTTTTTTTATTTTTTTTTAAATTTAAATTTTTTTTTAGTTTTTTATTATAATCTTTTATTTTCATTCGAATTTAGATTTATTATTTTTTTTTTTAATTTTTTGTGATGTTTTATGTTTTTAATTTTTTGCTTTTTATTTTTATATATACTTTCAGTTGTGATTTGTTTTTATTTCTCATTTGTTATTTTTTATTTTTTTATTTTTTTATTTTCTTATTTTTTTATTTTTTATTTTTTTTTATTTTTTTATATTTTTATTTTTTATTTTTTATTTTTTATTTTTTTTTTTTTTTTTTTTTGACTTAAGTCATTTTTCTTCATTTTGTTCAAGTTTTACTTAATTTTTTTTTTATTTTTATCTCTTTCTTTTTATTTTTTTCAATTTATTTTTATTTTATTTTTGATAAATTTTTCTTTGACTTACTCTATTATTTTTAATTTTTTGTTTGTAATTTTCTATTTTTTCGTTTTTATTAAATTTATTTAATTTGTTTAATTTTAGGGATAAGATCATTTCCAACAGTTTTAAAATAACAATGCATACATGAATAAATTAAGCTTTAAATAAATTAATTAAACTAAACTCATGTAATTCGAATTTTGAAAGTGTATTAAAAATTTAAAATTTCACTTAAATTTTTTATTTTCTTTTAGAATTTATTTTAAAGTGTTTCAAAAATTATGTAAGATTTGTTTAAATCTAGTTTTTACTTTTCGTATTATTTTTTAAGTAGTTTAAGTTTTTTTTTCTTATAATTTTATTTATTTTAATTTGTTAATTTTCAATTTTTTTTTTTATATGTATTGTTTTATGTTCCTTAAATATTTAATTATTTTTACTTTTTCTATTGATAAATTGTTCTAAATTTGTATGTTATTGTTTTTTTACATTTTTATTTATTTCATATTTTTTATTTATTTCATATTTTTTATATATTTTATTTTTTACAATTTTCAATAGTTTTTATATTTTTAATTTTTTATATTTTTTATATTTTTTATATTTTTTATATTTTTTTATATTTTTTATAATTTTTAAATTTTTTAATTCTTTGGTACTTATATTTTTAGTTTTTTAGTTTTTTAATTAATTTTTACATTCCGATGTATCTTATCTCTTTGTTTTTTTTTTTTTAATTTTATTTTTCATAACTTCATTTGAAACTTCAACTGATTTTACAGTTTTCATTTGCGTTTATTTATTTTTTTTTTATTTTTTTTTTTTTTCTTTGCTTATGTTTATTTTAATATAAACATAAACTGACCATTTCAGCCCTTGAAAGGACTTTAACCGAACTTCTTATGATCAAATTATGTTGTGCGTGTTACTAAATATTTGTACACAAATCGAGAACAGAACCTACTACTTTCATGTCGACTCCGAACGACTAATGTGCACATTCTCAAGAAAGGAAGCATTGAAATTTAAATATGTGATTTGAGAAAATGCAAGTCTTAACATTTTGTAGCCATAATTGGTTTATGATTGGTTACAAAAATATATTTGGAAGAATGACTGGAAATGTGGTGTATCTTAGATATAAGAATATATTGTAAATTTAGTATTTAAGCAAGTGAATTTGGAAAAATAAAACAGCCAAGTTATTGAGTTAAACTGTCTTATTAATTTTAAATCTAAACAAAGCAGCCTTGAGGCCTTAGTTATCAGCGTGGCTCGCATAAAAGTCAAACAATAGGAAAGACATAACATTTACATTCAGGTGAAAACATAACAGAGGTGACAACCGATCAGAAAATTTCATTTCAATTAAAAAAAACTGTTGTTGTTTCAGCTGGGTTTCGAACATGGGCTTGCATTGTTGTTGTTTCAGTTGGGGTTCGAACCTGAGCTCGCATTGGCATCGAGCCGTCTATAATATTTTTCTCGTCCTATAATAGTTTTTTTTTTACTATTAATTTTTTATCTTTTTTGTTGAAAGAGTAAAGTATTTTTATTGTTTTCTTATTTTATGTTTCTATTTTTTATATTTCTATTTTATATATTTTTATGTTACTTATTTATTTAAATTGTAATTTTTTTTTTCTTAAATTTTAATAATATTCCATTTTTATTTTTTGTTGTTCTATTATTTTATTTTTCTTATTGTTCATTTTATGATAATTTTTTTTTAGTATTTTATTATTTGAAATGGGTATGCTTTTATTTTTATTATTAAAATTTATTGTTTTTTTTTTCTTATATATGTACATATAAATATTTTGTTGTGTTTTTTTTTTTTAATTTATTGCAAAATTTTTATATTTTTTTAGTTATTCAACTGGGAATTCATGTTAACAAGTACATTATAAAAATACTACAAGTGATTATAGAAAACTTTTATTAAAATGTAAATTTTCTTCAATGCTGTTTATGTATATTACTCTGATTAACTGTAAAAACAATTTTATCAGATGGATTATGTACAGTTAAAACGAAAACTGATAAAGCATCGTATTGTGCTCTCCTAGAAAAAGCCATTTAAAATCGTACACCATAAAAATGCTTATCTATTCGAGGTACACCCACCATTAACTGTTTATAAGTAAACTTGTTGCTCTTCAAGCTGCCAAAATAAGGCCAGCAAATTAATATGTAGAAAATTAATAAATATCATATCATATAAGTAAAGCAATTATATAATGACTATTTATTCAACATTTCATATATCAGTGATAATGAAAGTGCTCTCTACCTAACTGTCTCGTCTCTTCATTATCAATAGCTTCTCCTGTTATTAATTGACAAATAGACTTATTATTAGAGATAAAGGGATGATTAAAAAAAAAAAAAAATAAAAAACCAAACAAGCAGCAAGTCATGATTAAAAACATATGTTTTATTCAATTAAAACTAAATCAAGTATACAACTTAATAAAACATGCTCTATGTGTGCGATGCTCTGAGCGTAAACCTGTTTTTGAAATAAGCCGCTTTGTTTGATTTTAGTTTAGTTGTCATGCCTTAAAGTTGAATGTACCTACGTTACGTTGCGCTTTGTTTTAATTTTTTATCGTTAACTGTTAAGCTGAATGGCAGCAGCCCGGTAATGCTTGAAGCTAGGCGGTGGCATGAGTCATTGATTCAAGCTATAATCAATTTATCACATGAGTGTAAACAACTAATAAGAGCGTATATTTTTTTTTTATATAATTTATTGCGTTGAACAGAGGCGATACAAACTCTCTGCTATTCACTGGTGTAGCAAGTGTTTTAGTGGGAAGGTTTTTTAAGAGTTCATGCTCTCAGTTTTGAAAATAGATATATGTATGTAATATTTATTCCCAGATATTTTTATTGATGTTTAAATATTTTCCAACAAGAATACTCTATATTTTTTAAGAATTATATTGTGATATTGTTATTAATTATATTGTTTTAAGAATTATAAAAAAAAAAAAAAAAAAAAAAAATAAACTTATTAAAAAAAATGCCACAATTTTATAACTCAAGAATACTCTATATTTTATATAATTTTTTGTCAAATAATGTGCGTCGAAATACTTACTGGAATATAGACGAAAATTAGTTGGAAAAGAAGCCTTAAATGAAAAATGGAACATACGTGGGTAAAGCGGAACATTCCACAAAAATATTTTATGTAGTAATGAAATTCAAATTTAATCATGGAAAAATTTTCCAGAAAAATTATGAAATTTTTATTTAAAACTTTTTATGCCATTAGAATGTTCTAACTATATTCGAAAGTCACGCGTTTCTTCAATTTGTGTCTTTCGTGTAAACGAGTGTACATGGGCATTTTTATTATGAATTTAAGCTACTAGAAGATGCTAACAATGATTGTCGTAAAGTACGACAAATAGCTGATTTCACTGAAGTCACGTTCCACAGTACCCAATGTACCCTACTATTTAATTAATTTTTTAAGAAAATATTTATATATTTTTTATTTTTTTTTTCAATTTATTGCATTTTTTATATTTTCATATTTTATTTTTTATTAAATTTTTATTTTGATTTTAATTTTATTTTATTTTTTATTTTATTTTATTTTTGTTTTTATTTTATTTTTTATTTTATTTTATTTTTTTTATTTTTTATTTTATTTTATTTTTTATTTTATTTTAATTTTTATTTAATTTAATTTTTTATTTTATTTTAATCTTATATTTATATTTTTAATTTATTTGTTCATTTTTTATTTTTATTTTCATTTTATTTTATTTAATTCTTATTTAAGTTTTATCCCATTTTTATTTAATTTTTATTTTTTATTTAATTATTGATTTTTTATATTAATATATATTTTATATTTTATTTTATTTGTGTGTTCTTATTCTTTCCTTTTTAAATTTTTAAATTTTTTATTTTTTTATTTTTTATTATTTTAATTTTATATTTTTTATTTTGTTTATCATATTTAAGATATGTATATTCATTTTTTATGCCATTTATTTTTTAAATATTTTATTTATATATTTTGCATATTTATATTTTTATATTTATATTGTTTATTTTTTTTTCTTTATCCCGTATTTTCATTTAATTCATATTTTTATATTTTTAATTTTTTTTTACAATTTTATTTTTTTATCATTTTTTTTATTTTTTATATTTTTATTTATTTTTTCGTGTATTTTAATTTTTTTATGCATGTATTTTATATGTGTTATATGTTTTGTATATTTTGTATTTTTATTTTTATATATTTTATATATTTTGTATATTTTATATATTTTTTATAATTTATGTTTCTTTTTTTTTAATTTTGACTTTTATTTTTTAGTATGTGTCTGGTTAATTTAACTAAGCTATGCAACAAATATGGAAAAACAACCAAAGAAACCATGAGATACCAGAATTTCAAGATAAATATACCTAAAATAGAGTTAAAGACAGAATAGAGTTGAAATAAACATATGTTCACAAATATATTTGAAATATGTAGTTGTGGCAAATCTGATTAGAGCGATAGAGAGAAGTCAGCCTTGTTTATTGTAAAATAATACTTATTAAGAGGAAAGCCAAACGCAAAAGAATCAAATTACCTACTTTTTTTATATCTCTCACATACTGTATAGCTTTTTGTACCATTTTGAAAATAATTGTTGTAGAATTGATTAAAAATAGAATACGTAAGAAATCCAGAAACTTATTGCTACAGGATCCATTTTTATATGTTTACATGCCGCCTTCCATTGACTACCTAGTCCCTGAGGAATGTATCAACTATCAACTATCAACAGCAACATATGCATTAAAGCAATTATTGCAAACGTTGAAAGCAACAAAATTGTAATAACTTCCACTCTAATCAAGCTCAAGTGTTAAGGGAGGTAACAAAGATTAATGCTCAAACCGGCTTAAATCACTGCATTAAGTATACTCAATGCTTCAACAAACATTTTTATAGTTATTTTAACTTAAGTTGACTATTCTATACAAGCAATGAAGCATTTGTAGAGCTATCAAATATCTTGTGGCCCTTAAAAAAAAATGCGAGCAACCACAAACAAGTGTAGATTGTTGCTAAGTGTAAAACTAGTTATACAAAATATGTACTGAATATTAGAGATTAAGAATGCAGTGAAAAATTAAATCAAACAAAAAAGTCTTTGTGTAAAAGAAATCATAGAAGCGCAATTAAAAAATTTAAATATGTAAACTAGTTGCTAGTAGCAAGAGTATGCTGCGCGACATAGTTAACTACACATATTCTAGCATAGAGACATGTTTATGTTAGACAAGCAACTATGTCTTAGATAACAATTCTATCTTAATTCTTATCATTAAAACATTGCGACAGTTGAAGAAATTATAAAAGCAATAAAAAAATGACTAATCCACAAAACCAAAAACTGCATTTGACCAGCTTTTTGGACATAAAAAAAATAACCTACATTATGAATGACTTGGTAAAAAAAAAAACATACAACTTAAACTTGACACAGAAAATCTTCTCAAGTTGTTCTTGCCATTTATGTATCCCTTTCTAGATATGAGTGCCAACTAGGCAGGCTGGAGGGGGTTAAGATATACATAGAATACACATTAGTTGTAAAGAAAAAGATACCGTGACCCCCTCCCCAATGACTTTTTATGCTACACGCTATCCTCGATCCTTTTTCTTTTTTCTTTAACAACATAACTGTTAAAGACGTGTAGAGAAAAATTAAGCAATTTAAGCACAGAATACAACTAAAATCGATTAACAACATTGAGAAACATAAAAGGGTATTTTTCTGTGCTTTAGCTGTACTCACAGAAGGCTCCAACGATTCCCAGCAGACGTCCGCCATATCTCATGAACCAGGGTGCTTCGCCGACAGCTGGATCTGGCTGATTAGGACGCGCAAGCAATCCTGTAATTTTCTCGGCAAAGGACTGCAAAAAATAAAAAATTGATTATTGACACCTCCACAATTATCTTTGAACAAATTCTATGCATAACAAAAGCCATATAATGAACATTATAACCATGAGCAGCAACAGTAGGAGGGCACAAAAATCAACAACGTTGACTACAATGACGACAAAAGACAATCTTGGAGCAACATAAATAATGAAAAATCGAACATTTTTGCTACCGCGGCTAACACAAAATTATTTTTTCATTCGACATTTTCTTCACTTCAAACACTGTTTTTATAGCTTTACTCACCATCTTATCTATTGGTTACACTTTATCAATATTCCAACGTCTATTTAAAGCTGTTTTCTTAATTTTACTGCAGTATTTTATGCTAAAAATATAGTTTTTCTTCAGCAATTCAGGAAACAAATTTATTTTTACTTCTTTTTCCAGCTATCAAAAAATCTCTCGACCACGCCAACCAACGAGTAAAACCTTTTGACACATCGCTGAAAAATGAAAATTAGCTGAGTAACGAATCAAAAATAACGAGTAGATATGGTAAAATTAAAATGGATTTGTGTTTACACGTAGAAAACATTAAAAAATATCATATGATGGCGTACTTGTAATGCCACAACAAAATTACGCCACATGCAGCAGTGCAATTCCAATTGATTAGATATACCTCACAAAAAAGAGAAATTCCTAAATGTTATACAAGATCTTATTATTAAAAAATGTATATATGCCAGCTTTTTGGAGACAATGCTGATAAAAGAAAATGTTGTTATTGGTTAATATAACATTTTTTAAGTTGCATATAACTATATGCTCTTTAGCTTAACTTTAATGCCAGTATATTAAATATAATCAAATGTATTCAAAGAAAATTTTTTGTAATCAATAGAAGCGATTGCAATTACAACAGTATCCATTCCTATTAAATTATACGGGTGCTCTAATAGGAACTTGACTTGAATTAAATTTCTGAATGCACCTTTCACTAAACATCGAACTTTCACTGTCAATTTATTCATTAAATTCAACATTTTCATCATGGTAAAGTCCACGAACGAACAACTTTTGCAAATTATGAAAATTTATTTCATCGCAAAATCATCTTCAGAGACGAAGCTCGTTTTTGGCTCAATGGGTTCGTCAATAAGCAAAATATGCGCTATTGATCGGGTGAAAATTCACATGTGCTTCATGAATCACCACTTCATCCACAAAAAATAACTGTTTGGTGTGGTTTACGTGCCGGTGGCGTCATTGGACCATATTTTTTCGTCGAAGATAACGATCGTAACATTACTGTGAATGGCCATCGTTATTGCACCATGATTCTGATTATTTTTGGCCCGAATTGGAAGATATGGACTTCGACGACATGTGGTTCCAACAGGACGGTGCCACAAGCCGCACCGCACACGTCACAATCGATTTTATTGAAGATTAAGTTTGATGAGCGTATTATCTCTAGAAATAGGCCAGTCGATTGGGCGCCTTATTCGTGCGATTTAACGCCTCTAGACTATTTTCTTTGGGGCTACGGCAAGTCATTGGTCTATGCCAACAAGCCGAGCAAACGAAAAAATGTGTTTCCAAGTCATGTTTCAATTATTATGTCCTTTTTTTCAATTTGCTTATAAAAAACTTCAAAACTTCAAACTTCTTCAAAACTTTATTTTTGTTTTTATTTTATATTTTAGGCCAAATGTCAAACAAAATCAAAACACATCGGGTATTTTGGATATATGAATTCAACACATAGGGCAATGATAAAATTCAAAAGTGACTTTCTTTAAGAAGTTATCTATTAAATTTATACTTAGATGAAGCCATAAATATTTAAAATTCAGAAATTGTAATGAAATGCCTTGTAAGGAAAATTCTTGCTACCGAGAAATAAACAGTTTTCATCAGAGTCAAAATATTGCCCAATTCCAAAATCGATTATTTAAAGAACTGAAAATGAGCAGCATTGTAAATAAATAACTGTTACTCGAGGCTATTATATATATTAAACTGGTGATCTAGTTGAGAAATTTCGATATATGAAATTAGCATTAAAAATGTGCGACCGAAAATTAATTTTAAATGATTAATGATTAATTTCATTTATAATACTATGTTCACACACAGGCCGAAAAGACGCTTTTCAGCTGAAAAACTTCTTTTCAAAAAAAGGTGTTCACACTTGAAAAGCAGCTTTTCATTTCATTGTTCTCAGAAAATAAGATGCTCCTATTGGCTACATGTATACACATAAAATAAACAGAGAGACGAAATGTCAAATATCAGTGATAACCTCAATTTTAGTAATAGATTTTGACTATACTCACAAAAACAGACTTCAAAGCAGGGTTGTTTTCTAGCTTTTTAGAGTTTTTCGCTGAAAAGCACACAAAAAGACGCTTTTCCTTTGACAGTTTTTCTATGGCGAAAAACTTAATATCATGTAGCTTTTCAGCTGAAAAGCCATTATTGTACGAAAAGCCGCTTTTCGGCCTAAGTGTGAACATGGTATAATGAAATATCTCTAAAGTAAAATTTATTTAAATTAATTGGAAAAGCAACATTTTTAATGTTTATTTATATTCACAGTTGCATCGCTTTGAAAATATTTACATGTGGTGTTTTTATCTATTTTTCGAGTTCTATAAAGTTCAACGAGTTTGGTAGCGACGCATAAAATTACGGATATGGCAACGCTCTCATCGTGTCATATGTCAATAAAATGTAAATAAAAGAAAAATTACTTTATTTCTTCCGGAAACATAACTTTATTAACATTTAATAATAATATGAAACATACCAGTGAATTAAATTCCAGCATCGATAACATCTGTCGGCTTTGCGCTACGCAGCAGGACAATGGTCAGCCATTGTGCGTGGGAGGCAGCGAGGAGCTGGACAATTTAGTGAAAAACATCTGTTGTTTACTGGGAGTTGAAGTAGATTTAAATATTGCAAAAAGTTATTAAATATATTAACTTAATTGTATGTATGTTTCAGTGCAAGGACACTGCACTGCATCCCAAATGGCTCTGCAGCAGTTGCCATATGGATGCCAGGAGTACAGAGCAATTTATTCAACTGGTGCGAACTGGACAGAAAAAGTTGATGGAATTATTGGGTGATTGCCACGATGAATTGATAACACAGGATTTCACAGAAACAGATACGGTAACAGCTCATGATCAAACTAGAGGTAATGCAGAAAGTTCACAGGTCATTGTAGTAAACGATAGGAAAAGATGCACAAAATACAAGAAAAGAATTAAGCAGAGTCAAAAATTTGAATGCATTGAGAACTTAGATGCACGCAAAAAACGAACGCGTCGTAGACCACAACGTTTGCTGGACGAAATTGAACTCAAAGCGTGCGCGAAACAGCCGCTCAGAGGTACATTAAGAACTTACAACAACAAAAAATCTAAAAGTAACTAAGAATTAATGATAATTACAGATCCGCCGCTACCAGTCAAGTTAGATAAACAAATTGACTCTTGCGTACTCATTACTTCACAACCTATCGCAGAGCTTCGCACAGCTACAGGCAATGCTCTCGGTGAGATCGTAGAAGTTGAGTCCAACAAAGATAAGGACAACTTGTTCTCAACCAAAACATACTTTATTTGCGAATTCTGTAAAGACGTGTTTTCTAGACAAAAAGCATTTCTGAAACATATCGAAACGCATAAAAATTGCATCTATGAATGTAAAGAGTGTTTACAAGCTTTTAGCAGCAATTACTGCTTCGCAAATCATCAAGCGTTGACGGGACATGCAGGTGTTGGTATTATTGAAGATATCGGAGCCGAAAAGGATATTGTTCATAAGAACACAGAGCACTCTCGACTAAGTGCTGAGACTTCTTCGGCAGCTATTAATATTGTTGTTGGTGCCAATGGCCAAATTACTTCTATTGATCAAATGGACAGCGATGGTACGAACAAAGCTAATGATTCGCTTGCTGAAGAAGCTCCTGGTGACGTACTTTCCACAGAAGATACTTTTAAAGTTCAATACAACGATTGTGCCAAAAAATTAACCAATTCTAAATATGCTTGTGTGGCATGCACAAAAACGTTTGACTATCCCTATGCAGTGAGACGTCATTACAAGCTGGTACATGTAGCAGAGCGAGCGCACAAGTGCTCGGTGTGTCCTGCTGCTTTTAAGGTGGGTCTTCTTTTTTTAAATGTATTTAAAATTTATTCTATTTTCATTCAGACCAAATACAATTACGATTTGCATCTGGCCACGCACACTGGAGAGAAACATTTTACTTGCAATTTTTGTCCCAAATCATTTAAAACCAAACATGAGTGGAAGGTACACAACCGCGTTCACACTGGAGAGAAACCATTTAAATGCTTAGTAAGTTATGGTTCTTTGTAGTGGTTTTAATCAATTTTAATTTTTTACTCCTAATCTAACAGCTTTGCTTGAAAACCTTTGCGAATCGCTGTAATCTTGTTACTCACAAACGCGTGCACACCGGCGAACGTCCATACGAGTGTTCAAATTGCGAGGCTGCCTTTACAACTGCATCGCATCTTAAGAAACACAAACAAGTGCATTTAAGAATAGCGCAACGCAAACTTAAGGTTGAGCAAGATTCTGATGCTTCAAAAAAGCAAGCTACGCCAAAAGAAAGTAGTTTTTACACAGATACTGCTGCTACGCAGGCTTTAGTTAAATTTAATAGTATTTCAGACAAGCCACTCTCTTTACTTAAACCAAAAATTAGTAACAAAAACTCAGTAGAAAGCAAAATTTTATGTTCTGAACTACCGGCGATGCCATGCATAACAAACGTTTCAATTTTGCCTGCCATTGCAGTTAGTTCAGACTCAAATGTATCGCCAGCTGGTTGCATAAAATCATTACAAAGCAAAGATCTGTGCCGAGAGCTACCACGGAAAACAAACTTTCAAATATTGCCCGGCATTGCAGCTAATACAGATTCTCTCAATCTCTCCATGGCAGACACTTCCAACTCTGTTACGGAAAATCTTACTTCTAGCATATCCGCCGATTCCGCTCATGCTCAGTTTAAATTTCAGTGCCCTTCGTGCCAAAAGAAATTTAAGCAAAGTGGCGCTTTGAGAAAACACCAACGCACCCACACTGGTGAACGGCCATACAAATGTCCAATGTGTCCAAAAAGTTTTGCTGATCCCTCTAATTTTAAAAAACATCGTATATTGCACAAGAATGCAACACATGCGCTTAAAAATGTCTGCGTATCAAAATCGTCAACTATGCAGGAACTGCTTCAAATGCTGGCGGAACAGTCGGTTACTATTAAGTCACATGCAGCCCATAGTTCTACATATGCAGCCTCCGATCCTGATCCGGATGGATTGGAGACTTTTTCACGATCGCTTGCATGTGCCAGTGATTTCGCTGACGCTGATGAAATACTGAACGAGCACAATTCCAGTTTTTCTGCTGTACTTGGCAATTTTGCGTCATGGAACAGATTTGACAACGCTTTACCACCAGCGGATGTGGCTCTTAATAACAGCTTAATGCCTTTTACTGATACTGAAGAAATGGAAACAAGCATTTCTAGTACAACGCGCGCAAATCAATTAGTTTGCATTTCCTATCAGGACCCAATCAATCCAATTAGCAAAACAACTACATATTATGTAGTAAACTAATTTAGCGCTATTAATGTAGTATTTCATTTTTATAAATATAAAATAAATAAAAAATAAACCGTCTTAATATTTACGTATTGTGATAAAGTATGGAGTAATCCTAGCAGCCTTGAATATCTCAGCTGAGATGCTTGTTAACATTAGAGGTTGCTAGGAATTTAAAAAACAAGTTTAACATCTTTGTTGGGATGTGCGCCAACATTGTAGGTTGTAGCATTGGCAGTAATCGTCTTAAGGTATAATATACGTGTAAATTTTTCGAAAAAAAAATTTTTTTTTGTTTAATGTGTTCTTTATATGTGTTACATTTTTGCATCGATATTTGAAAAAAAAAACAGAAGTTATAACGGTTTTCGTTAACCTATGTCTTAGCTTCATACAACAAATAAAAAACTTTAAAAGCTATTTCCTCGAAACTAGTTTTTTAAAACGGTTCGATAGATAACTCCAAATCTATTGGTTCAATCTCAATGATGTTTTTGCATTTTGTTCTTTATTTTGTCCTTTAAGCACCCCCCCTAAATGCAAGTATCTATTTTTTTTTTGTTTTTTTTTTATATAAACAAAAAAGCGTGCGAAAATGTATCTAGTTTTTGAACTTTTTACTTCAACTTCCGCCATAATTAAAACAAAAACCCCCGGGTGTCTTGCGTAGGGGGGATGCTTAAAATATGGTCTATGCTTTAAAATGTCATTTGATTTTTTTGTTTCCGTTACATGGAAAGGCCATATCCATCGAACCGTTTTGGATGTCTTTTTTTCAATGACATTTTCAGCGCCCTGTATATAAAAGCCAGAACTGTATTTTTCCAAAAAAAAAAATAATTTTATAAAGTATATTTTATGTACAATAACCTGTATAAATTAAAAAAAAAAATAATAACTTCTTACATCTAAAAAAATTGTTTGAAAACAGCTCCTGTTTTTGGTTTTTACACGTATATTATACCTTAAATAATATTGGCGGAGACATACACTTTTTCCGTTGAACATATTTTCCTAGGATGTTTGCCGATGTTGGGATTGTCAAGTATCTAACAAAAGACTATTAACTATTCTCCACAATGAGTTATAAAATTGTGGCATTTTAATATGTTTATTTAATTTTATAATTCTTAAAAAACATATTTTTTAAGAATTATATTATGAGCTTTATGCCAAATAATTCATGAAGCAACAGGTTGCTACAACAACAAAATTTCTTTGCACAGCAAACCGAAGCAGACTAGACCATGGTTTCGTCGGACGAAATATGTATTCTCCACAATATTCACCGACATTAGATATTGCAGTATTGTCAAGGATGGTGAAATACTCCATTTTTCGGGATGAAGTACACGTTGGATATTATAGAATTTCACGAAATTGTTCGAAATAAAAATTACGTATATAAGCTGTTTTGTAAAACGTCTTTGCTGAAGTATTGACCATTGTTGGAAGTTGAAAGCGCATCAGGAACCATCTGAAATAAAAATTACGAGAATATAAGCTCTTTAGAATATAGCACGTTTTTGGTTTTGGGTACTTGCCGAAGTTAGAGGTTGTCGGGAATCTATACTAAAAACTGCGAAGATAAAAGCTACTTGACTATGAAAAGACTTAACCAGGATATTTGAAGTTTAAATAATTGTCCTTAAATAATTGAAATAAATATTTATAAAAAATAATTGAATTCCTTACAGATACCATAGTATCCGCATTCCTGCAGCTTCTGTGGAGCTGATCCAAAGGAACTTCTCTTAATCTTATCTATTGGAATTGTTAATTATAATTTATGCAGCACTCACCTTGGCTCACCTTCCTATCTGGATGGAGCCAGATATGCATTAAACTGAATGAAACATGTTTTGTTTTTAGTGTTGTTTTGCTCGAAAGTACAAAATAAAAAATACTTGTTTATTGTTTGATTGATATTCAGTGATTTTAGGAAAGCAGCTTTTACGAAATTGAATATGTATTTTGTTTAGAAATTTAAGCTTGAAGAATATAAGGTCTTTTGGCTCTAGTGCAGACAGTTTTTTTTTTAAATTATTATACCGTTCAGAAGCTGACAACAGTTGACAGCATATAAAAATGTTTTATAATTTCACTGAGTTTGTGTGTGTGTTGTTTTGTTGAGTAAACTTGGCAAGTTACTTAAAGATACAAACAAAATTTTTAAAATCTGTTACTTAAAAATACAACAGGGAAAGTGTAAATATTTCATTATACAAAACAGAGTCTTAAGAGAGTTACATATAGACACAAAGGCTTTGCGACTATTGCCAACACTATTGATACGATATTAAGTGCAGCTGCTTTGTGTACACAATTGAGTTAATTGGGCAAATGCAAGGATTTCCTTTTAACTATTTCTGAAATATTCAAATACTTTTTAAAAATTGGCAATTTTAAGGCAAAACCTTTGTTTACAATTTTTGAATTTTTTACTGTCAACGAAGACTTTAGTGTTAACATTTTGTTATTGTAGATATTGTAGAAATATCCGCCAAAACTTCAAACTTAATATTATAAAAGTTAAGCAACTCATTTGCATTGAAACGAAACTAAATACATACATACAAAACATAATTTCTATGCATGTTTTTTGGTCATATTGTTTTGTATCACTATTTTTTTTTTTTTTTATTTGTTTTGTTGAAGATATTAATTTGATTGGCAACATATGGTTTAGATTTAAGCATTCAATGAAATTGGTTTACTTTTAGTTGTACTTTTACATAATTTTGTGTGTAGCAGGAAAAATGAAATATGTTTCTTTTTTTCAGTTCAAAATTAATTTATAAAACAATTGGTTTCTAATGGTGACCAAATTCGCTGTGTTGTTTTTGATTTATTATTGTTATTGTTGTTTGTGTGTTTGTTTTTACTTTGTAAAGTATATAAAATGTTTATTTTGATGTTGTTTAAAACATTTTGTTGAACTTTTGTTGTTTAAGTTAGTTTTAAGCACCAAATGTGGGTTAATTCAGAGACTAAAGATTTTAGTTAAATACGGAAACAGCGATTTGATTATCTGTAAAATTAATTTTAAATTTTTGTCTGTAAAAAGCCCAAAAACAAAAAAATTGATAAAAATAAAATGCATAAATAATAATAATTTTCAAAAACTTCATAGAAAGTTAACATTTTGAATTAACAACACATTTGATGCTTATGGAGAACGAAGTACCTAGGTACCGCCGGTGCGTCGATCAACAATTTTACTGCACCTTTTCCCCGATTGTATTTTGTTTTTTTTTTTAAATTAAAACGTAAATCATAGTTTAGGCAAGCAAAAGAAAATTTAGTAAAAACGAAATAAGGCAAAATTATAACATTAAAATGCTTGCAGAGAATGAAATCAAAAACATTACATATTCTATTGACAGACTACAACACAACAAGCCATTCAGGGCTGCTTGATGAAACTAATAAACTGGAAGCTTGAAGAAGTTCATTACAATAATGCAAAAAATTAAGATTAAAAAAACAAGTTAATTTCTTTTTTCGATGAAGGAACAGTGATTTGACGTGTACAACGAGTTGTTGACGCATTAAAAATGTTAAGAAAATAACAACAAAACAGAGCAAAAAGAAAATCTAAGAACGTGATTCAAAGCAACTCGTATTTAAAAAAGTTTAACTTAAAAGATTTGTTGAAAAATTTCAAATAAAATTATAAACAATTAAAAACTCAAAAAACGAAGCATTTATAACTTCTTTGCGTGCTTTAATAATAGGCAGAATGGTGGAATAACTGGGCTAAGAAGCAACGTAGAAAACTTCAAGTAAAATCTATTCCACATGGCTTCAATTTTCAGTCGGTTAACAAATTCGTTGAAAATAATTTTTATATTTTTTTTTTGGCTTAAATAGCAACGCGTTTTGATAGCTCGAAAATGGCTATCGAATCGTTAAAATAAACAATTTAAAATTGTATAAGGCTTGGCTCTCTCTCAAGTTTTTACACCCAGTTATTCCACCAACAGCTGCGGAGAGTAGTTGTTCTACCGTTTAATTACATATTTTTGTATTTTATTTAAAAATAGTTGAGTTTGTCTGTTTAATTGAACTTATTGTGAGTAAACGCACTTTTGGAAAGACGACTCTAATGTTTGCACTCTTTGTGTTTTTTTTTTAATTTAATTAACAATATTTTAGATTTAATAAATTAAGTTTAAAGGTATCTTTAAATAAAATGTTGCAACATTAAGTTAGCATCTCCTTTTTTCCTTGTCATACTCTTAACTATAATTTAATAAATAGCACTTTTTTGGAAATAGTTTAACGCGTTTTTGTTTTTTAGCTCTTTAGTTTAGTTTAGTGCTTATTTTTGTATTAGTTCTGATAAAATCTCTCCACAGCGCAGAGTTGTGTTACAATTTTAGTGAGAGAGTGTGAGAGCATTTATAATACATACATAATTTCATCAAATATAATAATATATATATTATATATATATATATTCATATATAATCTCCTTAGCTTAAACTCTTAAAAATCATTATCTTAAATCACATTCTTCAAATTTAAAAATTATTGTTATTTCAGTAACATTTTTACTAAGATAAAAAAATTAAAATTTAAATAAAAAACAAAACCAAAATAAAATTTATTATGTAGAAAAAGTAAAGCTAAGGATATTCCTTCATTTTATAGTAACTAAGTGGGTGAGAAAATGAAAGAGTCAAAATTGAATTTAAGTGTTATTTAGGCGTATCATTAAAATGTGAGTAGCATGAATTTTTGTCGTCGTCTTTGAAATTAACAGAAAAAAAAAATAAACTGAATAAAAAATTACATCCAAATGTGTGTTTGCTTGCTTTTTGTTCATCATTCTCGTCTCTCTAACAAAAAACATTGGCAATAAAATTTTTAGTAAATGAGAAATTAGTCCACGAATTAAAACTGGGCGTGAATTTGAGTGGTTGGTGTTGTTGTTGGAATTGCAACTGTTGTTGTTGATGTTGTTGCAGTGAATTTGAGCGTTTCAATATGCGCAAATTCGTGCCGGATGCCATGCGTTGCAGCAGCAACTGTTGTGGCGGTGGTGATGATAAAGTTGCTGATGATGCAGATGTTGTTAATGTTGCTGTTGCAATATGTTGCGATGAAACCGATGCTGGTCTTGGTCGTACAGCAGTTGCTGCCGCTTGTGTTTCCATTTCTGATGACGATGGTGCATAAATATTGCTTGCTGTTTGTTTTGTTGGTGGTGCTGCTGCAGCAGCTGAGGCAACAGCAATTAAGCCAGCACCTGATATGGGTGAAGGCGTAAAGCGAGTTAGAACGCGCATGTTGTTACTATTATTGTTGTTGTTATTATTGGTGGTATTGGAGTTGGTGATAATCATTGATTGCTGCTTTTGTAAGCGTTGCTTGCTGCCGCAGTTATTGTTGTTGATGTTATTTAAATTAACCGCATTGTTGATATTTTTATGATTATTCTGTTGTTGCTGTTGTTGTTGTGGTATACACATTTTATCACTTTGCGACTTGGCACGTACACGCATATTTCCATTATTATTCATTTGTTGTTGTTGGTGTTGCTGATTTTGCAGTTTTTGTGCTTTTGCTGATTTTTCTGCTTGAGCAGCGGCTTTCATTTGTTGTTGCTTTTCTTTGCGTATAATATCAAAGGAACTGACCATCTATAATGAATCAAAAAATAAGATATAAAATCAATGATATCACAAACTTTTTGTAAAAAATCTAAGCGGGTAAAATTAATCAAATTTCGAAATTTTAATTTTCCCATTAACGAAATTTTTCAAAAGATTGTAAAGAATGCAGGAATATTTGTATAAATTAAACTCAAATATATATTTTTGTTTGTACACACCTTGTCCGAATTTTGCGTTCCATTCTGACTCTGACTATGAAATAGTTGACGCTTTGGTGGAACAGAGCCGTTGCCATTAACGCCGCCAGCAGCTGAACTTTTAGCAGAATTTCGCTTATTATTGCTACCACTATTTCCATTACCAACTCCACCATTGACAGCATTACAAACTGTATTACAACCATTTGTAGAGGAATGGTCTGCAGCAACTTTTGTACCACCGTTGTTATTGTTATTATTTTTATTATTATTTATAGTCTTACAATTACTATTTGATGAGTTGTTACTTAAATTAGATAATTTAATACCATCCAAATCACCCATTGATTTATGGCGTTGTCTTTTTGATCGTCCTGATGCACCACCACCAACTCCTCCTCCTCCCCCTCCATTATTTAAGGCATTATTATCATCATTGTATTGTTGTTGCTTATTACTTTTCTTACAGCTATTAGAATTTTTTTGATTATTTACGCCATTACTCGTTGTTGTCACTGGCGACGACGACGATAAAGGTGTTGGTGTCGTATTGGATTGCGCTCCCACACTAACAGTTGCACCGGCACCGCCAGAAAATTTACGTCGCGTTTCGATACCAGCTCGTTTGTCATTCACCCACTTCTTCAGACGCTTCACAAATGGCATAATCATAAAAAATGAATTGGCATTTAAACCCAGTTTGGATTTTGATATGGCATCGTTTTTATTAATCGGTAGAGAATCAATTGGAAACCAATCACAGCATTTTATCTCGTTGCGCGTGCGCGGCGAGAATTGCGTCTGCAATGAGACGTTACGTACAATATATAAGCGTGTGTACTGATAGTTGATGACAGCCTCGATATAATCATTGGGCACAATAAGTTCAGTGATATCGTAGCCAGTTTCTTCGTATACCTAAAGAAAAAAATTAAAAATGAATACCCTTAAAATATTAAACTTTACTCCAGTCTGACCTCTCTTGTTGCGCAGTGCACCGGATCCTCGTTCTCATTGACTTTACCCTTGGGAAAGCCCCATGAACTTTTGGCGAAATACGATTGCACGAGTAGGCAATAGTTGAGATCTTCCGAAATTAGGATAGCCCCATAAGTGGGCACGGAGAGTTTATAGTTCTTCCAATCGTCTAAAATTTTATCGATTGACGATAAATGATCGCGTAGGAATGGAATATGCTGTGAATAAAAATTTCAAATAAAAATAACTTAGAAACTTGAAACACCTTAGTGTGGCTCACCTGAAATATTTGCATTGAAAACGGTTTCATGCCACATGGTTGCAATTTCTTCTCCTCAATTGCACAGAAAAAGTCCAAATAAAACCAATGGGCGAGCTCTATTTGAAAGCAAATGCGTATCAAGTTGCTTAGCTCCATATCGGGAACATTGATGATGAAACGACTGGCCAGATCATCGAGTATATCGGACGGAATTTGAAAATTATGTTTGCAAACATTGCTGCTGCTGTTGTTAGTGGCTGACGTTGTTGCTGTAGTTGTTGTACTTGTTGCGGCTGTAGTAGCGACGGTATTATTGGAATTTGTTGAATTGGAATTCGTTGTCGATGTTTTTGTTGTTAATGCTGTAGCTGATGATGATTTTGTTGTTGTGTTATTGCTAAATTTGCTTTTGTTATTTTTGCTGCAAAGTTGTTGAAGAGCAGCTGATGGTCCTGATGCTGCTGCAGCAGCAGAGGATGAATTTGAACTGGAGGTGATTATTGCTAAATCAGTAATTGTTTTTGGAGTTTTTTGTTTGTTTGTTTTTGATGGTGGTGATGGTACAGCCGCTGCTAAGCCGGCCGTTGTAAATGAGAAAATATTGCGACTGTTTGGAGGTGCTGATGTCGCTATTTGTGTTGACATGAAACCAACCTGCTGCTGATAATTGCCGTTTTTGCTGCCATTCAAAGTGCCTTTTAGAGTGAGTGCAGCAAGAAATGCAAGGCTATTGTTGGAGGTAGTAACTGCAGAGAATGGTAAAATATTTTTGTAAATTTTTGTTAATTTTAAATATACATTTATAATTACAACAAAAGTAAGTCAACTAATGAGGTTTAAGAACATTGATGACCACGAAATATACTACTAGAAGGACCATTAAATATTTCAGCAGTTTCAGGAAAAGGATAATGTATGAAAATAATTGCAAGCCATTTGGCGTTGAACTTTTTTGACTGCCAGCTTAATTGGGCTCTTTTGACATTGAAATTGTTTTTTTTTATGAATTCAAGTATAAACAAGATCCTAACACACAAACTAAATATTTAATTTAGGTTACCTAAAAATAAGTCTCATATAATAGTGCGACGTTTCTAGCAGATCGATGCTACATAAATAAACGAAGTCAGGTTGAAAGCTGGCCCTAAATAACACCCACAAGCAGATTTAGGTACTGACCTACCCCAATACTTTTCTCTACCATACAAAGAACGCAGACACAATCCTTTACATGGTATAACTATAACGAATGGATTGTTTATTCAATAGTTGATGGTTCAATACTTGCCACCTTCGTTAACGATTTTCACATGCACTTACCATTCTCATTTTTAAAGCCTCCAGCAGCAGCGTAAACTCCGCCGACGCCACCATTTAACCAGCTCTGCGTTACAGTCGCCGCTTGCTGCGCAGGCAGAACCCCGTTCAATGCTGTTGACGTTTTCATCGTCGTTGTCGATGATGGTAGTGACGACGTCGCAACGACGGAGGAATTTAGAGCAATTTCCATATTTTTTCGTTTTTTTTTTTTCTTAACGTTACAATTCCAAAATTTTTTGCTCTTTTCGTCTTCACGTCGCACAAATTTTTGGACTTTATTTATATTGTTGTTGACGGTTTTTAAAGCACTTATTAGATTATTTTTTAAAATTTTTGTAATTTTTTTGGTGATTACTGATTATTTTTTGTTGAAAATCAAAGAATAACGAAGAAAAACTTTTGTAATAGACAGAAACGCAATTTTTCTCGTTTGCTGTGGTGCAAAGCTGTAGATTGTAGAGTTCACTAAATTTTTTTTTCGATTTTACAAAATAGCAACTAAAGCAAAACACCAGTAATGTCCACCTAGTGTTATCTCTTTCTAACACACACGCTTTTGCTTTGATTTGACTCTTTAATTTTAGATGTTTTTGTAACATAAAGCGTACGTATAAATTAAAGATGGCTGAAGTCTCCAGTGTTGTTGCTGCTAAAGTTTCTTGATTGCTGCTTTTTAGATTGTTATAAATGCAAAATGAATAGTTTTTGATTTCATTTAAATCTTTTAAATTGTGTTGATCCATCCACAATATTGTTAAAACGACCACTGCTACGTATTTAACTGCCCACCGCACACACAAACATTCGTCCGTCCAACAGTAACGTTTGTAGAGTGGAGAATTGAAAATTTTCCACTCTGCACTTTCTAAAAAAATTTTTCTTTTCACGATTTTCGCTATTTGTGCTTTGTAATTTCAATGCTTTTTGGTAGAAATATTTATTTATTTAATAAGATTTTTATTTTTGGTAAAAGCGTTGATTTAAGTTGAATATTTCTTGGTTTATTTCTTTCAGAACAAATAGCGTTATTATAACCTTTCACTGCTTTTAGTGCTGCGTTGTCTGATTGACTAGTGAAAATTGAACAGTGTTGCAGAATCATTCAGATAAAAGGGAAAATTTAAGAACTTATAATTTCATGCAGCAACGATATGACGACGTATTAAAAAAATGATTTTAATGAGTTTTGAAGCTTCTGCATTCTGGTTCATGCTCATAAACAAGCTGTTTGCTTTTTCCAACTTGCTTATAATATACAAAAATCAAGTTCGTAGAAAATGCGAAAATTAGAAATTAATTAATAAGGCTCTGTTATCACTTGGCGTAGATCTACGTAATAATTTGTTAAATGAGCCATACGTAAAAATTTATTAAATGAGCCATACGTGTATTATCGTTACCCTACATTGGCGTTGGGGCGGGCCATCGGGAGGGGTGATTGAAAATTAGGAAAATGTTTTGCTTGATTTAAAAATAGCATCCATTGAAGATAAATTTAATATTCATCAAAGTTGGGAAGAGAGTAAAAACTCAAATGGTTAAATATTTTTTAAATTCTTTTATACATGATATAATAACAAGGAAGGCTCCTTTTAATATGGCTGCTCAAACGTGACATTTTACAGAAAAAAAGTTGTGAGAGCCACAAACATCAAACTACAAAAGCAACAACAACAATTAGCAAAACTTAAAATCAACAGTTGATTTTGTCGTCTAGCTCTCGTTTTTCTCTAAAAAAGGTTGTCACAAACGTTACTGATGTATTGATGTGGGCACTAAATCTTTACTAAATTGTACTTAATTTATGACAGCTGTCAGCAAGCATGTCGGTTCAACTCGGTATACACACCTTTTAGATTGGTCAAGACTTGAATTGAATTCTTTGCTATTCTCTTTTAAACTTACCCTCTCTCACGTTGATGTCCGCGTCTTTCATCAACAAACTCACAGACTTGATTTCAAGTTTTGACCAATGTAAAAGGGTCATAGTTCGAGTTTCAACTCGTCAAGTCTTGAAGGTACATTTTTTTAAATTCCCTTTTAAACTTGTCGTTTCAGTTTTGAAAAAGCAACAAGACACCGGAAGAACAAAGAAGGAAGAGTAACAGATGAAAAAGATTCCGAAGATGGAAAATAACACAAACTTTAATTAAATAACCAACATTTTGGAGCGTTAAATAAATATCATTTAGCAGAATATGGACGAAAGTGGTAATGAAATTGTTTTTTTAAGGTAGTTCCATCATTGTTTTAATATGTCATTCTTCAAATATTATTTTTTCAACTCTTTCATGCAGTACAGTTCAACAAACAAAGGCAAGTGGAATAGAAGTATTAAAATAACGGGACACTAAAAATGCAAACCAAATTAGCAGAAACTTGAAAGTACATTCAAGTCTGTTTTTCCCCTTTTCTTACATTTTTTGCACCCTCAAACTCAAAACTTGACCGTCAAGACTTGGCGAGTTGGAAACGGCTCAAAGATAAATTCACGGTTAAGTAACGCGTACAAATTGAGAAAATTCACTACAAAGTAAGTGAAAATTTGCGGAGATGGTTCGCAAAACACTCACATTACTTTGAGAGCTTCCCATGAACCCACAAAGTTACACTGTTTGACATGGATTTTGGGCTGGCGGTGTTATCGGACCATTCTTCTTCGAAAATGCAGCTGGAACCATAATTTTTTTATTAGTTTCTTTATATCATAAGTTTTGTTTATTTCTTCTAATTTTGATATGAGCTCCATTGCCAAGTAGTGGCTTTAAGAAGCATGCTACATTGGCATGCAAATTATATTGTCTCTCCCCTACATTAATGCTTCAAACATTTTCAATTTTTATACAAGTTTTTTACATTATTTTACAATAGTTTTTTACATATTCATTAATCCCAATAAGTTGATAACGATAAGTTTTTGTGTGTCGGGATCGAGAGGCCTGGGTTTCAAAATTTCAGCTAACTTTGCTGCTGGAATATTTAGTCAAGGCTACACCACCATTCTGAAGCTTTTGAACGAACTGGGTATAATTATTGGCACCTATTGCAAAGTTTTCGCCGAAAATACCGACAAGGCACGAGTAGCGAAGCAGAACCGAAAGAGTCTCTCCAAGACAAAAGCAGCTCGTACAGCTCGGATGTACCTTCCGGAAGGAAGTACCCACAAGTTGAAAGATATTGCGTGAATAAATAATTTTTTTGGAGTCAAAACTGTTTAAAAAATAGTCGAATCTGGACATTCGATTAAGCAGCTGATGAAATTTTAATTTTAACTTTTTTTATAATATATAAAAGGTTTATCCTTTCCTTCAAAATATCAGTACTCGAAGAAAAAAACCTCTTTTGTTTCATATAAGTGGGAAAATTTTGACAGCTACAGGAAATACTCTGCAGACCCAAAATATAGGAAAATAAAAAATGATCCAATTATGTTATCAACTTGAAAAAAAAATCACTCCCTTAAGCAGTTTCTTCGTTTTCAATTTAATTTATTGACAGACTTTTTGTTGTCTGTCAAAACAAAAGTGTTGCCAACTATTCAGTAAGTAACAGCTAAGTGAGTAGCCGTTTTTTTCGTAATTGAGTTGAGCACTGGCGAATCGAACGCAGCTATTATTTACAATGTTCGCTAACAAGTAGTGCTTGATTCTCACTATACGCCTACGGATCTGCATACACATACTGCTGCTTGGTGGTTTCTAGCCTACATCTCACCACAACTAGGTTGTTGATTTCTCTTGTGTTAGCCCCATGCGTCGGGTACCGAAGTTGTGATGTATTGTAGCTGATGTTGTTGATGTTTTTGTTGCATGAAGTAACAAATGGTATTTATATAATCCGGTTATTGGTAGGATAGATCCAGAATCTCCTCGGAAGATTGAAAACTAATTTCACTACAGTTACTCTGAATGGTACACAGATATTAAAAAAAAAATATCACTACCGTGATAATTGCCGGGAAAAAATTTAATATAATATATTTTTTCAATAAGTATCCAACTATGATGTAAATAATAAGGTGAAAGTGACGTTTACAATATTCCCTACGATTGTCAAAAAATTTTAACTAGGAGAAAATAAGAGACAAACCTCAGAAAAATGTCAAATCAAAAAAGGTAGGTACAATTTTTTTTGAGCGAGGTGAAAAATTCACGATCACCATGTTGATCAACCACGTATTCAACAATACACAAGAGACAATTTTAACTAAGGCACAAAATCACAAAAGATTTTGTTTTTTTCAGATTGCGCCAAAAATTTTCTTGTGGATATCAGTCCCGGGGTTACATAAATTTTTGACTATCATATTCGTCTGATAAATTCCACATATTCTCACTCCGATTGTAAAAGTTTCATCATCCGAGTGAAAAATCCCCGAATCGCACAGCAGTATGGCAGCGCTACGGAACAACTTAAAATGTGGCAACGTTTTGCTCAGTGTTGTGCAATAATTGCAATCGAACAATTGTTGTTTTTATACTCACACGAAAATTTGTTGTCAGCGGAACAAAAACAACAAGAAAAGTACATAATTTGAGAAATATACAAAAAAGGACATACATTTTCATTGCTTGAAAAGGCAAAATTATTTTCTATGTGTATTATTTATAAAGTTAAAATTTTAAACGACACAACAATTTTAAGCATTTAATATGCAGCCGAGTGTTTTATGTAATATCGACGTTGAAAAGAAGCAAAGTAAAGCAGAAAGTTCAAACCAATCAAAAGATTAATAAAACTTGGAGACAACCAATTGCGCAAAAGAAGAGCTATTTAAATAAATTAATTTATACAATAAAAAGTGAAGAAAAAAATCACCTCAAACTCTAAAGCAACGGAGTGCAGTTGCGCTGGAGCGCCTCAGTACAATTAGAAGTAATTGACAAGTGTATAACCAACAGGGGATGGGGTGGGAATGCTAATTACCAACCAACGATAGTCACACATTTGTTATAATGAATAATAAACTATTCTTTCTAGTGTTTGGCTAAGTTGTCAAGGCGAACAGAGCAAACAAGCACACAACCAGAACTTTAGTGAAAAAACAAGGGTCTGTGATTGATGGCTGGCGTCTATATCTTAATTTTCAAGTAGTAACAGGAGGAAGGGCTACTGCTTGCCTCATCATCATCCACATCAGCTACTAATGGTGGTGAGTCAGCTCTATATTTTTATATATCTATTTTATCATATTTGAATGGTTTTCTTTGTAGTCACAAAATCAAATTGCTGCTAGCTCAAGACGTAAATAATTGCTGGGAACTTACAGCTGCAGTGAAGTGAAAACGAGGTTAAAGCCAATTAAAGTAAAATATATTGACCTTCGTCTTTGTGGCCAGCATAGCGACAATAATCCGACTTAAGCAGCAGAGCAAAGATTTAGGCATGACATTGGAAAAGAAATGCAGTGATAGACAAGGAATAATTATGAGTACTTAATGTACAAATGTGCTGCTGCTGCAAAAAAAAAAAACCACCTCGAATTTAATAACTGATAACCTGCAACTTTAACACTAATATTTCAAACTAATAAGTTCAACAAAAAGACTAAGTACAAGTCCTTCAAACCGCAAGCTTAAGAATACTGTAAAAATTACTCTGAAGCAAAAAACCAGGAAAACTTGAAGCCGGTTCATGATTTTTTCTAAACACCAAGCTATACACAACTAAGACAACAAACAACGACATTTCAACTTTTGCAGCTAAGCGTTAAATAGAGAAAATAGCAAAAAAAAGTTCCAAGTAATTAACAGCTATTTAGCAACTTTGGTTGTTGTTATTGTTAAAACCAAACTAAAGGAATTGAATACTTAACGTGGTGCAACAAGACTATTTTTTACAAATGGTGTGAGTTACTTTTTACGAACACGTTTATAAATGGACATAAGTCTCATTATTATCGTAACCCGGATAATGAGTAAACTCTACTTTGACACGAGTTTTTCTCAAATCAACCTACATCATGCTTCCCATGAATAAAAACGAAAGTTTGGCAAAAAACATGCCTAAATTTTGGCTCTAAAAAAAAACGACTAAGTAATAACCGACACGACGAGTGACGCATGTCCGAACGATCTGTAAACATGGTCAAACTACGCAGCAGTCACAAACATCATCATCTTGACCCGCCGCCATTGCTCCGACGTCGTAGCTGCCTGATTAAAACAACGCTGCTCATATTAGTACCATTCACGCTTCTTGTGCTGCTAGTGGGCCCAGATTTAACAACCGAACAGTCGGTGTCGCAACGCTTGGCCGAGAGCCATATGCGTTTGCAGTATCTGGAATCGATGTATCGTTCACGTCAAGAAGATGTTGCTATTTTGTCGCAATACTTGGGTTTAACGCAAAATCTCACCGCCGTTACAGGTGGTGGTAGCTCCGGCAGCAGCGCCGTAGATGTGAATGGCTCCTTCATAAACAATAACAATGCCAACAACAATTCTTCAGCTGCCTCAACTCAATTACAATTACTCACCAATTTATTGGATGCACTCAGTCCAGAGGCGCGCCAGCAGCTAAAGAATGCCTCGCAATCTACCAATCCAAATTTTCCCTCGACTGCCTCGCTGCGCCTGCCTTCGGCAAGCCACTTCCTACCACATTTGCTGGATGATCCAGCTTCACTAAAGCCCGCTTTGCTGCAATCCAAGGGGCGCAGCGGTGTAAGCATTGTGCTAGGCGTGCCAACAGTGCGTCGTGAAAAACAGTCCTATTTGCTGGCTACTCTTCAAAATCTCATAGCCAATATGGATGATCAGGAATGCAATGATACGCTTATCATTGTCTATATTGGTGAATCGGATGTGGACACTGTGCAGCTTTTGGCCAAGCAAATTGAGGTCAGCCTAGAGCCGCACATAGAAAGCGGTTTAATTGAAATAATTGCGCCGGCGGCCTCCTACTATCCGGACTTTGAGAAGCTGCGTATTACCATGAATGATCCACTGGAGCGCATCAAATGGCGTAGTAAACAGAATTTAGACTTTGCCTACTTGATGGCCTACGCGCAGCCCAAAGGTAAACCTTTAATTTTCTTGGATTGTATCTACATTTTATCTTGTAAAGTTCATCTAAAAATTTGTAAAAATCTTAATTTTACCCAAAAATCTTGGTATTTTTTTTTATCAAATAAACCATGAACTATTTTCTTTCCATCTACTTTAACAGGAACCTTCTATGTACAGCTAGAGGATGATATACTTGCTAAGCGCCACTTTATCAGCACCATGAAGAAGTTTGCTTTCAGCAAAAGCACTCTAGCTCGAATTGATCAGCCAGCTTGGTTTGTTTTGGACTTCTGTCGTTTGGGATTTATTGGCAAAATGTTCAAATCTGCTGAGCTTCCCTACTTGATCACTTTCTTTCAGATGTTCTACAACGATAAACCAGTTGACTGGCTATTAGAGGATTTTATGAAAACTAAAGTTTGTCGCACGGACAAGGATCAAAAACACTGTCACCAGGAGGTCGCCAAGTATTGGCAACATTATAAACCATCGCTTTTCCAGCACATTGGCACTAGTTCCTCACTCAAGGGTAAAGTGCAGAAATTGAAGGACAAACAATTTGGCTCTAAAATACCAACATTCTATCCACACATTCACAATCCGCCGGCGCTAGTGAAGACCAACATAGCTGCATACAAGAATTTTGTGCTGCAGCGTGCTTATCGTGGCGAAACCTATTTTTGGGGGCTGCTTCCACAACCTGGCGATTTAGTGCAATTTATTTTTCAACGCCCCATCAATATAACGCATTATCTCTTTCGCAGTGGTAATTCAGAGCAACCTTCGGATCGTTTCTACAATACAACGGTGGAAATTTTACCTGCATTGCGCGATAATGCTGCCGTTTGGAGCACCTACAATATCACCGCCGATGGTTATCTCATTGTGGGTGCCTTTGATGTATTGGGGCTGGCTGAGGGTGATCTGGATGCCAAATTGGGTTCTATCAAAGAAATTCGGCTGCATGTACACAGTGATAGCGAGAACTGGGCTTTGCTCAGCGAGATCGAGTTGCGGGTGAATGGGGTTGGTGGTGGTGGCGATGTAGGCACAAAGAAACGTGGAAGCTGATTTTTGCATCGTAAACATAACATCAACAAAGGTTTGTTTATAAACGAGAAGTAGCTGAAAGCGTCTTCTTCATAAATTCAAGCGTGCAGAATCTACACGTCTTTATATATGTGGTAATGTAAATAAAACATTTTTTTTTTGAACTTTTTTCAAGTGCTTCGAAGTTTTGCAGGTATCGCGATATAGTTTACTGTCCCGAGAAGAAAAGAGAGAAAGGTAGTGAGGAAGATATTAAATACAAACGGTACTTAATCTATAAATTGCTAGATTTGCGAGAAATTGCATGTTTAGATATATTTTTTCTTTTTTTTTGAATTGACAAGTTTAATCTTGAACTACAGAAAAGAGAATTTCTTTTGCCTGGGAAAAAGTTCTATAGTCTTCTATGCATGTTGGATTAATTATAAGGTGTTCTCATCCCAATACATTTTTTAATATATATTCCATCATGCTTCTAGGGGATATTATTTCAAAAACATCCAAATATTTTTTAGTTTTATGCTATAATGTTTTACAAAGAAACGTACCGTTACAAATACTATAAATTATTGGTTGAAATGAACCATGAGAGTGATTATTTCTCACACGCTACACTCATTCTCTTTCTCTCTCAACTATGTGTTACTTAAAGCATACTTGAAAAGTTCTATAGTAAAAATAAGCTTTTATATAATATATGTTTAAGCTTTTCTTAAATATTTTCAGACGCTTGAATTTTAAAAAGGTATCGTTCAAACGCCATAATATTGCAGCAATAGCAGAACGAGGCATACTTGTAATATAAATGATTTTCCAGCATGAGACGAATTTCAGTAGTTTCTTCACTACTTGATGAAAATCTAACTTTTCTCTCGAATATTCTTCAACTGAAGTCTACAGTTTTTACTTGATCTTCATTCGAAACGAAACCATTTTGTCTTGATTAAAAGCACTGCAATTGATGCCTCAATTCATTGACTCTTCCCAGTCTTTCGAGACCGATTTTAATGAGATTGAGTGCTCCTAAGAGCTAAAACAGTCCATTCAATAGTTTAACATGTTACTCTATGTAATGAACCACTTTACTGGGTCCTAAATGTGTCTAGGAATCGAAACAGAATGTTTAAGAATTTAAAAGACATTAAAATTTTAATTAAGATCCCTTTAATGATATAAATGATTTATAAATGATATAAAATAAAAATGTTGTGAAGCTCAAAGACACTTTCAGGACTCGTATAAATGGACTTCTGCCATCAAGAGTCTTGTACATGAGCTCCAAGACACCTTTGAAATATACTTTGCGTATAACCTGAAATACAAACAATGCTTAACAAGGTCTTTATCATGGTTACAAATGCCTCCTTTTTTGCCCTTGCCCATACTAAGATGTAGACTTTCCTTTTTTTAAATTTTTTACATTTGAGCTGTCTTAATATCAAGCATCGCGTTTATAAAAATGATGTGGATTTCTTTAAGAGTTATAAGCAGTCAGGATTCAAAAAACAAAATGGATTTATAACAATTTTTTCCTGAGAAGACATTGTAACTTAATAATGACATTTATATAACTTAACAGTAACTTTTACCTTGACTTTCATATTTTTTATTTGTAAAAATAATTACTTTTAAAGCTGCTGTAGCCGATCTCTGGGAGCTCCTCTAAGAATAGGTGTCTTGCGGTAAACTTGATATTTCTGGACTGGATCATTGAAATGAAAAGCAATTTACATAAGGTATTATCTAGTATTGATTCGAAGGAATAAGTAAAATATAAATTTTTGCCAAAATTACGGCTTTCCATAAAAAAATATGTTGATTTTCAACATAAATTTAGGCCTTAAATTGTTCATAAAATGAAACAAATTTGTCGGCGAGAAAAAGCATTCGATCAATTACTAAAAAAATACTTAAAAACTTACCTGCTTTCGAGAAATTCCGCACACAGACTTCAAAAACATACTTTTGAGAAAATTTCGAAAATAAAAGAAAAATGTGTCCTCCTAACTGTGTATAACCCCTTAAAGAAAATGTAAAATTTTTTAATTTTTTATGGTTTTGCAATAAGTTCCTAAACAAGTTTACTTGGAACGAATTTGGACTGCTCCAAAAAATAAATAAAAAACATTGAAGAAAAAAAAAAAAAAATTAAAAAAATGTACAACCATGAATAATGCTCTCTTAATAAATTCTCAAATAACAATAATTAACAACTCATATTTTTTATGTTTAAAGTTATGAACAAATTATTTACACACATCTTTAGCTTAAGTATTAATTTAAAAACACGAACTTTTTAATTCGATTAACAACGATAACTATATGCTATTTGCAGTAGTCACTCAGTCAGTCAGTCAAACTCTACTGAAAGAATCTCTCTATTTTTTAGAAATTTTGTATTAAATTTTTATATGTTTATGACTAAAGTATTTTTACTATTTACCAGTACTATTCATAAAAAAGCTCATCATGCTAAGCAGCTTTTATGCATTAAAGAACAAAAAAAAAAAAAAGAACAAATGTAGTAAGCTTTACAATCCGATATTGTTGTTAAATATATGTGTATGATATCTACTCTAATTTTATAAGTTAAAAGGTAAGGCTTTAACGAGCTGGCCAAAATACTAACTTTTAATCTTAGCTTATTTGTAGGTAGTTAGCTAATTATTGTTATTTATTTAGTTTGTAAAGCAGCTTAGTTAATTGAATAAAAAAAAAAAACAAAATAACTTAATACATAAAAAATCCGCAGAACAATATTTTGTACAATTTTTTTTGTTTTGTTTATTATTTAGCAAAATTTTATACTTTTTTCTGTGTAGATTTTGCCATTGCAATTTGTAAATTTTTTAAAAAAAAAGACTAACAAAATAATATTAATATTTTATGCCTTGATGGCTTTACTAAGTGTCTAAAATATGGAATAAATGGTTATTGAAAAAAAAAAAAAAAATTAAAAAGGCATTTTTTAATTTTCTGTATATCAACTGGTTTAAAATTTAAAGAATAAAACTGCTTGCTGTTGTTTTCCAATAACAATAGATCATTTTAATATGTGGTTGGTTACTTGTTTGCATATGATTTACAATAATAGTTTATAAAATAAATAATTTTTTTTGAAGGATGTTTTTGTTTCGTCGCTAAATAATAAAATACTTGGTCATAATAAATGAAGTTGCATAAAAATTGAATAATGAAAAAATTAAATTTTCAAGCAACGAAAAATATGTATAAATGACAGAAAAAAGGCTTGAATTTCCTTAAAGGATTGATAAACTTTCAGTCAATTGCTGTGTAAAAAAAGAAGTTTCCCGTTACAAGTAATTATTTATATCTATTTAAGTTTCCACAATGGATCCAGTTCATTGAGTGGATCTTTGATTTCTTCCTTCTCTTTAAATGCAACTTGCGGCGCAATCTTCATTTGATAAGAAGTCATGATGCCACCTGCAAAGTTTGAAAACGTTATGTAGACAAGTTAATTTGATGTTTTCCGCTATGGCTTACGTTTATTGAGCACATCATGTGCATGATTTAAAACAATTTGCATGGATTGCTCCAAGGTTTGTATGTCACGCAAAGCATTCTGGCGTTGTGAGCAAATGCGATACCAAACATCAACAACATCTGTACAAATAATTAAGCACATTTTTAATGGAGTAAAATTTGTTTGTTTATATTTTTGTATGGCGTCAAATCAATAAACTTACTTATTAAAAGCGGCCGTTTGGTTTGTGTTGCCAGAATAGCACAAATTGCAATAGCAATTAATTCAGAACGATCGGAACCGGTTAGACAATTCATGATCAATGGCGAGGCTGGCGTATTGAATTCCAAGCAACGCTGCTGATGCGCAAGCAAAACATTTCGCGCTATACCGATGATTTGGTTGGGCAAACTGTGGAATGAAGTTTTTTTTTAGATTAATTGCCAATTTCAAGTAATTTCAAAGAAATTTTAAATCAATTCAAAATAAATTGTTATTTTTGACCATTCAAATCACCGAGTGGCTGAAAATAAATTTACAAACCTTTTTGTCCAAGCCTTTATTTGTAGCAGTGATAGATCAATTATGGCATCAGCACCATGCATTGAAAGCCTCAAATTGAATTCTAGACAATGTGACAGACTGTTAACTTTAATCATTTTTACAGAGTAATCATCAAAATGCATTTCAGTTTCTAGAGCATGTGGCCAGAAGGGATCGAGTATCTAAACAAAAAATTTTAAATTTATAAAAATTCAAGAAATTTATTATAAATTACTCTTTTAAATTCTTACCTCATTTGGAGTATGTAAACAAATGACGGTACGTGCTTTCTGTGACCAAATCATAGACCAAAAATCATTGGTTGTATTTTGTTGCGGTGTTTGGGCAATAATAAAATTCGGACAACCGGGACCAAGATTCTGTACAAAAGAAAAAAAAAAAAACGTTTAAATTAAACATGACTTCATACACATATCAAGAGGACTTGCCTTGATAAAAGCGGCATTGATATAGTTGTCGGTCTGCTTTTCTAGCGTTACACGCGCATGATCGTAGGGTAAGCAATCCAAAGAGCGATTTTTTTCGGGAAATAGACGTGCAATTGTTGTTGTACGCTTGCTGTTATCTTTGGACAGCAAATCCTGCAACTCTTTCCATTTAGCCAAAATTGGCGTGCTGCCATTCAACATTTTAACATTAAGGCTTTCAATAGTCTTCTCAAAACGTTCAACTTCTTTGTGGAAATATTTTAGAGTCTTGTCATCGCCAAATGGATCATTTGGTTTGAGTGCAAATGTGGAATGTTTTTCAGCGTTTAACTGATCGTTAGTTGTTGCAGCTGGTTGTTTATCGGTGCGCATTGATACCGAGTCCCAATCGAAACTTTGATCGAGTGAACTTAAGTCGGAGCAAATGGAAATGTTGTCACAGCTAGACTTGCGTGCAGCTGGCGAGTCAACTGGTGAAGATAGCTGTAAGGGAATGGATGAGAGTGTTGGCAACAAGGTGAGCGTTGCGGGAGGAGTAGCTACTGCCACTGCGTTGGCGGCTGTTGTGGCTTCCTGAGAATTAAATAAAAATTTCAAAGTTGGTGAAAATTTATGTGCATAAATTTAGTCTGACTAAATAAAAAAAAATATGCGCAGTACTGCGTGCTATGATGTGACGCTTTGAAAAATAATTGGAGCTCTATTTTTTTTTTAAATTAAAAATCAAATAGGATGGGACTAACATTATGTACATCTTGAAAGTTACCTCAGTTGGTTGCTCTGTTGTAGGCTTTGCCGTTTTAGGTGAGAGCGCTCCAGTTTGACCTACAGGCGGACTGGCAACGACCACCGGTTTGAGCTCTGGTGCTGGTAGCATAGGTGGAGCTGCACCTATACCTGCGCCAGAGAAATCAATATCGGTCAATAAATCTAAATTACTGGATTTTTTGGTTGCGGCTGGTTTAACTTCAGCGGCTGGTTTTGGTAAAGTAGCTGCGGCCCCTGCTGGTGATGGCTGTGGACTTTGTGTGTATTGCACACTTTTAGTAGTTTGTGTGATGGACTGTGAGCGTCCACTTTGCATATATATAGCTTGTTGACCCAATTGCTGCAGTGGTTGCTGTTGAGGCGGCTGCTGCTGCTGGGGTGCTGCTGCATAAGCAACACTTGGTTGGGAATGTAATGCATCAACGGCTGGTGTGGTATTTGATGAATATTGTGGCAATGGCATGGCGACGCCGTTCGATTGATAACCATAGGGTGCATTATAATAACTAACCTCAATGCTAGAACTTGTTGGCGGCGCATCCGCAGCGGCAGCAGCAGCTGTTGGCTGTACATGCGATATTATAGGATTCTGTGAAATAGAAATTAGCATTATTAAGAGTTATATAGAGACACAAAAAAATCAATAAGAGAGCTACATCTAAGCCTGTGGCCACATTTAATTTGCTGGCATTCTCTGAATCGGTAGTGTGACTATTGTTGCCACTTTGCTGTGCTACTTGCAGTGTCACCGATGGCGATGTATATTGGCCATAGAATTGTGAATTGATGGGTGTTGAATCAAGATAACCGCTATCGTAGTCGTAAGTGCCAGTTTTTGGATTGAATGTGTAGCCAGGATGTTTCGTAGTAGTAGCAAATGGTGAAAAAGCTGGTAACGGTGCTTCAATGCTTGTTGTAGGTGGTGCAGGTGTAACGTTTGGGGGTAACGGCATGTTCAAAGAGTTGACAACATAGGGTGCTTGAAGAGCTGCTGGTGGCTGCATCACATCGCTTGTTGCTGTGGTGACATAGAGTGGCTGAGTGCTAGGATAAGAAGCGGCAACACTTTGCTGGGGTGGTTGCTGTTGCTGTTGCTGTGGCATAGAATATTGTTGAACCTACAAAAAAAAAATTCCGTTATAATTTAGTTTAGTAGTTTTAATAAAATAAAACAGTTACAATAGTTGGCTGCTGCTGTTGTTGTTGCTGCTGCTGCTGTTGTTGTTGCTGCTGCTGCTGTTGTTGTTGTTGCTGCTGTTGTTGTTGTTGTTGTTGCTGCTGCTGTTGTTGTTGCTGCTGCTGCTGTTGTTGTTGTTGCTGCTGTTGTTGTTGTTGCTGCTGCTGTTGTTGTTGTTGCTGCTGTTGTTGCGGATAAACCGGTTGCATAGCTGCTGTTTGTGAAGCATTTAAATATTGCATTTGTTGTTGATAAGCAGCTGCTGCATTGGCATCATACATGCTTGAATACTGATTGGTCGGCATGGGCGCAGTGCCAGAAGCAGCGTTGTTGGTGCCCATTGAAGCCTGCTGAAATGCTTGCTGCTGCACTGCATGAGCACTGGAGTCCATTGGCATATTTAAAGCTGACGCATATGACTGCATTGGATAGGCTGGAGCAGCTTGTTGGTTGGAAATGTTTCCTTGATATGCCATATTCTGCTGTGCTGCATTGCTGTAGTTTTGTGACTGTTGATTTGCCAAGTTATTGAAATTACTTTGAGCTGCCCCATAAGTGCCATAATTAGTTTGCAGAGTCATGTTGGACATATCTGTGGACAAATTCATGAATTGTGAATTGGGTGAAGCCTGCATAGAGTAGGCAGGCGGTGCCATGTGTTGCTGTTGTTGCTGATAGATAGGGTTTGTATAGCCAGCAGCGCTAGGATCATAGAATTGTGGCTGCTGCAAGCTATATGGTGGCGGCGGTTCATTGGGTGCTGTCGATGTAGCTGGCACCGGTGGAACTACATTTGAAGCTGGTGGTGTTGGTGCTGGTGTTGCATAATAAGTGCTGACGCAAGCAGCTTGTGTAGGATTTTCAGAGCCCAAAGGATTTGGACGTATGGGTGGAATGTATGGGGTATTTTGCGAGCTAGCCATTGAAGCAGCGGCATCAGTTGAGGCAACAGTTGATATTGTTGAATTGCCATTTTTCGCCTTAAGATAATCGCGTAGTTTGGGTGTATTCGATGTTGCCATAGTTGGTGCTGTTTCTTTAGTAGCAGCAGCTGAGATCGCAGGTGTAGTTTTTACCACGTTGCGCATGCGCTGATGGCGCTCCTCCGATTGGACATCGCGTGCAGATTTGAGGCGCATCAAAAGTTTTTGAACATTGCCTGACAATTTGGGAAAAGTTAAAATATATTTTTAAATTAAATCACGATACTTGGACATAAATGAAAAATAATTTGATTATATTTTTTTTTATATTTTAATTTATTTTTTTATATTTGCATATTTTTATTTAATTTATTAAGCTAAGATTTTTTACTTATTTGATTCTTTTTTTTAATTATTTTGTTTGAATTTTTTATCCTTTTAATATTTTTAAAAATAAAACTATTTTATAAATTTTTTATTTTATTTTTTCATTTCTTAATTTTCATTTTTATTTTATTTTTTCATAATTTTTTGTATTTTTTTGTTAATTTTTAAAATTTTTTAATTTTTTATTTTTATGTAGTTTTTTATTGTATTTATTACGTAGTTTCGTTTTATTATGTAAGCTAAGAATATTTTATTTTTTTCAAAAGTTTTTGTATTGTTATATTTTATTATTTTTTATATGCATTTTTTATATTGTTTTTTATACAATAACTTTTTCTTGACTTTTATTTCAATCAAATACTAATTGAACATTGAGCTCAATCAGCTCTGCTAAAGCTTCAACTACAAAAGCTTAAAAAAACTCCTGCAAAGTGCAGAATATTTCAATGACTTCGACACAATTCCTGCTTACCTGCTAATTTCTTGTAGAACTCCAAGCCCTTGGCTGACTTCGCCAAAAGATCCTCGTAAACATCATAAGATGCTGCCAGAGAGGAGAAGAAAGTGTCACGTTTATGTTTAACATCGGCCAACGTTTTAAGCACTGGTGCAGCCTTGGCATACGAATCAGTTAAAGCCTGTAAAATGTTCTGTTGTGCCAACAGATTTTGATCGATTAGCTGAGTTAGACGCTCATGTTTGCCCAGCTCACGATCGAAGAGCATTTGTAGACCCTCTTGTGAGCCGTGAGCAATAACCTTAGTTGTTATGTCATCCGAATTGACAGCTATGCGCAAATCGGCATGAAATTGAGAACGTTGTGCTTTCATCTCATTGACCTTGTTGACAATCAGCTTGACATCACGAAAGATTTCTGCGGTATTGAGCTCAGTGCTGAGTTTGGGTGTAGATTGTTGTATATCTTGCAGAGGACGCGCTAGTATTTTAAGATTATTAACATGCAGCTCCATGGCTTTGCGCAGAGTATCATTAGATTCACCAGCGCGCGCATGAGCCTCGTTGTACTTTTGAAATTCACGTGTTAGTTCGGTGATGTGAGCATTCGGCGCACGTTTAACACCGGTGGCGGTTTGAAATTCCCGCTCTTGACTCTCTTCCGCGGCCAAAATGCTTGATATTTCCTGCAAATTAAGTTCAACTTCGGAGCAAATCTCCGCCAGCTGTGACATAGCGGCAATTAAATCAGGTATCGCAGACTTGTTGGCATTCAAAGCAGCACAGCGATCTACAATGCCTTGTGGTATTTTATTGGCTTTCTCCTCGTTGATATTAAGATTGTCCAACGTGAGCGAGCTCATGAAAGCAGCCAGCTCGGTATCTTTATCCTCAATTAGAGCTCCATATTTGCGCAGCATTTTGGCTTTTTCTTCGCTGTACATGGAGCTAGCTTCGTGAGCCTGCATGGGCACCAAGCGCGCAAAGATATCTTCGCCAGCTACCTCGGGATCGGTGACACTGAAAGAAATACCATTTACCAGATTGGCGCCTTGCACAGCGCTTATATCAGTCAACTCGGGCACAGATTCGTGATAGATGAATTCATTCTCGTTCTTAGCATTTTTGCGTTTTGCCTCGACCACATCGGCTGTAAAGATTAGGGATTCATTGATTTCTTTTTGATCCGGCAAGCCCTTAGATTCTTTGCGTGCCTCCTCCAGCTTATCCCAAGCGGCCTGTCAAGGTATTTAAAAAAAAAAATTAGATGTCATCCATACTAGTTGTAGAGGGCAACTCACCTGATATAACGTGACGCGTTCGCCCATTTTCTGCTGCTCCTCGGAATGCTGACCCTGATACAGGTAAAGTATGCAACTCAAATAGGAAATCTTAAAACGCACATATTTCTTCCATAGCTTATAGACGGAACTCTCGATAACTTGCGAGACTGGACCGTCATCGCCACCTGTAAGTAGAGCAGCTAAGGCGGCGCCATAATAGACCACAATCTGTGCCGTTACTTTGGCGACAATATTGGGCTTGCGATTATCAATCAATGACTTTTCCAGAATACATTCCTGGGCCTGTGCAAATGAAACCTGCTGCATGAAGACCAACAGCTCAGTGGTCATAAAATCTCCACCCGAATTAACGGAGGCATAGCGCTCACGTAGCTCGCCAAAGGCCCAGGCAGCACATTGAAAGTGGGTGCAGGACTGTTTCATGCCATCAACATCGCCGCGTGTTACTGAAGCGCCAATTTGCGTATGCGAAGCGGCGATGTTGAAGAGCACCGCAGCCAATTCGTAACGCATATCGGAGATTTCGCTAATGTTGCTCTGGTAAAGATCCTTCCAGATGAATATAAAAATGCCTGAGCGTTCGGTCAGCTGAGGGAAACGATTAAGCAGCGAGTGCAGCTGGCAATAGTAGCGTTTCATCAGACTTGAGCCGGTGGCATCTTTGGCCGGATACATGGCCTGATTGCGCAGCGTTTCCAAAGCATAAACATCCTTAGAGTAAGCCTCCGGATCTTCGTGATAGAACTCGGCAATGTACTAGAAAGGAGAAGATAAGAAAAATAATGCAAGAAGAGAGCATAAAGGCAAAGAAAATAATCCACTTTATTGTTTATATTTATATAAAAAGTGCAGATTACAAAAAAGAAAAAACAGATTGTGAGAATGTCACCCCCTCTGTTCTAATGAGTTCTGCTCGTTTCTTTACTTGTGTAAATAAAAAATAAATATTACGCTGCCGATGACTCAGCTGCACCTCCCACTGCCCACCGCTGCTGACAGAAAAATTCAGGCCAGCAGTTGATTTGCTTTGCCTACAAAATATGAGTCGCATATATTGTTTCCATCTTATATTTTTATTATTTTAATGACCAACTACATGGCAGCACCCACAAATTAAATTAAAGACTTATGCTCAGTAAATTTAGACAGAGGAAATTTTTCAACTCAACCTAATGGGTGAACTTTTAATTTTTTTCAAAGTAATTATTTTTAAGTTTTTCTAATGCCTACCTTCTTGAGATTGCTAAATGAGGTTCCTTCCGGGCTGGACTTGAGTGCGAACCACAGCATATGCAGGCGCGGCACTGCCTCCATGATGAGTTTTGCTTTTTCCTGCTAATAAATTTTCCTCCGCTGAACTTTATATGTAGCTGCACTTTAATTTTTAAAAAAATTATGTTTTCCACCTTATTTGTGGTCTCTTCAGCTGCAATTTAGTCACATGCACTGTAGCTAGTTTTTATTTAAGCGATAAAAAACACAGTTCGGAAAAATTCAATTGGAATTAACTTTTTTCTCATCAATTTACTAGAGAAATTTTTACCTAATAAAAATTTTCTTGTCTGCACTTTTTTGTTATTGCTTTGTCAGTGGCTGCAGCTGTCAAAATTTGAGCAAAGCAAAAACATCAAAAATGAAAGCAGCAAATGACAGCAGAAGCCAGAGTTGCCGGTAGTTTGTTGACAGCGGTTGAATTTAGCTACATGCGTGCAGTGACAGAAATGAAACTGGTTGCAATTGTTTGAATCTCATCAAATTATTTGATAATTTTCTTGTAATGAATTAAACTGCTCCATTTATAAAACAAAAACCAAGAAATACACAAAAAATGTGAGACAGAAAAAGAGGGAGGCTAGTTTTTGTTTGGATTTTTACATTATTTACTTGATGAAAAAGAGCAAAAAGACGAGTGATTGAACGCATTTGCGAATCTGGACAATTCTATGCTAACGAATCGGAAGATTCCGGGCTCAAATCCCATATGATACGGACAATTTTTCAATAGGAAAAAATTTTAAAGATCGGACGCCATTTTTATGTAAACAATGACAATGCAAAGCTGTTATAATTATCGTTCTGGTATTAAAAATGACTGTTTTAAAAAAATGACTGTTAATAAAACCTGTGGGTAAAAAAAAGATACAGTAGTTTCGACTATGTCGTAACACAAGACGTAGAATTATTCAATTCGCTTTTGATGACATCTTTTTTAAAAATATTTATTCCATACACCTGAGGATATGACCTTTAAGAGAGTGCCGGAGAGGGTTAATATATATCACCAACCCCCATTACTTTTGCAAAAGGAACATTTTTGCCTTTGACACCTATTCCCTCCGACCACTCTTTAGGGGCGCTCCCATACAAATTTTATGGTTTTGTCGATAAAACCGGAAACTGTCCATAAATAGGTAGAAAACTTAAACAAGCAAACAAAATTTGTTCAATGCTACCAAGTTCAACAACCCATGTGTCAAAATTTCACTGTCGATAATATGCCCGGATATTTAATTGGCTGCGGAATTTTGACATTTCAATAAAAGATTCTGTTAAAAAAGCATGCCCCTCAAAATTACTCAGTATTACTGGGCTACGCGAGTCTGTTAAAAACAACATGCCCCCAAAAGTATGCTTTTTTTTTAATTATAAGATTTATGTCTTCACGCTAGATGGCGCTGTCTTCGCCGTCGAAAAAACCGGAAGCCGTCGATAAATAGGTAGCAAGTTTAAGCAAACAAAAACATCAAATGTTGGCTTTATATTTCATGTAATTGTGTAAAATTGATATAAGTTAGACAGTTCTAACATGAATTTTTGTCGCATTGAGGATCAAGCAGACCAACAAGTGCTAAGATCAACATTGTACGATTAGTACTTTAGGCCCACCAAAGGCTCAAAAAGTAATGTAAATACCGACACCTGATCACTATCAACCACCCTACTTACCTCCGAGAACGACGTATTCTACGTCAAAATGCGTTCGAGCTCATGTTCGAAATCCAGCTGACACAGAAAAATATTTTTTAATTGAAATTAATTTTTTCTGATTGGCTATCACATCTCTGTATATAATGGCAAACCTCAGAGAGTTAAAAATGCCATGTACAGCTTCTGAGAACATGCAAATTAGACGTTTAGAGTCGGCATAAAACTAGTAAGTCCAGTTTTTGATCATTTGGGAACAAAACATTTAATAATCACGCAAAACACAATTTGTTTATAAAGAGCTGGGTCAAAGTACTTTAAAAAGGCTAAAGTTGCCAATTTACATTTTTTTAGACGTGAAAACATAACGTTTTACCGAACAGGTTTCCAAAAAAGTTGAAAAAGGCATTTTTTCCAAAATGCATCGGCGTTGCATGGAATTATTGCTCGATAAATATTGGTGGAATGAGAAAAATTATGGCACAACAGTAAAGGTTAATTCTTCGTTATGAGCTCATTCAGGAAACCGCTTAAAGTAACCTAAATGCACCATCGATACATTAGTATATTGCATGACGCTAAGGTAAATGGCAATGTATCACACAAATGCAAAAGCAAAAGCAAAAGCAAATACAAAATAAAAATAACAACATAAACAGGACATAAACATATAAGAATAATGACCCAAATCAAAACATCGATTATAACAAGGATTAAGGAAGGAATGAGGACAAGGGTTTATACAGCGATTAAGACTAAAAAAAAATAAAAGGATTGGGATAATGGTTTGGACTAGAATTAAACAAAGGATGCGAATTAGGATTTGGTCAAGGATAAGGAGAATTCAGACAAGGACTGGGAAGGAATGGGAAAATAATTTGAACGACACATAAAACAAGAATTAGCAAAAAGATTTTGGCAACGCTAGCGACTAGGTCAAGATTTTGGCCTGGAGATTAAAACAAGAATTTGGGCAAGGATAAGGACAAGGAGTTAGACAAGTTTAATGTCAAAAATGAACGTTTGAAGATAACGATGAGGAAAAGTTTAAGGACAATAAAAATAAAAATAGAATTACGTTGTCACGTCAATGAATCGATGACACAAACAAACTGTTTTTCGTTTTGAAAGAAAATTATCCAGATAAAAAAAGTTCAACCCTAATTTATAAGAACACATTTACGTACTCGTATATATGAATGGCAGAGCATTTGTAATAAAATTACCGAAATGTAAATAGTGAAAATTTAATTTTATTAGCGAATTGCTAGCTAACATAAGCTAAAAATACATAAAAAGTAAGTGGAAAAAAAAATGCAATATAGTCTGAATGTGAAAAGAACTTTTATTAATACCTCAAGTAAATACGATTTTTCAAGTAAATTCACGAGAAAAAAGGATATTTTTATTTCATTTTTGTATCAATTATTATGCAATACATGTTGAGTTAAAAAGATTATATTTATTAAACTTAAAATCAACTTCACACGAAACGGAATAACCACAATGCGTGCAACGAGATTTCTTCATCGGCTCATGTAAACATGGGCCTAGTTTCGTTCATACACGTAGCTTTGTTTGGGTTGAGATATGTTCTGTGGCTGTTTGAACAAAATACACGCACAAGTCTTTTACGCAAAATTTGGGCTTCGAAATAATTTCTGAAACTATGTTTTGAAAAATTTTCGATTTAACTTAAAAAACCCATAACTTTCATCCCCTATATTATAATGACAAAAATTCTCAAAATTATATTTCTCACTAATTTTGTTTCAACATCAACACTAAGCATAAATTTAAACTTTGCACAACTAAAAATCAGTTAAATTAATTAGAGTAATTTTAAGCAAACCAATTTTCATTGCACAGTCCGAGTTATAGTAGACGTGTCATAGTCGAGCATAGAGAGCTCGCTCACACGCTTATATTTGTATGTTTAACATTTTAACTTAAGTTTGGTTTTTTTGGCTGCAGTAAATTAAATGAATGCATTTGCTTACACAATCCATCCACAAGTTAGGTGGGCTCCCCATAGTTCCAATGCTTGCTTGATGGTTCACGCTAGCGGCTAGAGAGGGGTATTTGTTTAAGTTAACATTTCCGTTTTTGTGGTGTTGCTTTGTCATTTCTAACATTTTAAATTCTCTACAGGCACTTTGAATGCCATGCGGAGTGAAGCACTCTCCACAAGCTGTATCCAGAGTGCAATGATTACTCAAACTCCAGAAAAACTCCCACGGTTGCCAGTGCTGACTTCAACTCAGCACTATCGACCCAAAATATTTTACACTCATTGTAAAAAATTCACAGATTTTGACTAAATTTTTATAAGATCTTCACTGGTAAGAACCCCTTTTTGTTGGTCAAGAATTGAAAGCAATTATTCAAGCTTGTAGGGCTATTGCTGCAAATTGATGAAGAAGAAAATTACTTTTTTCTACTTAAAAATTGTTTTCAACTTCTGACCGATATAAAATAGGTCATACAAAATCAAAAAGTGGCTTATAATTCTTGACAAGTGTAAAGGAATGTAATGGTCACTATTCAGTAAACACTATTCGCCATTCACTATTCACTATTTACAATTTACAATTCACAATTCACAATCTGCAATTCACAATTCACAATTCAGAATTCACTATTCACAATTCTGAAATCACAATTCAATATTCACTATTCACTATTCACTATTCACTATTCACTATTCACTATTCACTATTCACTATTCACTTTTCACGATTCACTTTTCACTATTCACTATTTACTATTCACTATTCACTATTCACTATTCACTATTCACTATTCACTATTAACTATTAACTATTCACTATTCCCTATTCATAATTCGCAATTCACAATTCGAAATTTGCTATTTATAATTCACAATTCACAATTCACAATTCAATATTCACTATTCACTATTCACTATTCACTATTCACTATTCTCTAGTCACTATTCACTATTCACTATTCACTATTCACTATTCACTATTCACTATTCACTATTCACTATTCACTATTTACTATTTACTATTCACTATTCACTATTCACTATTCACTATTAATTATTAAATATCCACTATTCACTATTCCCTATTCATAATTCGCAATTCATAACTCGAAATTTGCAATTTACAATTCACAATTCAAAATTCACAATTCACTATTCACTATTCACTATTAACTATTAACTATTAACTATTAACTATTAACTATTAACTATTTACTATTCACTAGTCACCATTCACCATTCACCATTCACTATTCACCATTCACTATTCACTATTCACAATTCACCATTCACCATTCACTATTCACTATTCACTATTCACTAATCGCTATTCACTATTCACTTTTCACTATTTACTATTCACTATTCACTATTCACTATTCACTTCTCACTATTCACTACTCATTATTCATTATTCACTATTCACTTTTGTCCATTCAGTAATCGACATTGGCTATAAAAACATTTTCATAAGAATTTTTCTAAATTTTTTGTCTGGCTTCCCCTAATCTATTTCGTTGGTCGTATTTCTACACGAACATCAAACATAATCGTTTCAGAGTTAACGCGACTAGTAGTAGTATTCACCAAAAAATAAAAACGTACTAACACAAAATTCTTGACACTCTGGCGACTAGAGGGCTGTCGAGAAAAAGTGAAGTGGGCGTGCCTGCTAGCGCTGTGAGAACGAGAACGTCATGTCTGAAATGCTAGTGCCGCTTCTATGCACTGAACCATAATTCGTAACGTACTAACAACAAAATGCATTTTTGCCCCATAGAAGAAAATTGCTCAACAAAATATCTCACATGTTTTTCATTAAATTTATTTATTTTTCGTTTTATTTCTTAGTTTACGAAATGTTTTCTTTTTTATTTTGTTTTGTTAATGTTTTTTTTTTGCTCTCCCTTTTTATTTTGGTGTTTTTTTTTTTGGTTTTTTTGGTGTAGAACAAAAGAATGCTTATTGTGCTGTCATGTGGAAATGTGCAATTATTTTGTGCACATCCGCATTTTGTGTCTGTGAATAATGCGCATAATTTTCACACTTTTCACACATTTGGTGGTTTTACACGCAGTCGACTATGGAGGTGTACCACCTACATGGGTGGTAAAGTAGTACTTGTAAAATGTAGAAAGATGAGTTGAGATATTTGAAGGTTTGCAAAGTGGTTTCAATTTGGATAACCTCTAGATATGATATGGATTCTGTCCGAATTATGAAAAATACAGACTTTTTTAGTCTTACTTAACGGTGCAAAGATAAATAAATTGGAATCTACAATCTGGTTTCCTATTCTTCATTATAAGGTCGTCTTAATTTGTATGAAAACTGTTGAGAGTTGTTTAAAATAATCAAAATTAGGCTTCTTCTATGCTAAGGGCGTTTTAAAAGGCTTGAAAGTTATTCTTCAAAGTAATTTTTTTTGCACGGTTTTTGTAGTTTTTGTTTTGAACCAAAGTTAATGGGGTAAATTTTTCTAGATTATAAAGTAACTCAAACTATTCAAAAATTAAAATCTAAATAAGAAATTAAATTTGGACCTTAATAAGAGGCTCTGGTTAAAATTCCTGAAATTTTGGGCTCAAGACCATTTAACAACAATTTTGTTATCGAATTCAAATTTTGTGTTTAGTATTATCAATTTTCTTCCATTTGTTAGTAAATTATGACCTCTTTTGGATATTTTGAAAAAAGTTTATGGGGCAAAACGATCTTTTGACTTGAGCTTAAAAGTTAATTCAAATAATTGTATAATTAATTAAACGGAAGAAATTTTAAGGTTGTTTTGGAAATTTTTTAAAGTATAGGGTTTAAAGTTATATTGGAGAAATTATTAAGGCAAGTATTTTCGAAGGCACCAAATTTGTAAATATTTTGATAAAATTATATTTTATTGAATTACTTTGGATATTGAAAGGCCACAAAATGACTGCCACAGAATGGACTTTAAAATTAAGCCCAAAATAAAATTAAAAAAATTTAAATATTAACGGGAAAATTTCAGGCACTATAAAACAAATTTTAATGTTAATGGTAAAATTTCGGGCCTTATAAATCGTAAATTTAGCACCTGACGCTATTGCAAATGTTCTTATTTCTTTATTAAGACATATTTATACTGTCGGGGCAAAATGGTCTATAGACTAAAATTGAAAAAAAACCAAATTTAACTATTCGGGAACAGCAAAAGCATTCCTTTTCAAAGAGGAAAATTTTTTAAAGCCGTTAAGAGAAGATGAAAATTATGAAAATATTGGGACTCTGGACTATTTTGAAGAATTTTATTACTTTGAGATTTTCGTAGTTGTTGTTGACTAAATTTAAATAAGAGAAGTTACCAAAATTGTTGGGGCAAAATGGTCCTAAAAACCTTAAGCTCAGAAAGCAACACCGAGCAATATAAAATATAAAATCATAGTAAGAAATTTTCTGGGGTGGTTCAAAATGCTTATGAGGATTTCGTCTAAATGATAGTTGTGAAATACTAATGTATTGGAGCTATGTGGTCTTCCAACTTGAACTTTCTACACCACAATTTATTATCAACCATTTAAAACGATTATTAAAAGAAAAAAAAATCCAAGATAATTTTGAAAATAATAAATTGGTAAAATTTTTTAAATCACAGCAAAATTTTCAAACTTGCTAGCCCCGTCAGGACCAACAAATTTGACCGAATTAACATGTATCTCTATAGATTTCTGAAATTAGTTTTCTTTTTAGCGTATTTTTATTTAATCGGAATGATATTCAAAGTGAAGGATCGAAGTGGATGGTGTATCATCTGAAAACTCATTTTAACTTATTTCGAAAATTTATTCTGAAATTAAATTAAAAACAAAAAAATTCTGTTTCTCCTCCACTACCTTACATATGACCTTGACAAAATCCTTCAATTTTTTTCTTAAAAAATTTATTGTTTTTTATACTGTTTTTGACATTTTGTGAAACAATTTCAAGTTATGGGACAAAATGAACCATACACTTAGTTCAAGTGTCGTTAAATCTCCATGAACCCACAGTCAATAGAGTGAATATTTAAAAAACAAGCGGGCCAGTTTTACACAACTTCTCTCATATACTCCACTATTTTTCCCTTTTTTCATTCGGACCTCTTCAAATTGTAACTTTGTCGATGTACTAATATTTTTCTTATTTTATTTGTATTAGTAATTGTATAAAATAATAATTTTTGTAACTTTTGTTTGGGGTAAAATGGTTTTTTGAGAGACAAAATGGTATTTTATTTAAAATAGAGTCCTCGAAAATGAAAATAAAAAGTAAAATCTAGAGCAGAATATTAAAAATAAAATTAAAGAATCTAGAAATTTCTTCTTTTAACATTTCTAACCGTCTCACATTCTGAAGAAAGAGATAATTGCAACTTTGTTGATTTTATAAAATTTCCTTCTACTTAAATGATTATATTTTAGCTTGTGCTTGAATTAGAGGCTAAATTTTAATTTCCCAGATACCTAGGGGCAAAATGGTTTTTTGAGGGGCAAAATGGTCATGCTATTTTAGGCTGTATATTCGAAGTGTGACACTAAAAATTAAATTCTAAAGCATTTTCCGTTAGTAAACTCGAAGTTTTTCTCATCATAGAGCAAGAAACCTTAGATAAGTAATATTTTCTTTCAGTATCAGAGATGTTTGCTCAAAATTATTGAATATTTTTGTCCCAATTCTTGTGGCCGTCTTCACTTGCTTTGCATATGGTGGAAGAACTAATGTTTTCGAGGATAATGTTAATCTTTACAAAACGGAATGAGCCATAAATAGTTAAATTACAAATATAAACATTTCCTTACAAGCTTTGTTCCTTCCTCCTTTAAAAAGCATTCAACAATTAATGTGCTATAAAAATATATTCTTTTTTCAACATATCCTTACAAAATATTCCTCAATTCACTTTAACTCTTTCACACAGTAGATTCTTGGGCTAATTTCTCAACCCAGCTCTATATGCAGCGAGCTGAAAGCTTCCTAATCCACTGTCATTAGACGATAAATTAAATTGGCTAAATTTTGGCTACAACCGCCAAAAAAAAAAAAAAAAAAATAAAGCTGAAAAACATCCAGCCGTTATAGCTCTCGCGTTTTTCCCACAACACTTTTGTTGCGACAAAAATAACAGTTTTCTGCTGCTTTGTTTTTTTTTTTTTGCTTTTTTTCACAGTGCATTTATTTTCTCTTAATTTTCAAATCCTGTGGCCTCATTTACTTGGCCTTCTTTCCGCTAGAGCGCCGACATTTTCATTCGTAATTCGTCGTCGCAATAATTTTCAGACATTCATGCTTTTGTTTAAAACAACCATTTTTAAAACCAGACCGACAAAAAATTAAAATAAACTCACATAAAAACTCAATCCCGGAACAGCGGAAACACAGCGGAAGGCTTAATAATAATTATAAATTTCGCCGTATTTGTCGGGACTCTTTTATATTCATTAACACAGTGTCCGGCATGTCCTTTTTGTGGGCTGTGTGGTATGGGGCTTGTTTTCGTTGTTGTTGCTGTTTGTGTTGTTTGTGTTGCTTGTATTATTGTTTGGGTTGAAGAAAACATTCAGCCAGCCAACTCAAATTGTTTTTGTTTTAATTTTTTTCTTAATAAGAAAAAAAAAAAAAAAATTAAAAATGAATAAAAGCGAAATGTGTGCGTGGCTTTATTTTTGCACGGAAATCAGTGCATTTTAAACAGCTGTTTAATTGTACTGCAAAATGCCAATTAAAGAAGATTTTATAGAATAAGTTTATATTTGTAAAAGACAGATTTATTGAAGAGGCTTTAACCGGATTTACGCGGTAGTAGGTATACCCTATTATCTTTAAAACCCAAACTTCAATGAGTTTAAATAATTTTAATATTTGACAACGGTATCTTTGTTTAGTCTTCTGTAGAGCTTGTGACAAAAAGTTTTTTTGGTGTTTGTGAACAAAAGTTTGATAAACAAATAAACTTAGATCATCAACAGAAGGAAAACTGATTTTCGAAAATTTTTCTATTCGTATTCTGGCGACTAGGACTATTTTATTAAAAATCAGTAGTAATATTTTAGACGGTTTAATTATTTGTATTTTATAGAGACATAGGGCAAAATGTTGTTTTGCGAGGCAAAATGGGGTTTGAGGGGCAAAATGGTCAGACTAATTTTGGTTGTTTCTCCAATATAGGGCACTAAAAATTGTAACTATAAGCATGATATTTTAGAATACTCAAAGTTTTTCGTCTCTTTGATCAAAACATCTCAGATATATAGTTTTATCTTAATTAGATCTTAGTTAAAAGTAGTATTCATGCAAAGCTCATCCGTCTTTGCAGAATGACACTGAGCAATACAAGCGGGCACAGATAAAATTGGTGAAGACCTCTTCCTTCATTTTGATATCAAACGTGGTTTAAAAAAAGGCGATTTCTTATCATGAGACTTTTTCAACCGGCGGCTCCACTGGCTAGGTTATGTTGAGCGGATAAAAAGCATAGGTGTGTAAAGACTAGGTTTTGTCAGGTTTGGTTTAGTTTGGTTAGGTTTGGTTAGGTTTGGTTAGGTTTGGCTAGGTTTTGTTAGGTTTGGCTAGGTTTGGTTAGGCTTGGTTAGGTTTGGTTAGGTTTGGTTAGGTTTGGTTAGGTTTGGTTAGGTTTGGTTAGGTTTGGTTAGGTTTGGTTAGGTTTGGTTAGGTTTGGTTAGGTTTGGTTAGGTTTGGTTAGGTTTGGTTATGTTTGGTTAGGTTTGGTTAGGTTTGGTTGGGTTTGGTTAGGTTTGGTTAGGTTTGGTTAGGTTTGGTTAGGTTTGGTTAGGTTTGGTTAGGTTTGCTTAGGTTTGGTTAGTTTTGGTTAGGTTTGGCTAGATTTGGTTAGATTTGGTTAGGTGTGGTTAGGTTTGATTAAATTTAGCCAAGGTCCAGATAAGTAAGTATAAATATATAAATTCGTAATTTTCGACGTATCTAATACTAGCGATACCCGGCTCACGTTGCTGCACCTGGCAAGTATATTGGAAATAATAAGTAAATTTAAAACTTTTATTAGTCCCTTAGTCTGACACCACGCTCCTGTTCACTCCCAGGTGGCACTATGAGTTCAATGTCCTGTGCTTTTAACTTCCATAGCTATTCTGTATAGAAAATCGGGCCACAACCCATTTTCCAATGCACGTACCAGTTTTCCAGTAGAAAGACTTTGGTCATTTGTAACTCCATACTGAGTTTTATTGTCATGCGACGTTTAGTTCCATAGCTATTCAATATCAAAAATTTGACTTGTGTGGTCGAAGCCATAACCCCTTTTCCTATGCCCGTTCCAGTTCTCTTGTAGAAATACATTCTCCATTCTGAGTTTCAATGTTATGTGACTTCAACTTCCAAAGCTATTCGATACCTAAATTTGAATTGTATCGGCAGTGCCACGCCCACTTATCAACTAAATAATACGTTTTTACCGAGTTAAATTGATATGTGAGTTATAGTTCGAGAGTTATACCTTAAATTTGGGTTGTTGAAAAACTGCCACACCCCTCGTCCAACGCCCATAAATTTTCACCAGTGGAACGGAACGTAAAAATTTCATTCGAATATCAAATTTCGATGCTGTGTGACCTATAATTCCAAAAATATTCGATATCACATATTCGCAAAAGGAAGTATCCAATTTGGTCCAGTCGCTTTCAAGTTTTAAGCAACCGAACAAACCAAGATAGATAAGAATATAGATAGATATACATATATAAGAGAGGCGGGATATTTGTATAGCTCTCCCCCCATTTGTAGTACTGTTGCCAACGGTGACCATATGAACTAAAGTACTAAATTTAAGTCTGATAAGACCCAATCCGTCTGAAATATAAAATTTTCATTAATTTGTGGGCGGTAAAAGGCAAAAATGTTCACACAAAAACCATGGTACGGACAATAAGAACACAACAAAGAAAACCTCAAGCAAATCGGACGCTCCGTTCTTGAGTTACGGAATTACAAACACAAACCCCGACTTTTTTTTAAATATAAAGAGATATGGGAAAATCTTTAAAATGCCATATCTCCGGAACCAATGGGCCAATTTCGTGCAAACTTTCCCAACGTACCCTGAAATTTTGGTTGAAATCGCTCGACCCGTTTCCGCAGTAAGTGGTGACATAAAAATGTACACTAGTTTTTATATAAATAGATTTCATATTAACATCTATAAACTATTGCGCACATACTTTTCCAGCTATAAACAATATAAGGTTTTCTGCTATTCGTAGCCGTGGTACCATCACACATAAAAAAATGGCACAAAAATGGATCTTGATAAGTGTTTTATCAAAACTTCAATCTTTATAATGTGAGCTTAGCAACACTGTTAATAAAAGCTTTTTATCACCTACTTGATAAGAGATGGCAGCACCGCTGCTACTGTTTGGCAGCATTGAGTCTGAGTCGAAAACAGCAACAGCATTTGTCTCATTTCCTCGGTCGTGCTTTCGTATAAAGACGAAGTATCTCTTAGTATCGCTCGTTCGTGTTTTCATATAAAAACGAAGTATCGCTTATTTTGTGAGAGTACTACGTCATAGATACTGAATTATATTTATATACATATGCTTATGTTTACATATTTACTTATTTTTAGCATTTTACTGCAGGGAATTCCATAAAAAAAAAATAGATTCTGTCTATATTACAATTAACATTGTTGTTGCTTCATTAGCTCATTTTTTCGATCATGCTTATGAGCAAGGCGTAATCAAAAAGAGCTTTCAAATACAAAATGGAAAAGAAAGAAAAAGCTTTGTACTGCTTAATGCAGCGTTTATGAATAATTTTCTATGAATTTTTTTAGATGGTATTAAATCTCGAATTTTGAATAAGTAAAAGAATTATTAAAATCGGTTCAGTAGTTCTTTAGTTTAGCGTACACGAAGATACGTGATAAGCCTTTTATATAATAGTATAGATTAAATTAGTAACTTTCGACGTCTTTAATAATTTTTAGAAAAAATTGTTTTATAAATTCCATTAAAATTTAAAGTTTTTTTTTTTGCAGGTGCATCAAATTGAATGTAAACGCCAACTAATTAAACTTTTGACGTGAGCTTTTCCCCCAGCCAATTAATGTTGAAATAATTTTAACCCATTTTTCTGTGTTACGCGCACCCCAGTTGTTGCTCAGTCAAATCAAAGTTTTCGCCGCCAGAACTGCGCCAAATGAACTGCTAATTTAATTAATAGTTTTTTAAATAATTTAGTTTTGCGTTTATTTTTTTTATATTTTTCTATTTTACTGTCGTTTCCGGCATTAAAGTTCTGGCAAAATTTTAATTATATTGGTCACAGCAGTGCTAGAAAAAAAATGAAGAAAAAAAATAACATGACTTCAACATGAATTGAAAAACTGCATTGAAAGTGATCACAAAATAAAATTCAAAAGAAAAAAAAAATAAAATCGAATAGTGTTTTATTTCAATAAAGTGTAAATAAAACAGAATTGAAATTATAAAGTTTTTCTATGGCTGAATGACTGCACGTTATGCGTCTTGTTGAGAGGCATGAAAGTGCCAAACTGAAAGCGACATAAACACAGCAGCGTGACAAAGATGAAGGACGCAGACGAAGAACGACATATAGAATAGCAAGGAAGCAACCAACTCGTTGCAATTGAAAATTGAAAATGCAATTTCGAAAGTTTATCTAGGATTTATATTCTTGCGCGGATATTTTGTGATTTGCGCGCTGCTTTTGTTGAGTTATCTACGCAGTGCATGATGCTGCATCAAGTAGCGGCAAAACTTTGAAACAAAAAAACCAAAAGAAGAAAAAAAAGTCGAAACCGAAAAGCAGCAGTTCAACTGGGAGCTCAGTAAGATAGACAAGCTTACAAGCATTGCTACTGACAGATGCATGTTGGGATGGACAGAATGCCAACAAAGTTACTTGCAAATGTGCGCTGCATCCAGCACTGCTGCTGCAAAAATGCCAATGACAGAGTTTTAATAGATTTTCTCGTTTTCATTAACAATGCGTAAAAGTTGCATATTTTCCAGCTTTACGCTGGAGTTTTTCGATTAAGTTGCTTGTTTCTGGTGCACATATTTGCACTTGCAAAATTATTAACAAAATAAAGTGCATTCGCAATAAGCAAAATGAACAAAAAGTTTAACTTGAAATTTAATTGGTTTTTTTTTTTAAATAGCTGTAAAAGCACACACACTGACATACTAAAAAAACTTGGCTACAAATGTGTTTGCAGGCAAACTTAATCCATGCAAACATTTTCTGAGTGCCTCAAAAAAAAAAAAAAACAAAAATAACTCTAAAAAGCGTATTTCTTATACGTGTTTTATGAGTACGTAATGAAAAGACTCGTAAAGAAGTCTTTGATATGATTATAAAATGATTGTTCAGAAATTAGACTCTAAAAAGAGTATTTTTTATGCGTGTTTTATGAGTACACAACAAAAAAACTCCCAAAGGAGTCTTTGATGTGATTGTAATAATTGCTCAAAAATTAGATTCTGAAAAGAGTATTTTTTATGAGTACGCAATTAAAAGACTCCTAAAGAAGTCTATGATTTGATTGTAAAATGATTGCTCAAAAAGAAGACTCTTAAAAGAGTCATTATTTTGCATGCTTTATGAGCTCTCATAAAAAGAACTCATTAACAAGTCCTGAATAAGACGGTATTATGATTGTTCATAACAAAGACTTACAATTATAAAAGGGCCTCATAAAAGTGTCTTATATACGAGTGTTTTATGAGAACTCGATAATTAGGTTTTGAGAGTATTTTATAACCTTTAAAGTTATATTTTTATCTTCTTAATATATAAAAACGTTGGTGCATATCTATGTCTGACCATCACGGCTGATTCTCTGTAATTTATAATGTGACGGAAATTTGTGAGAATGTGAATATTTTTTTCGAAGTGAATGCTCCAAAACATCATAATTTATCTTTCAGTCGTTCAGCGTATAGTTGACGAGCTTGCAGAATTGAATGAATCGGATACATGTTAATATGGCAAAGTGAAATTTTTAACTTTAAATTTTTCTAGAATTACTTTTTATTTGAAATGTGTAAAAAAAAAGATATTTTTGTCATTTATTTTTTATTTTTTGACTATCAAATATTTTAAATAAATTTTAATCTAAAAACATATGAAAACTATGAGTTCTGAAAGAGTCTTCAGTATGAGTCTTAAAAGATTCCATTACATGTTTCTTAAAAGAGTATTAAATATGGCTATTAAAAAAGTCTTAATTTTGAGTCCAAAAGACTAATTTATATGAGTTCTAAAAGAGTATTTTTTAAGAGTATTTAAAGAGTCTTTATAATGAGTCTTGAAAGAGTATTAAACGTGAGTTTGAAAAAAGTTTTAATTTTAAGTCCAGAAAGACTAATTTATATGAGTTCTAAAAGAGTTTTTATTTCAAATATTCAAAGAGTCTTTATTATGAGTTTTAAAAGATTATTAAATATGAGTCTTAATTTTGAGTCCAAAGGACTAATTTATATGAGTTCTAAAAGAGTATTTATATTGAATATTTAAAGAGTCTGTATTATGAGTCTTAAAAAAGTATTTAATATGAGTAAAAGTATTTAATAAGAGTCTTAATTTTAAGTTCAGAAAGACTAATTTATATGAGTTTAAAAAGTCTTTATTTCGAATAAGAAAAAGTCTTTATTATGAGCTTTAAAAGAATATTAAACATGGGTTTTGAAAGAATCTTAATTTTGAGTCCAAAAAGGTTCATTTATATGCGTTCTAAAAGAGACTTTATTATGAGTCTTAAAAGAGCATTAAATATGGCAATTAAAATAGTCTTAATTTTGAGACCAAAAGACTTATTTATATGACTTCTAAAAGAGTTTTTTTTAAGAGTATTTAAAGAGTCTTTATTAAGAGTCTTAAAAGAGTATTAAACGTGAGTTTGAAGAGAGTTTTAATTATAAGTCCAGAAAGACTAATTTTTGTGAATTCTAAAAGAGTCTTTATTATGAGTCTTTAAAAAGTCTTTATTATGAGTCTTAAAAGACTAACTTATATGAGTTCTAAAAGAATCTTTATTTCGAATATTTAAAGAGTATTTATTATGAGTCTTAAAACAGTATTTAATATGTGTCTTAAAAGAGTCACAATTTTAAGTCCAGAAAGACTAATTTATATGAGTTTAAAAAGTCTTTACTTCGAATAAGAAAAAGAGTCTTTATTTTGAGTCTATACTGAGTTAATACTCTTAAACATCTGTTTTAAAAGAATCTTAATTTTGAGTCCAAAAAGACTCATTTATATGAGTTCTAAAAGAGTATTAAATATGGCTATTAAAATAATCTTAATTTTGAGTCCAAAAGACAAATTTATATGAGTTCTAAAAGTGTCTTTATTTCAAATATTCAAAGAGTCTTTATTATGAGTCTCAAAAGAGTAATAAATATGGGTTCTAAAAGAATCTTAATTTTGAGTCCAAAAAGACTCATTTATATGAGTTCTAAAAGAGTCTTCAGTAGGAGTTTTTAAAGAGTCTTTATTATGAGTATTAAATATGGCTATTAAAATAGTCTTAATTTTGAGTCCAAAAAGACTCATTTATATGAGTTCTAAAAGAGTATTTATTATGAGTACTTATGAGTCTTAAAAGAGTATTAAACATGAGTTTTAAAATAGTCTTAATTTTGAGTCCAGAAAGATTAATTTATATGAATTCTAAAAGAGTCTTTATTTCGAATATTTAAAGAGTCTTTATTAAGAGTCTTAATTTTGAGTCAAAAATGAGACATAAAGCAGTCATTATTATGAATAATATTTTGAAGCCCACAACCTACGAAAATGTACTCATTAAAGAGTCTTTTTTAAGCGCATTATAACGATAAAAACTCATTTGTATGAGTCTTAAAAGAGTCTTAAAAGAGTCTTTTAAGAGTCATACTTTTTGCTGGGATATATTAAGGAGTAGTGAGAAAAATTTGTTTGGAGCTAAATGAAAGCTTTTGTGATTTAAGAAAAAATAAGCTGTTACTTTATCAAATTATCCCGATAAATCCGTCAATCATACTATTTGATTGATTTTTAATACAATAAAACTTTTAAATACTATAAGTTTTAACAAGATAAACTTTTTGATTTTAACGTTGATGTCTCAATAATTGGTTAAACTTGCGTAATGGAACCCTGCAAGCTATTAGCTGTTTAATGGCTTCAATAAATCTGTCAGCAAAGTTATAAAAATTTTTTTTATCTAATAAAATTTATAAATTATAGAAGTCCTAACAATAAAACTTTATTTGATATTTACTCTAATGTTTTAATAAATGGTTAAACTTATGCAATGCAACCGTGCAAGTAATCAGCTGTTTTATTGTTTCAATTAAGTTTTCAATGGCGTGCTCCAATTTATTATTGATACTCAAAAGCTATAAGTTTTAATGAGCAAACTTTAGCACTTTGCTCACAGCTGATCAATAAACAACATTTACACAAACTTTTTAGAGGTGCATTCACGATAACAATACAAATGCTAAAATTAGTAAATTAAATTGTGAACATCTGATAAAACAAGTGAACGATAACGTTAACAAATGACGATAACGAATTCTATGAAGAGTGAAAAATAAAAGTAGAGGTGAAAAAATTGACTCATCAGGAAAATATTTTATCAATTTTTATTTGTTTTTTCTGGCAATAAGTTGGTGAAAAGCATCAAAATAAACACCAACAGCACGTTGATAATGACAACAATAGCAACAACAACAACAACAACCACCAACTCATATGGCAGTAGCACATATCATAAAAATACAAATTAATGCGTTTTTATGACACATTTGTATGCATGTGTGTGTGAGTGTGTGTGTGTGTATCTGGCGACTTTGAACACGAATACAAATATGCTTGTGCTTGTATGAGTGTTTGAGCAATAAAATTTTTATATTGTTGATTTTCGACCAATTTTGATGCTGCTGTCAATTTTTTTATGAATACTTTTGTTATTAATACCGAAGTTGCTGTGTGCTGCTGCTGCTTCTACTTCGTGTTGTTGCTTTTGTTTTTGGTTTCATATAAATTTATTTTATTTATTTGTTTGTTTGTTTGTGCTTGTTTGCTTCGTTTTGTCAATGTATGAGTTGTTGAGTTGAGCGGCGCTGAGTTGAGTTAAGTTGAGATGAGATGAGTTGTTTTTTGCTTTTTTTATTATTTTTCATTGTTTTTGTTGTTTTTGGTAATATCCTCACAGATAAATGAAGTTGGTCATAAAATTGTGTTCGATCATAAAAATGGTGAAGCATTTTATGTTTAACAACAATAACAAATAACAATTTAAGCAATTTGTAATAAAATGGCGATAATATTCAACTTGTTAGCGTCTTTTATGAGCGTTAACAGCGGTCATTTGAAGGATGTTGCAGGTTTTATGTTATGTATATATCTATATGTAAATATATATATACATATATATGCGTGTGTTTATGTACATGTTTGTGTACGTGTTTACGTGTGTTTATGTAGAACTTGAGGGTGTAGCATGATATTTATTTGTGCTTTTATTTTTATTAACAACTTTTGTTTACAAAAGCTTAAAAAAAACACACCATCATCAGTAACAACAACAACAATACTTGCACTCACCACAATTCAAGCTTTATATAAACACAAGTGTTGCCACATGAAAAAGCATCGAAAAGGAGCCAACTTGCATAAACCGGAAGCTGCATTTTGGACATTTTGTATGTGCTGTTTTATGTCTTTTTTGTTGTTAATAACAAACAACAACAAAATGAATTAAAAAGAACACGTTATGCTTTGCAATAAATATATATATTTGTTTGAGTGTGTGTGTGTGTGTGATGCGCGAGCGTGTATGTCGAGGGTATATGTTGTTCGCAACATTGCTGCAGACAACGGAAACGTTTAATAGCCACAACAACCCTAACTACTGTGGCCTGCCGGAGAAAAAAAAATACAGTTCAGACCCAAAATTATTTAAATATTTTTCATGGCGAAAAAAATTTATAAATATTCATTGCATTAAATTAAAATAAAATGTGAGCAAAAAATAAGCAAATGTTCAGCAGATTAAGGGAAAACATGTTACTCGCAATATAACTGATAGTAAAAATATTTACCAGCAACTTAAAGCAGCGGATGTTGGTAATTTTTTTAAGAAGCTTTCGCATCCATAAAGAAAAGCTTAAAGTAAAATATTATATTATTATGCGAAAAGCTTTTAAGAATTGTATGTATATAAATATTTTTGAGCTTAAACAAATAAAAGCTTTTAAAGCTTTTAAAGCTTTGTAAAAGCTTTTTATCAACATTTTCAAAAAACAACATTTTTCAATCTCTCCTTTTGTTCTTAAAGCTTATATTTTTTAAGTTAATACAGCTTAAAGTAAAGCTTTTGAAGGTATTTAGTATTGTTTAAAATTAAAAAAAAAATTTATTAAAAAAAAAAAAAATTATAAAAAAATATATATAAAATAATAAAGAATATATAATAAAAAAATTGAGGAATTAATTAGTCCATCAAAAATTATTTTATTTTAATATAAGAACTAATAAAGGAGTTATAATTTTTTAAGTTGTGAAGTCAGTTTGTCCTTAGTACACTGACGCACCCTGTAGTTTGTTATGTTTTTTTTAAAAGCCTTTTTATTCTCACAGTTATTTTAAAAAAGCTTAAAGCACTGATAATAGAGCTTTTACACAGTTTAAGAATATCTAATAATCATGCATACAAAAAGCTTTTATTTTATTTCAGTTGTCTGTTGTATTTTGTGACATTTAAAGCTTTTTTATAAAAGCTTTTCTTAAAGCTTTTACAAAAATTCTGCTTTAATATTCAGTAACAAATAGTAAAAAAAATAGAATATTTTTGAGCACTCTCACCACTTCTGGTGATAATACTAGGTATGATTTATTAATTTTGTTGGTCTCTTAAAAATAATTTTAAGAAAGTGGGCAAAAACATAAGGTTTTCATAGTGTTTCTTGCAAAAATAGCTGCAAATAAACGATATTCACCATTCTCAAGAAGCTTACATGAAAATGAAGAGAAGCATAAGAAAAATATTATTTTATTGTAAAAAGCTCTCCGTGCATTTTTTTTCGGTAATGTAAATGTTTGATCCTTCAAGTAAATGAAAAATCTTCTTAAAGCTTTTTGTTTAAAAATTTTGCCAAAATAGTATAAAACATTGTGAAATCCCCAAGTGCTTTTAAGGCTTTAGTTTTTTTTTTTTTAAATGCAATGCCAGTAAAACGTAAAAATTTTTAAGTACAGCTTTTGAAAATTTTTATTATTTATTTACATTTATTTTATTTTTCTAAGCATTTTGCAAGCTATTATCACAGATGTATGAAAATGTTTTTAGTTCAATAAAAGCTTTTGATAAGGCCTTTAAAATTTTTTATAACATTTGAATTCATGTCATTTATTTTGTAGGCCTCCTTCTCCCAAGATATACTGACAAAACCTCAAAGCAGTAGATATAAAGTTTTAAGAAGCTCTTAGGATACACGCATATTAAAGCTTTTAATATACTTCAGTTTCAAAATCTTTATAATGGTTGGCGCTTTTTATGACGTTTTGAGTTTTTTTAAGAAGCTTTTGTCAAAGCTCTAAAATTGTTTATTTTCTAATCGCCAGTAATTTAATTCAATAAAAGCTTTTGGTTATGCCTTTCAAATTCTTCATGCATCTGAATTCGCATAATTTTTTTGTAGGCCTCCTCAAAGCTTCTTCCTAAATAAACTGATTAAGCCTTTAAATAATAGATATAAAGTTTTAAGAAGCTCTTAGGATATACGCATATAAAAGCTTTTCATTTACTTCAGTTTTAAAATCTTCATCATTGTTTGGTGCTTTTTTGACTTTTTGAGCTTTTTTAAAAAGCTTTTGTCAAAGCTCTTTTATTTAAATTTTTAAAAAAATTTTGGTTTTTAACGCATAACTTAGAAAATTAATTATTTTTATTTATTTTATAGTAAAAGCTTTTCATTTAAATTTATAGTAAAAATAGTTCTAAGAACAGATTATATCGTGAAAGTGAAAAAGCTTTGATGAATTGCATGACTTACATTTGAAAAATCATTCTGCTCAAGCTTTTTTGACTTTTATTGACACTCAAAACTCACATACAAAAAATTTTGATACTTTTTAATATATCTTCTGAGCTTGCTGAAAACTTTTATAAAGTTTAACTTTTATAATTTAAGTTTAATTTAACATAAAGTTTAAGTTTTCCATAAAGCTTTATGGTTTTGGTTAAGCTTTTTACTCTCAGCTATAACTTTTATATTTTATGCTTTAAAGCTTTGCTGTTTATTGTACGCTAGGTTTTTACTAAACAAACGTATTAAAAATTTTTGTTGCAAAAAGCTCAGTTAAGAATTTGCTTAAGCTTCAGGAATTTATTTAAACTTTAACTTTTATTTAATAAGCCTTAAAGCTTTGCGGTTAACTAAATGCAACTTTTTTTCTAAATAAATATATTGTCATTTTTGGCGGCAAAAAGCTTCAATAGAAAACTACATTATTTACATATTCAAAAAAAAAAAAAAAAAAAATGAATAGCTTTTGGTGACACTGTTTGAGAGAGTTCGAGTGAAGTTTTGCCTCGTGCAATATACAAAAAATTAAAAAAAAAAAAATAACCACAACTTGCCACCAAGCTTAAAGAAAACTTTTGGAATTTATTTGCAACTCAAAAACGTTGCAATTTGAACACAAATTATGTGCGAGTAAAATTAGTGGAAAAGAGCTTTTTTTGTATTTATTTCCTTTTTTCGTCCCCACGACAAGCAAAGTGCGGAAAACTTTAAACGCCGCAGCTACAGCGGCTGATGATGAGGATGATGATGATTTATAAGTTGAAAAAGTGCAGCACAAGCTTTTTCATATTCGTGCGTGCCTATGTGTGTGCGTCAGTGCAATTGCAAGAAAAAGCTCAAGACAAAGTTTTCAAAGGTGTTTATATGAGTGTGTGGGTATGTGTGAGTGTGGGTACTTGCGTTTTTCTTACTAGTGGCTTTCAAAATTTATGGGGCGTGTGCGGTTTACGCCCACTCGATCATGATATCATATGACGTCAACTTGCTACGTTGGCATTGCGGTGGCAGCAACAGCAGCAGCAGCGGCTTCAACGTCGACAAAGTTGCAGCATTAAGGCAACGACTACTTTGCAGATTAGTTGAGAACCTTCTATAAAGCAGTGAATAGGCGTGAAAAGGAGGCAATAATATTTTATGTCATCGTGCTCGCTGTTGCTGTTGCTGTTGTTGTTGTTGTTTTTATTGTTCTAATGTAAAAACTTGATAATGCAATGCGCACATATGCGATGCGTGCTTAAAGCTAGGTAGCTGGGCGGATGTCTTTGAGTGTGTGCATTTATTGTTTGTGTGTTTATTTGTGTAAAAAAAAGTTTTCTATAGACTTTGCTGCAGATGTCATCGAAAAGCTCGAGCAGTGCCAAATAGTGGGTGGTTTCTGGGAGCTTTTAAATTCTTAGCTATGCACGATAAGTTTTTGGTGTGGGCTTTTTTTTTCTCTTCTATTATTTTGTGTATTCAGGATATTCAGCATCTTCAATAGGCAGTTCGATTGCATTTGTGTCTCTTCTTGTGCCATAGCCTGTGTTTGTCTTTAGCTTTGGTTTTGGTTGATTTTGTTTTTTAGTAAATTTTTCTTTTTGCACTTAAGTGGTTTTCTATTTGCTGCAAATGAGCTAAGTTTTCCCAAAGCATAAGGATTTTGCTTTTAGTACAAATGCAGCAGCGCAGCTCAAATAAAAAAGCGGCAGTGTTGGTTGGCAAGAAAAAAAAAGAAAAGCTCTAGAAATAACTTTGTCACATAGGCAACCCAAAAAAAAATGTTTGCATTGTTTTTCGATTTTTGTATTTTTTTCGGCACAAAAAACTACGGATTATGCAGTTTTTTTTTAAAGTGTTTTTGTTGGATTCTGTTTTGTTTTTGCAACTTTTTCTTGCACTTAAAGAATTTCAGGGTGAGTGTGTTTGTGTCAGCATTTAAGCTGTTTATAAAGCTGCTTTTTGGTGCTTCAGCTGCTGCAAGCGGCAGCTTATTAGCTCATAGCGTGTGCATTTAAAACTCATAAAATTGTTTACTGTCCTGAGAGTGGGGAGCAAGAGTTCGAAAAAAGCTTTTTGATAGGATTTCATTTGTAGTTTCTTATCTCTGCGTTTTCGGTTTGCTTTTCTTTTTTGGAGCTCTCTTTCACCCTCCATGCAATTTCAAATATTTTATTCTGCTTTAGTTTTTGTTTTTTATGGCATTCTTTTAGAATTTCTCATTATTTCTATTTTTATTTCAGCTTATTTTTGGCTGTTCTGTGTTTGATTTGGCTTTTTTTTGTGAAGAAATTTTTTCTATTCTTCTTTTTTTTTTTTGTTGGAGCTGGACAATATAATCTCGGAAGATGTTTCATTTTTATGGTTCGGTAAATCGGCTACGCTTCACTTCAAACATATTCAAAGGTTCACAAACACACACACACACCCATAAAAAAGCAGTGGCGTGTCAGCATTAATTTTGAGAAGCTTTAGTTATTTTTTTTAAATTTCTTTTTTTTTATATTTTTAATAAAAATGTCTTCAGTACAATTTTTATTTCAAAAGCTCTCAATCGGTTTTTCTAATAATGTGCTGTTTCAATCTCTTTTGTGCCATTTAAGAAAAGGCTCTTTCTTCGCACTTCACTGCCAGCATATCTGCCTGCATAACTAGCTATACAAACTAGGCGCATATGTGGCGCACAATTCCCTAAATCTAAATCCAAAAAATATAAATACAAAAAAGAAATTTGCATAAAAAACACTGATTCCATCTACATCTGCATCAGGTTCCATTGAATGGCTGTGAAGTCAAGCTTTTACGCTTGGTTGGCTGGTCTTTGGTTTTCAGCTTTAATTGTATGGGAATGTGTACAAATGTGGATCCTATATATGTGTGTGTGTATGTTTGTTTTTATATTTCACACTTTTCTCAAGTGCATTAAACTTAAGACCGTAAAAAAAGAAACACCGAAAAATTATGCATGACCGAAAAATATTATTAGAGAAAAGTTCTATTAAGCTCAGCATATTAAAATTTTTTCAATTTGTTGCTGGATAAATTTTTGATTGCAAAATTTTCTACATGTTCTGGCTAAGATTTAAATTTAATTGCAGAGCTTTTCCAACATAGATTTCATATAATATTAAATAATTTGAAAAAGCAAAGTTTTAAAAGTTTGAAGCAACACTCTGTTTAAGATAAAGCTTTTGGGAAATTTACAATATAACTTTGAGGTAAAGTGAGCAAAGAAGATCAAGTGTGTTAAGTAAGTGGGTCAATTGGGTTAGGAAATTCAAGTGAGTCAATTGAAACAAGTGAGTCCAGTAAGTCAAGTGAGTCGATTCAGTCAAGTGAGTCAAGTGAGTTAAGTGAGTCAAGTGAGTCTAGTTAGTCAAGTGAGCCAAGTGAGTCAAGGGAGTCAAGTGGGTCAAGTGAGTCAAGTAAATCAAGTGAATCAAGTGAGTCAAGGTATCAAGTGAATCAAGTGAATCAAGTGAATCAAGTGAATCTAGTGAATCTAGTGAATCAAGTGAATCAAGTGAATCAAGTAAATCAAGTGAATAAAGTCAATCAAGTGAATCAAGTGAAACAAGGGAATCAAGGGAATCAAGTGAATCAAGTGAATCAAGCAAATCAAGTGAATAAAGTGAATCAAGTGAATCAAGTGAAACAAGGGAATCAAGTGAATAAAGTGAACCAAGTGAGTTATGTGATTAAAGTAAGTCCGGTGAGTCAAGCCAGTCAAGTAAGTCAAGAAAGTCGAGAAAGTCAATTGAGTTAAATGATTCAAATGAGTCAACGGAGTCAATATAGTCAAGTAAGTCAATTAAGTCAAATGAGTCAAGTGAGTCAGGTGAATCAATTGAGTCAATTGTGTTAAGTGAATCAAGTGAACCAAGTGAACCAAGTGAGTCAAGTTAGTCAAGAAAGTCAAGTAAGTTTAGTGAGTCAATTGAGTCATATGAGTCAAGAGAATTAAATGAGTAAAGTAAGTCAAGCAAGTCAAGTAAGTCATGAAAGTCAAGTAACTCAGGTAAGTCAAGTAAGTCAAGTAAGTCAAGAAAGTCAAGTAAGTCAAGTAAGTTAAGTAAGTCAAGTAAGTCAAGTAAGTCAAGTAAGTCAAGTAAGTCAAGTAAGTCAAGTAAGTCAAGTAAGTCAAGTAAGTCAAGTAAGTCAAGTAAGTCAAGTAAGTCAAGTAAGTCAAGTAAGCCAAGTAAGTCAAGTAAGTCAAGCAAGTCAAGTAAGTCATGAAAGTCAAGTAACTCAGGTAAGTCAAGTAAGTTAAGTAAGTCAAGTAAGTCAAGTAAGTCAAGTAAGTCAAGTAAGTCAAGTAAGTCAAGTAAGTCAAGTAAGTCAAGTAAGTCAAGTAAGCCAAGTAAGTCAAGTAAGTCAAGCAAGTCAAGTAAGTCATGAAAGTCAAGTAACTCAGGTAAGTCAAGTAAGTTAAGTAAGTCAAGAAAGTCAAGTAAGTCAAGTAAGTCAAGTAAGTCAAGTAAGTCAAGTAAGTCAAGTAAGTCAAGTAAGTCAAGTAAGTCAAGTAAGTCAAGTAAGTCAAGTAAGTCAAGTAAGTCAAGTAAGTCAAGTAAGTCAAGTAAGTCAAGTAAGCCAAGTAAGTCAAGTAAGTCAAGCAAGTCAAGTAAGTCATGAAAGTCAAGTAACTCAGGTAAGTCAAGTAAGTTAAGTAAGTCAAGAAAGTCAAGTAAGTCAAGTAAGTCAAGTAAGTCAAGTAAGTCAAGTAAGTCAAGTAAGTCAAGTAAGTCAAGAAAGTCAAGTAAGTCAAGTAAGTTAAGTAAGTCAAGTAAGTCAAGTAAGTCAAGTAAGTCAAGTAAGTCAAGTAAGTCAAGTAAGTCAAGTAAGTCAAGTAAGTCAAGAAAGTCAAGTAAGTCAAGTAAGTTAAGTAAGTCAAGTAAGTCAAGTAAGTCAAGTAAGTCAAATAAGTCAAATAAGTCAAGTAAGTCAAGTAAGTCAAGTAAGTCAAGTAAGTTTAGTGAGTCAAGGGAGTCAGGGGAGTCAAGTGAGTTAGTGAGTTAAGGGAGTCAGGGGAGTCAAGTAAGTCAATTGAGTTATGTAATTAAAGTAAGTCAAGTAAGTCAATTGTGTTATGTAAGTAAAGTTAATCAAGTCAGTCAAGTGAGTCAATTGAGTCAAGTATGTTAAATCAGTCGAATAAATCAAGTAAGTCAAGTACGTGAAGTAAGTTTAATCAGTCAAATAAGTCAAGCAAGTTATGTATATCAAGTAAGTCAAGTTAGACAACCAATTCAAATGAGTTAAACATGTGAAATAAGTAAAGTAAGTGAAGTAAGTCAAGTAAGTTGAATAACTCCAGTAAGTCACGTTAGTCAAGTTAGTCTAATAAGCGAAGTGAGTCAATTGTGTCATGTAATTTAAGTGAGCCGAGTAAGTGAAGTAAGTTAAATAAGTCAAATAAGTCAAGTTAGACATGTAACTCAATTGAGTTCTGTAAGTCAATTGAGTTACGTCAGTCAATTGAGTTACGTAAGTCATGTAATTAAAGTAAGTCAAGTCATATTAGACAAGCAAGTCAAGTAAGTCAAGCACAATAGCAACGTCTTTCTCTGAAAAAACTCGCATAAATTTTAATATAACACGACTTAGTTTATGTGTGTTTTGCTATCAATGTGTGCATTTGTATGGTTAATTTTACGCATACAAACATGCACATAGGAGGCATCGATACACATACTGACTCAACTGGGACTTAACACTCTTGGCAATTTCAAGCACTCTATGATAGACAATTTATTAATAAATATATGCCAGCACGGAAACGGATATTAACACAAATACAAAAACATGGAAGCTAGCAACACAACGCACAGAAATAAGACAAACACAAATACAAGCACGCAAGCATACACACCTGCAGGCGTTGCTGTTACAATAAAGCTGCTTTGCTCTTGGCGCTCTCTATACCTCAACATTTAAATAGTCATCAGAAATAATTTCCTTTACAAGACATCGCATCATCTATGCTGTTCGGCGTATCCTTATTTGTTGCTGTTGTTGTTCTAACGACAAGGCAGCGCTGCTGTTGTTTATGTTGAGATATATTCACATGTGGTATTGTTGTTATGGAAGTTCAAGTTGTGGTGATGGAAACTGCTTGAATATGCAAACAACATTCCATGAGATGAAGTTTCTTTGAAATATGCCCATTAGGGAAAAAATGTCAAAGGTTAAAGCAAAATACAATATTTCTGTCGTATATCAAGATGTGAGAATTGTTCTTTATATCTAAGATAATGGAAAATATCCATTTGATTGGTTGATTTCAGTCGTGATAATGCTACAGGGAGTATCTAAATAGCTCTATAGAGTAGTTTTGTAGGCACAAAATACTTTTCCTGTACATTGGTGCCATGGCCAGTTAAAGTACAATGCTGTAGAATCATCTATTGCGATTAAGAAAAATATGTAGGTCACTAATTTTTGAGCTCGAAATTTCCTTTCGATTCCCAAAGCCGGATATACGTAGAGTTCTTAGTCTGCATCTTGCCCGTGAAAGAGAGAAGCCAGTGGAAATAAAAATTTATTTTAAACTCTCTCTATCAAACTTTTAAATATTGCTACCGATTGGCCGTTAATGCATGATTGTTGGCTGCATTTATGTGTGTGTGTATGCGTGTTTGTACATGTGTGTATCTTTGTACATTGCTTCGAAATTGAAGGTGTGTTGGTTAATGTCATTGCCGTGAACCAGTTGAGTGCATGTCCAAAAGGGATTTATAGCAAGGGAATTCTGGATATTGCTGTTGTTGTTGTTGTTGTTGTTGTTGTTGTTGTAATTGCTTGAGCTGACATTGTTTTATTAACAAGTTGTTGTTTTTGATTTGTTGTGATAATACTATTTATTGTTTGCTTGCATTTGAAGTTGTTGTTGATGTCATTGATCTTGTTGTTGCTTCGCTAATAGCTGCCTTTATTTCCCCGACAGTGAAAATTCATTTCCTTGGTACTGTACGTGTAAGCTAATGGGAATTTATAAGTAATTGATTTACTATTAAAGCCGTGCATCATATTCTAACATCGCAAATACTATATAATTTATCGCTTTATGAAATTTTGACGCAAGTTATGTAAAATAAAGAATACAAATTCGTGACTTTCACGTTTGCTTTATTGAACATGAATCTTAAGACTAAATTAATAATAAAATTTATAAGAAAGGAGAGCTTAATAACTAAATAAGAGCTTATTAATAATATGAGAGCTTATTAACTAAATGAGAGCTTATAAACTAAATGAGAAATAGCATTGTTTTTAACATAATGTAACTTCCCCCTCGTTAAAATGAAGGCCATTCCAATTAAAATTTAATAACTAAAACAAAATCAAATAAAAAGTTAAATATTAAACAATTGAGTCGTAAATAAGGATAAATATTTAAGTATATTGAGGCACATTTTAAGTTTATTTTTCTTTAAATATTTACAAGTTTATTAAAAATAAGTACTGTCTTTTATTAAGTATACAAATCTATGTTGTTTTTTTTTATATCTTATATATTTACATAGAATTAATACCTTCAACATCAAGCTTATTAGCATATTTATATTGTCTTTTAATATTATTAACATGTACATTATTTAGTTCACTTTTTATAAATTTAGGTTGTTCTTTATGTCGAACATTTTTATAATTTTTAATATACCCTTCTTTTCTTAATTCTTTATAATTTTCTCTATTTAAATTTCTTTTATTTATATACCTTATCTTTTCATTAGTTATATTTTTATGTATATTTATTTTATTACAATTGCCAGATTCTACATTTATTGGTTTTTCTTTTATAATTGAATGATATGAGTTGTTATAATATTCAATCGATTTATTTATTTTTTCTTTAATGCTCAATAATTTATTTTCTATATTTAACATCCTTATTTTTTCAGTCAATGTATTATGTAACCTCTCTATATCAGCACTTCCTGTATGATTATTAGATTTGGTTAAGTGTAAAGTTATATTCTCTGATTTTAGGTAATCTTTAATATTAACGCTCTTAAATTCATTATCTGCTATTAAAATTTCGAAGTATCCCTTCTGTGATTTGTACTGCCTCAATTTCTCAATTATCGTTTGATTGTTTCTATCCTCAAGATAAAAAGCTGTAGCAAATTTCGAAAATCGGTCTATAAAAGTTAAAAAGTTAGATTTTGAATTTGTATATACGTCCATGTTTATAATTTTATTTCTATCGTTTGGAGTTTCTGTCAGAACAAATATAGGTTTTATTGGATTTCGATCATATTTCACTCGATTGCAAATGTCGCAATTATTAATGTATTTCTGAATTAACGTTTTTAAATTTGGGTAATAAATACACCTTTTAAGTCCTGCGTAATTTTCATTGATTCCAGTATGTCCTGTTTCATTTCTATGATACATGTGAATTTGTTTAAAAGCTTCTTCTTCAGAATTCATGTCTTTAGCATGGTATGAACATTTATAAAATTTAACATTTGTCTCATTTTCATAAATTTCCATTATTTTTTTTTGTAAAATATTATAATTCTGATCATCAAAATCTGTATAGATTCCCACTCTGCCACTTTTAATGTGTTTTCGTAAAATATCTTCTAAATTATTACTAAGATCTTCTGGACATATATAAATTTTCTTTTTGTCATTATATATTTCAAATTCGATTGTCTTTGTATTTGTGAAGAAAATCTGAATCGGAAATCTATTGACCACTGTGTCTAAAATGCCGATTTGATTATGGAAATCTTCCTCTTGAGAATGCATTGTCATGGCATCATCGTCTGCATTATTATATAAAGAATTTGAACTATCGTAACTACCTAAGTTTATTTCATGAGTATCAGAGTTGATTCTACTCAAAAAATCAGCTACGTGATTATCTCTTCCTCTAATATAATCAATTTTCATATTATAGTCGCTTAACTTTATTAACCACCGATAAAGCCTTGGATTTGCATCTTTTCCTTGCGTTTTTGTGTATAGCCATTTAAGTGGTTGATGATCGGACGTAATGTTAAACTTAACACCATACAAGTACGGACGAAAGTATCCAACAGCCCAAACAATGGCCAAAAGCTCTTTTTCTGTGACAGAATAATTACGCTCATGGTCGCTCAGAGTTCGGCTAGCAAAGCAAACAGGATGTTTATCCTGCTGCAATACTGCCCCGATTGCAAAAGAGCTAGCGTCAGTTGCCAACTCAAAAGGCTTACTAAAGTCTGGGTATTTAAGAACTGGAACTTCCGTAATTATTCGCTTAAGCTTTTCAAATGAATTGATAAAATTAGGATCGTTAATATTAATTTTTGCGCCTTTCTTAAGAAAATTAACCATTGGGTAAGCTACGTTTGCAAAATCCCTAATAAATTTTCTGTAATATCCGCACATGCTTAGGAAAGATTTAATTTGTTTAACGGTTTTTGGTATCTTTAGATCCAATATTTGTCTAATTTTGTCAGGATTGGGATTAACGCCTTCAGGTGTTAATACGTGGCCTAAATATAACGTTTCTTTCGAAAAAAACTTGCATTTATTAATTTGTATTTTTAATTGAGCTTCTCTTAATTTAGACATAATTATTTTTATACTTGTAATATGCTCGTCAAAACTTGTGGAAAATATAAGTATATCATCTAAATAGACAACACACAATTTGTTTATAAAATCTTTCAAAACCCTATTAATTAACCTTTGGAACGTTGCAGGAGCGTTTTTTAAGCCAAAAGGCATCCGAACGTACTCATAATGTCCATACGGAGTGGAAAAGGCAGTTTTCAACCTGTCTTCTTGTTTAACAAGAATTTGGTGAAATCCTTTTGCCAAATCCAAAGTCGAAAAATATTGTGCCCGTCCAAGTTTGTCTAGTAAGCTATCGATATTTGGTATGGGATATTTATCGTCGGTTGTAATTTCGTTCAGTCGCCGATAATCCACAACAATTCTCCACTTTTTTTCTCCGGCAAGATTTGTCTTTTTGGGTACGACCCACAGAGGACTATTGTAGGGGGAATTGCTCTCTTTTATAATGCCTTGCTTCAGCATATCTGCTATTTGTGAACTAACTTCATTCTCATGGATTATAGGATATCTATAAATTTTACTATAAATAGGCTTATCTGTTATTGTTTTTATTTCATGTTGTATTATATTTGTATGTGTTAGATGTTGACCCTCAGTGTATATTAAATCTTGAAATTCATTTAAAATTTTGCTTAACGCATTTTTTTCTTCTAAATTTAAACTATGAAAAAGGTGATCGGTAGTTTTTTTTTCTAAATTAACAATATCAAGTTGATTAATTTCTTCCAAACTATAAGGGTATTTTTTCAAAAACTCTATTCTACAGTTATTTATAATAATTATTTCGTTTTTTAAGTCTACAATTGCTTTTAGTGGTTTTAAAATATTTTGTCCGATTATTGCGTCGAAATTTTTTCCTTCGAACTTAATCAATTTCCAAGACATAGTTGCATTTCTTTTAAATTCGTTTGGTAGATCAGTTATTATTTCAAAATTAATTTTAGTTTCACTATTAAGAGATTTAAATTTCAAGGGGGTTTTAAGTGGAATTCTTCTATAATGTGGCAAAACATTTTCATTTAAAAGTGAAGTCGTTGAGCCAGTATCTATTAAACATACAACTTTTTCATTTTTTATTGTTAATTCTATCAACGGAAGTGTCCCCTTGAGGCTGTTACATGAAAATTTGATACCTCATTGTTTTCATCCTCATCTACTTGAACATGATCTGTATCCATAAACTCTACTTCATTTCTTCTAGAATTTATGCTATTATTGTGTCTATTTTCAGTAAAATGTTGAGGCCTAAATTGGTTAATTTGTCGTGAATTATTGTAATTGTTTTCTCCTGACCAGTTACCGTTTGAATATTGTTGAAAATTTCTGCTAGCAGATTTTGTATATTGTTGTTGTCCTCTAAAATTTTGTTTATATTTGTCATTTTGAAAATATTGTTCATTAGTTTTATTTTTGTCATTATAATGTGAATTTGATTGTTTATTTTGTTTTATAGAATTGAAATTATTATTTGAAGAAAAATTATTATCATATCTCTTATTATTACGAATCAAACCCTCACTCTCCAATAAATTATAACCTTCTCTTAAACTAGTTATATTTCTGTTAATTATTACAGCAGCTAAGTTTGCATTTATGTTATTTAAAAATGTACGTAAAATAATTTTTTCTGTATATAAAGGGCTAAACTCTAATGGCTTGCTACCATCATATTCATATTTCTCGTTTAACTTAGATAATATATTTAAAAGTAATGTAAAATAGTCGGTAATGTTATAATTACGAGCTGCAAACGCCTCTTGGTAAAGTTGATGATAAGTCTCTTTTATTCCAAAATTTTGAATGAGAATATTTTTCATTGCACTCCAATTTGCATCTGCAGGCAATGTTCTTATTGTGTGTAAAGCTTTACCTTGTATTTTATTAACAATTACTCTGCGGAGTATATATTCGCATGCCATTGGGTTTGTGTGTAACATTGCTAAAATTGTATCCACTTCTCTTAAGAACGACGAGAGAGCGTATGCTCCATCACCCCTGAACTCATGTACTCTGTGAGCATCTTTGATGATATCGTTCATTGAGAGTTGAAAGGTTGATAGTGGAGTCCCCTCTGCTTGCGCCATAGTTCATTAATTGGGGAAATGAATGTTCAGCAAAAGGTATTAAACTTGCTTGACGAGTTTTTAACTATTATTCAGCACTGCACATATATGTATATATATGCATGGAAATACTTTCCAATATGAAAGCACAATATATATTATATGTATTTTTTTTCAATGAAAATTAAATTTATAGCCGCGAAGTGTTACGTAATTTTATAAAAACTTTTCTTTAAAGTCACTTTAGTTTTAAATTTCTTCAGTTAAAAGTACTTTTTCTTTATTTTAATCACACTTTTATATAAATTTATTTAGGAATGAAAGTTTTTTTTTTTTTTTTTTTTTTTTAAAGGTTTATATTTTTCACAAATATGCAAATATTTCTTATTATTGCTTAAAATGCAAAATTTTACAAAAATTCCGTGGTAATAATGTTTTTCTTCTTTTATTTTTTTTTTTTTTTTTTTTCGGTTCGTTCTTTTCAAGACTGCGCCAGTTATGTAAAATAAAGAATACAAATTCGTGACTTTCACGTTTGCTTTATTGAACATGAATCTTAAGACTAAATTAATAATAAAATTTATAAGAAAGGAGAGCTTAATAACTAAATAAGAGCTTATTAATAATATGAGAGCTTATTAACTAAATGAGAGCTTATAAACTAAATGAGAAATAGCATTGTTTTTAACATAATGTAACTCGCATGCGATCCAAATTTATGGAAGCTTTCAACAGGGAAAGAATAAGACCCAACAATATATTTGCTTTTCAACCTAAAAGCTTTAAAGATGCTTTTATTTTGTTTAATAATTGCATTTAAAACCCTGGCGACACTTTTGCCGACATATTTTTTTGTCGCAAAGGTTGTGTTTTTTTTTTGTTTTTTTATTAAAACACTAACAAAATCGTAATGAACCAAAAGTAGCAAAATCTGTAAAAATTTTAAAAATACCTGCTTTAGTTAAGTAGTTAGCGACATTTAATTTTTAAAATTTTATTCGCAAGGCTTTATTTATCTCTAAAATTGCTCTTACATATTGTGATATATAAAAAAACTGAAAAAAAATGCTCTTAACCAGGTGCCTATGTCTTGCTAAATTATTTCTTCCTATTTTTAACCGACTTCAAAAAGGAGGAGGTTCTCAAGTTTGTTGGTTTGTCCGTTTTTTTTTTTCTATGTCTTGTCAAATTTCAAATACCACGACAAACAAAACGAACAGAAAATCCGAAAATCCGAATGTGTTTAACCTAGACACCTGCCTTGATGGCCCCTCTGAGTATTCAAAGGTACCAAATTAGCTCCATGTTGTGATGACATGTAGCAACCCTTGGTTTTGGTGGAGGCCTATCTAACACCTCTTCCGTACTAAGGGGTACAGCACCCGAGTTGAGAATACAACTCCACACTGAGCAAGATTGCAATACTCGCAATATAGGTAGTAAACCACAGCCACCACTATTCTCCGCGAAGAGGTCCATGATTCTGACATAAGTCAGGGGCTGCCGACTGGCCTAGGTACCAGTTTTTAAGTCTTTGGTCGGACTTCGTAGCAAGCTACTGTCAGTTGAGCTCATTACAGCTCCGGACTGGTGGCCATTTCAAAGTGTTGCTCAGAAAAACTCCTCAAACGATTCAACTCATTGGATCCACAGACTATTTTACAGATGAATGACTGCAGAAATCATTCACCTGTTACGGTGTTTAGTAAACACCTGACATGCGAACTCGTTCAGCCTGGTAATTTGCTAACTAGATGCAAGCGCATTACTCACGTTGAACTTATCATTTTGTACCAATCGCTCTCAAATCTGGAATGTCTTCATAAAGAGGACATTCGTACAAGACATGTGACCAATCTTTAAAGATTGCTTCGCAATCACAACCTTCAGTCGTACTGAGATTTCTTTTATGCAAGAATGCGTTCAAAGAACCATGGCCAGACTCAGAGACAATCCAAATTCAGGACGACCTTCAACAAACGCCACGTCATGTATAAACTGGTAGGTAATTCTTCCATTCTGACTTTGGTTCCATCTAGATTGCCACCTAGATTGTACGCGCTCTTTTAAAATAGCCTTCCACTCAAAACGAACAGTACGAGAACGACTTTTGTAAAAGAAAAATCAAAAAATTCCTTGTCCGATTCACAATTAGAGTTACTATTGTGGGCTGTGGAATGTGGTCACATTAATATTTACGCAAAAACCGCCAAAATGCATAGACACTTGATGGGAAGGAGCTTTTATTTAAATTTACTTACAGATAAAGCTGAAAAAATCCTAAAAGGGGATTTGGAATCTTTCAGCTGGAAGCCAAGGAGAGGCCTCGAAGGCCAGAACAATAAAACAAATCATTGAGTATTTCATGTTTGTACAAGGTGAGCCATCTAGAGGTTTCTGTTTTAATGAAAGGTTATTTTGACAATGACAGCTGTTTCCCGCTTAACATAAAGTCAGTATCATAACTCCGGGCAAAGAAATGAGTTACTTTACGCTTGAATAACGTTGGGAAATATTGGAATCTTATTTCCAAAGTGAGTGCTGTATAGCCCAAACTTGAAAATAAGATGATTTGGGCGAAATATCATCTTTTCTGGCGAGGCGCATTTTCATCTCGGCGGCTACGTTAACAAACAAAATTGCCACATCTAGGGCTCAGAAAACCTGCACGTTATTGTCGAGAAGCCAATGCATCCACAGAGAGTGACAGTTTTGTGTGGATTGTGGAGTGGTGGCATTATTGGACCATTTACTTCGAAAATGAGGCTGGTAACAACGTTTTGGTCAACGGTGGGCGTTACAGAGCCGTGTTAGCCGACTTTTTTTTACTGAAATTGGGGACATGAATTTGGATGACCTCTGGTTCATGCAGGATGGTGCACCATGCCACACAGCCCATGCCACAATCGAAATTTTTACGCATCAAATTCCTAAATCGTGTTATCAGCCGTCTTGGCGATGTCAATTGGCCGCCTCGGATCTGCGATTTGACTCCTTCCGCTATTCAAGTACTTAAGGCTAATTTCATCCAAGCAATCCGTAAGCTACAGCCCAAAACCATCAACAAGGTCTTGAAAAATTGGAGAGACAGAATGCGCTACTGCATAGACAGCCGAGGCAGCCACCTGAACGACGTTGTATTCCATAATTAATGGGAATGTTTGTTTTTACTAGTTAAGCCATAATACATGGGAAAAATCTAATTTTGTTAATTTTATTGCATTATTTAAAAAAAAATTGTATTTGGCCCACCCTGTATATTTCATGCTCAGACCAACTTTTCAGTGACTCTTTTTAACACAACTTAATTATCTCTTAATTAGTATATACTCCGTATAAAGGTGTGCTAAATTATTTCTACATATAATTAGCAAAGTAAAAACGACGTTTATTAACGACGAAGCTGGAACTTCCATAAGAAGAAACCTTAGACGCAACTCAATAGAAACTTTTGAATTATTCTACCTAGGACAGTGATTAGCGGAAAAATAATCATTCGCCATTTTTGCCTGTCAGTACTAAGAGGTCTTTATAACCTTTGTTATGTTGCCTAAAACAAAAATATATATAAATATGTACTATACATATGTATAAGAAATGTGGTTTTTTCTAAATGTTAATTGCTTAAATAATTTTACCTGCATTTTGAGCACTTATTATTGAGCACTAGAGAACTATAAATGTCCTTAAGCATCGCTGTCAAATAAACAGTTCCCGGCTAAGGTTTAAGGAGTCAATAGTATTCAATATTCAAAGAAAAAATTAATTGAATATGATTCCTAGCGATGATTGCTTTTTCATTCGAGTAGCTGACACTTTCACTTACGGCTTGAAAGAGGTGGAAGAACTGGAGTCCGAAGATGAATCAAGTTTTGAAGATGATGCTGAACGCTTCTTTCAAGGTGCTGGTGGTTATTTTAGCTCCGGTGAAGAGTCGACCGATGAAGACTCATCTTTTCGTTCTGAAGCAACAGAGGATTCACAGGAAGAACTATGATGTCTAAAATATGCCAAGAGCAGAAAAAAAGTGCAAAAATGAAACAAAGAGCAAGAGAGCGAAAGAAAAAGAGAGAGATAGAGATAGAGATAGAAAGATAGAGATAGATAGACAGAGAGAGAGAGAGAGAGAGAGAGAGAGAGATCCAGAGAACCGCAAAGCAGAGTTTATAACTGTGATTGCAACTTAAAGTTGCTCCCTTTAATTAAACACAAAAAGGAAAATGTTACTTTTTAAAATAAAACCCGATGTAATCTTGTTAATAATATAATTATAAATACAAATTGAGAAATATAAAAATATTAATTTTCTTTTTTAAAAACTATTTTTTAATTTGTTTATCTTTTCACTTATAATGGGTGTGTTAATAAGTAATGTATGGTTACAAAGGTGTATTACGAGTATTTAACAGCTGATCGCTTGGTAGTTTTTGAAAGATATTGTATTTCATATATAATTTGTATGTATCTTCTTTATAATTCAATAAAAATTTAAAGAAGAAATCTAAAAAATTGTTGATTTTTTTTAAAAAACAAATCATTCACCTCTTGTTGCTTCATCCCATACATTAAGCCATGATACAAACCTAAAAGAGTGGTTTGAAAAATGTAGCAGACCGTTTGAGTAGACAATTGAGTTAAGAAATTTGAAGTGCTATCTATGAGAATATACTACAAATTTTTTAACAAAAACTATGTTCTTGAAAAATATCACTGAAACGCCATTAGTTTTTTTTTATCGCTTAAAAGATAATTGAAATGCTTAGCTGGTCCTTTCGTTGAACGGAAGGACTATCATTAAGAGCTTAAAATTGTACCATCCATCTATCAATAATTCCAAGATATATTCAGAGTTTCCTTTCTGGCTGAATCGCCTAAACTTGACCATGTAAATTTTCAGGCTTACTTGTGTAACTTCAATGTCCTAAAAATGAATTCATTCTCTTAAATCTTGCCGTATTTTGTCATTTTTAATTTCCTCCACACTCTCTTAAAGTCATGAATGTTATCATCCCAACCGGTAGTAAATATCTTTTTTCATACGTAAATACAAGTTATTTACCAGAAGTTATTACCTGGCATGACGTCACATCAGATCAAAACGATATTTTTGCATAGGCATTAAAATATGTCTCCAAAGAGATCTCTAATGCTATAAAATGTTTCAACCCCAACTCCAGTCTGGCAATATTCCATTAGTTATGTTCATCACAACTATTAAATGTCATTCATCTCCAAGCATGCCTCAAAAAATGTTCTCTTCAATATAAAATGGTGTAATTAACACCATTATTCTGACAGAGATCGACCAGAGTAAAATAAAAAGTGTTTTTTTGTTGACATCTTTACTTTTGACCCCAGCGAGTTGAGTATTCGTGTTATTAAAATGGAGAGAAGTCGTCTAGAACGCTATTCTTGCCATGGTGAAATGATGTAATTAACTCCGGGTCTAGCATGAGATCTGCTACGGCAGCCAGTGACTCAGTGGCAGCATGTGACTCAGGCCTGCGATGTTGTGTAGAGAGTTGCTCTTAGTAAAAGTTTATGTAAGTAATCGATATGAAAATTGAGATTTCACGATATATTTTTACTGATACAATTGTTTTTTGCAAATTAAAAAATCCTTGCAAATCCTTGCCTAAGCTAAGAATTAAAATTAATTAAGAATTAAGAATTATTAAATTAAAATTATGCTCAACAAGAAAATTTTCGAAAATTTTGAAATATTTAGCCAGAAAAAAAAAATGTTTTTTGCTTAAATAAGATAAATTATCGATAAAAATAAGGAATGAATAAACAAAGTCAAAGCCAAGATAGAAAGTTGTTGATATTTTAAAAAAATAACGCTTCTTAATAATAAAACCTTAAATTAAGGAAATTTTTGTAAAAAGTTAACGGTAATTTTTAAGAATTTCGTTAAAAAATAAAAACCAAGTGTAAATAATTTTGCAAAATTATTACTTATATTATTGATTGAATCAAAATATTGTTAGAATGTTTCTGAATAAAAGCTAAAAGAAATATTTTTATCGGGCGTAAAAAAGTTATCGAGTTCATGTGAATTTAATTTTTGGCAAGATTATACAAGATAAGAAAACAAATTATCGATAAAACACAGATAATTTATCGATAAAATTAAAAGTTATCGATTAATTTAGAATCTAAATGTTAACAAAAGAAACAAAAACAACTTTTTGACATATTTTAAGGAACACTACAAAAGTTTCCGATAAAGAAGAAATAAAAGTTATCGTTAAAAATAATTGAAAAAATTATTTACAAGCAATATTGATAAAATTATAGACAAAAATTATCGATTAAATATAACAACAAAAATTATCAATTAAAATTATAGACAAAATAGCGATAAAAAGTTACCGAGAAAAGTAATCGATGACTCGCTTTCAAGACAACTACATAGTTTTCGATAAATTAAACTTATCGAGAAAATTAATCAATAAAATTATAGTGAATAAAATATATATTGGTATTTTATAAAAATATAGCTATACAAAATATAATCAAGGACCCTTAAGTAGCGAAACAGTAAATAAGGGACATTTTTGTGAAAAAATAACGATAATTTTTAAGAAATTCGTTAAAAAAAGAACAGTTCTTAAAAATGTTGCAAAATATCTATTTAAATTATTGATTGAATTAAAATTTCTTTTAAGTTTGTCGAATAAAAGTAAAAAAAAAAATTATTATCTGGGCAACAAAAGTAATCGATTACATAAGAATATAATTTTCGCCAAGAATGATTGTAATGTACTTTTTTATTTTTTCATTTTTATTTTTAGATTATAAGAAAATTGTTCATAAAAAACACAGGAAATTTATCGATAAAATTGAGAGTAATCGATAAATTTAAAATCAAAACATTAAAAAAGAACCAAAAACAAATATTTGATACGTTTTAAAGAAAAATGTATAACTTTTTGATAAAGAAAAAAGTTATCGATAGAAATATCGATAAAAATTATTGAAAAAAAAATATTTATACAAATTATAAACAAAAATTGTCGACAGAATATACCAACGAAAATTATCAATTAAAATTATCGACAAAAAGTTAACGAGGAAAGTAATCGATGATACGCTTTCAGGACAACTGCATAGCATTCGACAGATAATTAATAAAAGTTATCGAGAAAAGTAATCTATAGAACTAAAGCGAATAAAATATGTATATATCGGTAAAAAACATAACGTCCCTGAAGTAGAAACATTAAATTAAGAAAATTTTTGTGAAAAGTTAACGATAATTTTTAAGAACTTTGTAAAAAAAAAATTTCAATAATTTTGCAAAATTTTTACTTAAGTTATTGATTGAATTAAAATTTCGTTCGAATTTTGTTGAATAAAAGTTGAAAGAAAAATTATTATCGGGACAACAAGAGTTATCGATTGCATACGAATTCAATTTTGACAAGAATTATTGAAACATACTTTTATACAAAATTCTTATAACAAATTTTTGATAAAACACAAGAAATTTATAGATAAAATGAAGAGTTATCGACCAGTTTTAAATCGAAACTTTAAATCAGAAACAAAAACAATTGTTTAACACGTTTTCAAGACAAATACATAACTTTCGTTATATAATAAAAAGTTATCTATAAAAACTATCGATAAAATATATCGATAAAAATATCGATACAATTATCGATAAAAATTATTCACAAAAATTATTTATAGAAAAAATAGTTGATAACAAAAATTATCAATTAAAATTATAGACAAAAATTTAATGAGAAAAGTTATCGATGACATGCTTTTAAGACAACTGCATAGCATTCGATAGATAATAAATAAAAGTTATCGAGAAAATCAATCAATAGAATAAAAGCGAATAAAATATAAATTGGTATTTATACAAATATAACGTTGCTTTAGTAGTGAAACACTAAATGAAGGACATTTTTTGAAAAGTTAACGATAACTTTTACGAACTTTGTAAAAAAAAACAATTTTTTATAATTTTGCAGAATTGTTGTCGACATTATTGATTGAATTAAAATCTCTCTCTAAAATATCGTTACAGTTTTGTTGAATGAAAATTAAAAGTAAAATTATTATCGGGGCAACAAAAATTATCGATTACATGCGAATTGAGTTTTCGTCAAAAAGGATTGAAATGTATTTTTAAACAAGACTATAAGAAAATTTTTTTATAAAAACACAGGAAATTTATCGATAAAATAAAGAGTTATCGATAAGGTTTAAATCAAAACATTAAAAAAGAAACAAAACCAATTGCTTAACACGTTTTCAAGACAAATAAAGAACTTTCTGATAAAGAATAAAAATTTATCGATAAAAATTATCGATAACATATATCAATAAAAATTATCGATAAAAATTATCGATAAAAATTATTGACAAAAATTATAGGCCAAAATTGTCGTAAGAATATACCAACAAAAATTATTAATTAAAATTATTTATAATATATCGACAAAAAGTTAATAAGAAAAGTAATCGATGACACGCTTTCAAGACTACTGCATAGCATTCGATAGAAAATAAATAAAAGTTGATTTGAATAAATAAATAAATAAATTTTTAATATTTTGCAAAATTGTTGTCGACATTATTGATTGAATTAAAATATCTTTCTAAAATATCGCTACAGTTTTGTTGAATGGAAATTAAAACCAAAATTATTATCGGGGCAACAACAATAATCGATTACATGCGAATTGAGTTTTTGCCAAAAAGGATTGAAATGTACTTTTAAACAAGATTATAAGAAAAATTTTTTATAGAAACACAGGAAATTTACAGATAAAATAAAGAGTTATCGATAAATTTTAAATCGAAACATTAAAAAAGAAACAAAAACAATTGTTTAACACGTTTTCAAGACAAATAAAGAACTTTTTGATAAAGAATAAAAATTTATCGATAAAAATTATCGATTAAAAGTATCGATAAAATATATCAATAAAAATGATCGATACAAATTATCGATATGAACTATTGACAAAAATTATTGATACAAATTATAGGCAAACGTTTTTGATAATATATACCACCAAAAATTATCAATTAAAATTATCGACAAAAAGATATCGAAAAAATTAATCGTTAGAATTAATAAAATTAATAAAACAAACAAACAAAAATTGTCGATTAAAATTTTCAACAGTTCGATAAAATATCGATAAAAAGTAATCGATAGAATTAATATGAAATTAATTGATATTCAAAAATTGCTCCCGTTTGGTACTGTCACCATTAATCAACTCCATTTATTCTGTATAATATCCATACTATCGATTTACAAAAAAAAAAAAATAAAAATCGAAAATTTATCGCTAACAGACATTTGTTTTTGCGAATGAAATTAGCCTCTCTAGGTAAAATTAATTTCCGAGTTTTTTAAAAATTATTTTGTACTTCATCTGCTTCAAAATATCATCACTTCAGTTAAAAAAGCTTTGAAAGTTTTGACAGCTTTTGTTTACTCTGACATTTTTCAAATATTTTCAACACTAAATGGAATAAAAAACATTTTTAATTAACCTAAATTTATATATTTTATTTTTTTTTTTTTTGTTGCATAATAGTATAATTTCCGCTCATTTGGGCTACAACTCAAGCGTGATTTTGGCGTAAATGAAACTAATTTGAGTTATTCTGCTTGTTTGCTCTGTTGCATTTGTTGCATTTGCAAAAAACATAACAAAACAAAAAAAAAAAAACAACACCGATTAGTTTAATTAAAGCACTTTGAGTGGATGTGTGCATGTTTGTGTGGGCCTCTGTAAAATAACAAAAAAGCCGGTAATATAATAATGTGCATCGATGTGTGAACATGTGTTGTGTTTAATGCTGCTGTGCGTGTGTTTGTGTGTCTATTCATGCTTTGTCGCCTCTTGCTTTTAAATATTCAATTTATATGTCAACATTTACACATTTTCACGACCAATTAATGCGAAGTAATTTATTTTGAATGAGCACCATACACACACATACACACAAACACAAAAAAGCGTTTTTCACACATACCCACACAGACATCTACATGAAAATAAATGTTAATGCAAGCGCATTCAGGCATTCGACTGCCTGTCATTCTGCTGGTAATCGTCAGCCCCAGCTCTGTCAGTACTCCCCAGTTTCGTCTGTCATTCCAGCCTTATTTGTGGCTTTATTTTGTTAAACGTTGTAATTATAAATGTTATCCCGCTGATGTCCTGTTTTTTGTTTTTTTTTTTTTAAATTTTTGTTGTATTCTGCTTGCTTGCATGTATTTTGCATGGTTTGCTTGGCCAACCCTTTTTCAGCTATTTTATTGCAGCATTTTTTCTACATGTCATGCATTGTTAATGGAAGTATGTAAGTGTGTGTGCGTGTATGTGTGTGTGAACTTTAAAGTAATTTTAATAACATGTGTTCGGTGCATTATGTGTGAGAATTATTTAAATCGAAATGCTTGCCGCAAGTCTTGCTTTGTGTTTATTTTATGTTATTGCATTTGTTTTATTTTTTTTTATTTTCTTCCTTTGGCTAATAAAACGAAATTTTATAGCTTCACTTCCTTCATTTTGCTGCTTCTGTTTTTCATTTTATGCAATAATTTATTCGGTTTGTTGCTGCTCTTTGCTGTCTTCGGGTTAATGGTTTTTAGGAAATTACCGACATGGCAACCCTAGTGCTGCAATTTCATAGCTTTTTAATGTATTTTAAAATAATTGCAAGCTTTCTGAATAATTATGTTAATCAAACATAAATTTTTAATTAAAATAAAGCACACATCTAAAGAGGTCATCATTAATAAAATATAATAAAAAATTATCGATAAAAATTCCAAAGTGAAAATAATGGATTTCTTAAATTAATCTTTCTTGAATACTGAAACTTAAGATAAGTGTCAAAAAGCTTTATGAAAAGCTTATAAGAATCTCTGTTATCAATATGGCAAGAACATTTACGAAAATGATCGATAACAGTATAAGAGATTTATTACTTAGAGCGAAATAACTTGGCAATTACTTAGGAAAAAAACTCTCTTGCAAAATAAAAAAAAAAACAGAAATTAGCGTTAGCAAACGAACAAACGACTATCTATGCTCGTTGATAAAAAATTCAAGAACGAAATAAATGAGTAAAGTGGAAAGAATCGATATTTTAGAAATTAAGTTATTTTAAATAAAACGATCAAGCTACTTTGCTTTTTCTCAAGCTTATTCTAAAAGTAATCGATAAAAATGAGAGAAAAAAAATTATGAACAAAAATTTCAGTTATCGATCAGGCCTTAATGAGATAGATTATCTAAAAAAAAAATATTACAATGCAATAATTAATCGATACATTCTGACCAACTGAAAGTATTTTTCAGATAAGCGAAATAAAAAAATATAAGCGATAATTGATTATTAACAAAACTTCCCATAAAAAAGTACTCGATAGTTTTTCGATAGAATGAGAACGAAAACCAGTCATAATTTTGAGTAATCTTCTTTGATTAAAGTTTACTGCCTAGTAATCTCAAAATTTATTAAAAATTATCGATAAAATTAAAAAAATACCGAAAAAATTAAAAAAATATCGATAAAAAAAACTGTCGATATGCTAAGAGGAATACGTAGCACTAACAATATGAGTCAAATCAAGTATTTCGTACAAATAAGCAAAATCGAAAAATAAAATTTAAAATATCGATAAACATATGAAATGATCGAACAAATTTGCTAAAAATTTATACGTAATAATAACACTCAAAGAAAAAAAACTCAATAAAAATCATGTATTTTGTGTAGATAAAAAAAATTGATAAGTCGGTAAAATTAGATATGATTTATCGATAAAAATAAAAAATTATCGAAAAAATATATTCAAAAATTACTTTTTAAAAAGAAATATATGTAAAAAACATTAAATGAAGAAATCAGGTATTTCGTACAAATATGCAAAATCGAAAAAAATACGATTTTAACTATCGATAAAAATATGAAATGATAGAAAAAACATGTTAAAAGTTTATACGTAATAAAAACACTTAAAGAAAGAAAAAGTCAATGAAATCATGTATTTTGTGTAAATAAAGAAAAAAAATTGATAAGTCGATAAAATTAGATATGATTTATCGATAAAAATAAAAAGTTATCGAAAAAATATGCCAAAAAATTACTTTTAAAAAAAAATATACGTAAGAACACTTAAATGAAGAAATTAGGTATTTCGTGAAAATAAGCAAAATCGAAACAAAAGATTTAAATTATCGATAAAAATATGAAATGATCGAAAAAAATATATGCTAAAAATTTATGCGTAATAATAACACTTAAAGAAAGAAAAAATCAATAAAAATCATGTATTTTGTGTAAATAAAGAAAAAAATTGATAAGTCGATAAAATTAGATATGATTTATCGATAAAAATAAAAATTTATCGAAAAAATATGTCAAAAAATTACTTTTAAAAAAAATATACGTAAGAACACTTAAATGAAGAAATTAGGTATTTCGTGAAAATAAGCAAAATCGAAAAAAAAAAGATTTAAATTATCGATAAAAATATGAAATGATCGAAAAAAATATATGTATGCTAAAAATTTATGCGTAATAATAACACTTAAAGAAAGGAAAAATCAATAAAAATCATGTATTTTGTGTAGATGAAAAAAATTGATAAGTCGGTAAAATTAGATATGATTTATCGATAAAAATAAAAAATTATCGAAAAAATATATTTAAAAATTACTTTTTAAAAAGAAATATATGTCAAAACAATTAAATGAAGAAATCAGGTATTTCGTACAAATACGCAAAATCGAAAAAAATACGATTTTAACTATCGATAAAAATATGAAATGCAAGAAAAAACATGTTAAAAGTTTATACGTAATAAAAATACTTAAAGAAAGAAAAAGTCAATAAAATCATGTATTTTGTGTATATAAAGAAAAAAAATTGATAAGTCGATAAAATTAGATATGATTTATCGATAAAAATAAAAATTTATCGAAAAAATATGTCAAAAAATTACTTTTAATAAAAATATACGTAAGAACACTTAAATGAAGAAATTAGGTATTTCGTGAAAATAAGCAAAATCGAAAAAAAAAGATTAAAATTATCGATAAAAATTTGAAATGATCGAAAAAAATATATGTTAAAAATTTACGTAATAATAACACTTAAAAAAAGAAAAACCAATGCATGTGTAAAGAAAAAAAATTAAAAAGTCGATAAATTAGATATGAATTATCGATAAAAACAAAAAATGGTCGTAAAAGTATGTTTTCAAATTGCTTTTAAAAATAAATTTATGTAAAAACACTTAAATAAAGAAAAAAAACTTAAAGGAGTTATATATTTTGTGCCCAAAATTAAAATCGAAAAATTGATAGATATAGATATAAGCAGAGAAATTATAAAAAAAAAATTATAATAAAATGCACTACCAACAACTTTCATGAAGGGAACATTAAGGGAAGTTAAGTTGTCAAATATACAAAGAAAATGCAATAAATATTACCGAAAAAGTGAAATTTATCGAAAATGTAATTCATCGATAATTTAAAAAATAACCCATTTAAATGGCCCATGTTGTATTATAGTTATATTAAATTTATCAAGTATTTATGAAAAGTAAGAGTTATCGATTTAAATAAAATTATCGAAAAATTTTTAAATTATGTTTGTTTTTAAATGGTATTCTCTTAAAAAAAAATATATAATGTTTATTTAATGAAACGCAATACAAATTTATCGAAAAATAAATTTATCGAAAATTTGAATATTAACACTTCGCATTTTTTTTGTTGCATTGTTTTATATTTTATTTAAGAAATAATTGTTGGGTTCTTCGACCCTTTTCATTTTATAAAATAAAAAAAAAAAAAAATAAATAACTGGCCATTTCAGCCCTTGAAAGGACTTTGACCTAGCTTCTTATGATCAATTGTGTTGTGCGTGTTATTAAGTTTGTACACAATTGACCGAGAAATGGACCTACATGCTTAACGCCGACTCCGAACGGCGATGAACGGAATATGTTCTCGTTCACAAGAAGCTTTACATGTCATTTTTGATTACTCTCTGAGGTTTGCCATTGTCTGCAGAGAGGTGGCGGCCGTACAGAAAAATTATTTTAATTCAAATAATTTTCTGTCGCTGCTGGGATTCGAACCCGGGTCTCCAAGGTTTTTTGACATAGCGGCCACGCACTTTAACCAACTACGCCAAGGGCGCCACATTGGTTTATTTTATAAAATACCTCGATAAATATTGGTTAAAACTAAACATTATCGAATCACATAGAAGTAATCGATAATTTTTCGATATTTAGTTTGAAGTTTTATTTGTAAGAAATAATAAAAATATTGAAATAAAAAAATATTAATTAATAATTAAATAAAAATATAAATTGAAAATTTCGAAAAGTAATTTATCGCTAATAAAAAAATGAAGCCTTCATAATATTTTTCTGTTGTATTATTATTTATTTAAAAACAAAATATTCATAAAAACTAAAATTTACCCTCTCACCTAAAATAAGTTGAAATTTATCGATATATAAATTTATTCATAACTTCAAAATCAACTCTTATTAAAATATTTGCGCAACATCGATAATATTATTGATGATTAACAACAATCGATATGGTTTTATATTATAATTTCAATAGTTTTCTTTAATATATAAAAGTTTCTCTTGTCAAAAACTAATAATGAATACTTTAGCAAGGACATTACTTAAAATTATCGATATATTTCAAATTAATCAATGAAATTTTTGAAGCAAATTTAAAACCAAAATATGAGCCTCTCATAGCCTGGTTCCTATTGTAGTTCGGCAACATTCAACATTCCCAACATCACTTACAAACTTACAGCAACAACTACAAAATATCATTAAATAAATCAATATTTAAACTAGCCAACCGAATTCAAATCAAAACAATCGCAAAGTCCAACAATAACAACTCAGGCCAAATAATACCATTACAATACAACAGAATAATTCTGAAAAAAGAAAATTATTCACCAATCATCTGTTTATAATGCAATTGATAATTAAAGGTTTTTGCTAAATTTTAAACAAATATCGATATGAATAGCTTCAACATCTAAGGAGCACTAATGCTGAAATTGAATATGTGCCTTAAGCAACAGCTCAAGGATAAATATAAATAAATGTACTTGAAAGCAACAACATCAATTAACTAAAATTTGATTTGATGCGATTTCAATTTCAGTCCATAATACAAATGAAGAAAAGTAGCTGAATGCACACACACACACGCATACAAACATACATACACATGCACATATTTCGATAAACAATGAAAATTAAATAAGCAAATATAACAGCCACACATATATAACAAGTTTGTTATGTACACTTTGACACACATATACACATAAATTCAAACACACACACATATATAAGAGCGGCTCAGGCACTCATCATAAATTAGATGCATGTATGAAAGTAATAATATAAATTGAATGTTACAACACAAACAGTCAAAAGCACACACTCACATATATGTCTGTATCTACGTCCTAATGCCAGTTTACATTATTTGGTCAGGTGTTGAGTATCCACCACAACAAGTGCTCAACATAAATTCGTCTTGGCTCAACCAAACTCTTCAGGCGTCTCTTCCTACGCCTAGTGCTGCTGCTGATAATTGAAAGCAGCTTAAATGAAGAAGTTTAACAGGGCTGACTAAGCACTGCAATTGTAGTAAATGTACTTTCTACATAATTAGTGAAATGTTGAAAGAATTAAGCTTTTCAACTATAAATACTTCAAGCTGACTTAAGTCTAAGTAAATCCTACATATTTAAAACAAAAAATACTCAAAAAAAAGAATTTTTTTTTTTTTTTTATCATAAAGTTCAATAACAGAGCGTGTTATACATGGGTTTCATATTTCATTTCAGACTGTTCTTAAATTGTCGTTTAAATTAAAAAAACATCATAACAATTCATAGATCGGAGAATTCGGCATTATTGGACCTAAACTATTTGTTTTTTTTGTTTTTTTTTGTATTTTATTCGTTAAGGGTGAACTTTTAAAAGTCGCCATGAAGGTTAGAGTGTTCTTATTCCTAAGCATAAGATAACATAACATGACATAACATAACCTTACATAACGTAACATAACATAGCATAACATATCAAACCATAACATAACATAACATAACAAACATAACATAATAACATTAATAACATTATGTGTATAATGTGTATAACAACATAACATTATAAACATAACAGAACAAATTAAAATTTAAAATAACATAAAATAACATAATATAACATAACATAGCATAACATAACATAACATAACATAACATAACTAACATAACATAGCATAACATGACATAACATAACATAACATAACATAACATAACATAACATAACATAACATAACATAACATAACATAACATAACATTACATAATATAACGTAACATAACATAAGACTATAAGCATAAATAAAATTATGTTTATAATGTATGTATATAACAACATAACATTACAAACATAACATAAACAGAACAAATTAAAATATAACATAGAAAATAACATAAAATAACATGTTTTTTTGTTATATTTTCCTATATTATGGTTTATATACATATATTGTGTTATGTTATGTTATATTATGTTATTTCTATGTTATGTTTATGATGTTATGTTATTTTATGTTATGTTATGTTATGTGATGTTACGTTATGTTATGTTATAATAACATAGGATAACATAACATAACATAACATAACATAACATAACATAGCATAACCTAACATTACATAACATAACATAGATTAACAAACAAGACACAAAAGACAAACCACAACATAACATAACATAACATAACATAGCATAACATAACATAACATAACATAACATAACATAACATAAAAAACATAACAAAACATAATATAATATAACAGAACATAACATATACAAAATAACATAACATAATGAAACATAACATAACATAATATGCAATACCATAACATAACATAACATAACATAACAAAACATAAAATAAGAAAATATTAAATAAGTTTATATGTCGAAAATATCGAGACAGTGAAAAAATGATCGAAAAACTGAATTTTATTGAAGAAGTAATTTTTCGATATTTTCAAAATCAACTCGTCTTAATAACTTGTGTTGAATTATTTCATAATTATTTTAAAAAAATTCAAGAAAATTAAAGGTTTTCGGTTCACAAAAAACTAATCCAATATTTTTCAAATTTTGTTTTTTTTTTAAATGTATTCGCAATAAAACATTAAATGATAGTTATTCGAAACAATGCGAAACAAAAGAAAAAAAGGAAACTTATCGCAAAAGAAATTTAAATAAAATTTAAAAATCAACCTTTGCATTTTTTTTGCATTGTAATGTATATATAATTGTATTTTGTATTTAAAATTTAAGAAAATATTTACTAGAAGTAGAAATTTTTACTCCCCAAAAGTAATCGCAAATTTTTAAAAATTTGGTTTCAAATTGTTTTCGTAGGAAAATATTAAATAAGTTTAAATATCGGGACAAAGAAAAAAAATTATCGAAAAATGAAATTTATCGAAGAAGTAATTTATCGAAAATTTCAAAATGAGCTCATCTTAATAACCTAATATAACATAACATAACATAACATAACGTAACATAACATAACAAAACATAACATAAGAACTTAACAAAATATAACATATTATAACATAACATAACGTAACATTACATAATATAACATAACATAAAATAACATAACATCATAAACATAACATTGAAATAACAAAATATAACATAGCATAACACAACATAGCAGAATAAACCAAAACATAGGAAAATATAACAAAAAAATAACATAAAATAACATAACATAACATAACAGAACAGAACATAACATAACATAACATAACATAACATAACACAACATAACATAACATAACATTACACAACATAATACAACATAACATAACATAACATAACACAACATAACATAACATAACATAACATAACATAACATAATATAACATATAATAAGATAACATAACATAACATAACACAACATAATACAATATAACACAACATAACATAACATAACATAACAAAACATAATATAACACAAAATAACATATCAACTTAACAAAATATAACATAACATAACATAATATAACATAAGATAACATAGCATCACAAACATAACACAAAAGAACAAACTACAATACAACACAGCATAAGATAATATAACATAATATAACATAACATAACACAACATAGCAGACTAAACAATAACATAACAAAATATATCAAAAAATAATATAATATAACATTAAATAACATAACATAACATAAAATAGCATAATTTAACCTAACATAACATAAAATAACATAATAACTTAACAAAATATAACATAACATAACATTACGTAACATAACATGACATAAAATAAAAAAGATTTATTAATTTCAGTAATTCTCTCCTTTTTGCACTACTACCCTTCTACTACTACTTTAACTACCTTTGCACAAGTCCGAGTTGTACACACTGCCAGTGTTAATTTGTTACCCGTTTATGTGCGATGAAACCTAGACTCAATGCTCGCTCGATGCTGGTCGAGCTTGTTGTTTGTTGGTAAACATTTCAGTGAAATTAACATGAGTTGTTATGCAAAAGGAGATGGGCAACGAAAAGGGAATCAAATTTTAGTAGTGCCAGGAAATTATACCATATCTTCTTGGCACACAAACACACACACACACACACACACAAGCATGCTGTCAAAGATGTTGGAGCTGATGAGAGCATGTTGAAACAATAGATTTTGCATTAAGAGCTTGGCAAAACAACATCCCTTGCAACAACAAAATAACAACAGAAATTCTTGGTGCAACAACAATTGCAACAAAGAAGCTTGCTTGCTTGCTGGCTTTCATGGCTGCCGCTACTTATGTTGCTAACGCGCTTTTACCAAATCGGATGCAGCAAAATGTTGTTGCTTTGAATTTATCAAAGATAACTTGACACACCGACCACATATTTAATTAGCGGCTACTGGTTGGTGTCCATGGCAATTCCTGTTTTTGCCATTGCTATTGTTATTGTTGTTGTTGTTGTTGTTGTTGTTGTTGTTGTTTTTATTGCTTGTGCCATTGTTGCAATGTCTTTGGAAATTGCTAAACGTTGCGGTTGCTGCCAAAATGTTGTTATTGTTGGTAATTGCCACTAGGATATGCGGCAAGATTTTATCAGCCAAGCATTTCAGATGCATTATTGAGGAAAACCTTAAATTTGCAGCCAAATCTAGATATATATTGAATGAAATGACAGCATGTTAAGAGTCACATGATAAGGCCTAAGGAGCATTTTAAAGCAGATGACTTTGTCAATAATATGAATTGTTGTGATCAGCAAATGCAATAATAAGGATGTGGACTAGCAAATAATTACTTAAACAATTTTATTATAACCATCATGTATTTTGTTGCAAATCTTTAACTTAAAAACATAACATCTGTCAGCTGCAAGTAGCAAAGTAGTAAACAAGTTAGCAAATAAGTCTCTCGCATGCTTTAAAAACATTGCTCCAAATGCAGCTCAAAACTAATTAGTGCAAAAGTCAAAATTTCAAAATTCAAACCATATTTTATGAAATGATTTTGACTTGCAGGAATTTAGCTTCTTAACAAAAGTTCTAACGCGCCGACATCACTACAAATTGTAGCAAAAACAAATTTGCGGTTCAACGCAAATTTCGAGAAAATAATGTGCACTACCTTGATTTTTGAGCCCACCACTACGGCGTTGCCCAAGTTCACCGCATTCCAACAAATTTCAAGAAATTAATCCAATTAGCAGCGCAAACACTTCAATGCCGCGTTGCATTAGAAAGCACAAAAGTCGCTGCACAACTTCTATGAATACATCGACAGCGACACTAATGCCAACAGCAGCAGCAGCAGCAGCAGCAGCAGCAGCAGCAACGTAAGAGCATAAGAGTAACAAAATCTCACGAATGAATGCATGACTTACTTGCTGCTAATGTGGTCGCAGCCTGTTTGGCAAGGAGGACGCAAGAAAATGCAACAAAATTCAAAGTTAAACTTAGCGTTTGCAACAAAGTTCTGCTGAGTGTAGGCGTTGTAAAACTACTCGTGTGCGTTTGTGAGCTTGTGTTGTTGCGGCTGTTAAGCTTTGGTTGAATTTAAAAGCCATTTTATGAGCTTAACGCAAATTAAACTGAACTGTAGCAGTATTTTGCTGTATTTGAGCCTAATACAAGCGGCGGGTGTTTAAAGGAATGAAACCATGAAACAAAGAAGAAAACAACAAAAAAAAAGTTACACCAACACCGACAAGAAGAAAAACAAAGCCACATTGTGTTTGTGTTCCTTGCCATGACTTATTTCCATTGTTTGCTGTTTAAGCGCGTTTTCCTTGAATTGGTGCACCATGACGTATGAGTAACTTTAATTGAAGCATTAATTTTAAAGACTCGTTGAGGGATGAAATTTAATTTATAATTTTTTTATATAATTTCAAAGTCGCAGTAATGAACTGAAATTTATGACAAAAAAATAAATTGCATGGTAATATCAGCTATTTTCTTCACAAAATTCTGCAAAGTTAAGCATATGAAAAGATATTAAGTTCTCTATCACTAGTTCCTTAAGCGGCTGCTATTGCAGTGAAAATTATTGTTGTGATCATTTTAATTCGATTTTTTTTTCATTTTTCTATTATTACAGTTTTTATTGCCTTAAAATATTTTTGGTGTTTTGAGTTTATTTTCTATTGAATTTACTGATTATTTCTTTTTATATTATTTTAAACTATTTTATACCAGATTAATTATATATATATACAAAATATTTTTCATTGAAAACATTTAAATCTTCCTCTTTTTCTTAACAGAAATGCAACCATCAGCTAGAATTTATTTAACAACTTTAGCTGTCAACGCAAAGTTGCCACAAAGATAAGCGCCAAGTTAATTACAAGGCATAAATTGTCCCTAGCTCACACATATAGACACATACATACACACACACACATACACATACGCTGTTGTTTACACAGCCACGCATGCTATCTTTGTATTGCGGTGCTGGGCACATATTTTTCTGCAACAATGTTGCTATCCTGAAATTATTTTAACTGCGCTTCTGGCACTTTTTCACGCTTTTAGTGTTTTTTACTTAATTGCAGTGGAGTTGCATATATATTTATATATATATGAAGTGTACTCATAGTATGTGCAAGTGTCAAGTGTGTGCGGTGTGTGTAAATTAATAGCCAAAGTTTTATAGCGAGTTGCTCATGTGCACTATAAGTTTATGTGCAAAACTTTGTCAAGGATTATAGAAATTTTTGTTCTACAAATTACTACAAGCTGTAGAAGCAATCTAAAGAAAAAAAAAAAAACAAAAAAAAAATTACATGCTATAAATTTTATGGAAGTTACTTAAGTGTTGCACATAATTGAATTGCGTATGTCTAGCTAATGGCTTACCAATGGCTAAGGGTTTTGTGAGCAACACAAACAGCAGCTTGCATGCAATAAATTTTTTTTTGTATCTTAATGCAGTGGATTTTATCGCATGGCATAACATTTCAATAATGCAATGACTTAGGTAAGAATTTATGTATTAGTGCACTAATAATATTTTGAATATATTTCTGTTTAGTTTTTTGTTTTGAATAAGTGGATAATTTTTTTAGACTTGCTTCAACAAATCGATGATTCTTAAACTTATTCAGATATAATACTAAAATTATTTATTCCAGAAAGACTGTTTTTACTCAAGAAATGGATAATTCTTACAAATTACTCGCATGCAATTTATTTTTAGATCCTCTTAGACTTGCTCTGATAGAATATAAGAATTTTTTATTTAAAATTTAGTATTTTAAAAAAAGAAATAGTTATTTTGTAAAAATTTCTCGCATGCAATTAATATTCTAAGGCTTGCTAGAAAAAAAAAAATATAAAAATGATTTATATGAGAAAAAAATATTTTGTTAAAAAATTGATTAAACTTAAAAATTTCTTGCATGACATACATTTTCTTGGTCTTGCGGATAGAAATATTTTTTTTTGCAAAAATGATTTCAATTTGTTTTTTATTTAATAAAAAAAGTTTATTTTTCTAGATATTTGGTTTTTTTTGTATCATGACATTTGAATAATGCAATGATTTATGTAAATATTTATGTATTAGCGCAGTATTTTGAATATATTTTTTTTTAGTTTTTGTATGCATTTAATTTTCCTAGACTTGCTTCAACAAATGGATGATTCTTAAAATTAGGCATATAGAATACATACTTTTTTTATTCCAGAAATACTGTTTGTACTTAACAAATGGAATATTCTTATAAACTACTCGCATGCAATTTATTTTCTTAGGCTTGCTCTGATAGAATATAAAAATTTTTTATTTCGAAATTAGTGTTTTTAAGCAAGAAATGGTTAAAAAATTCAATTTTTAAAAATTTCTCGCATGCAATTAATATTCTAAAGCTTGCTAGAAAAAATTATAAAAATTATTTATATGAGAAAAAGTGTTTTCTCCAAGAAATTGGTAATACTTAAAAATTTCTCTCATGCAATAAAATTTCTTAGTTTTAATCGGATGAAAATAATTTATTTTTTAAAAATTATTTATTTTTTTTTATTTAATAAAAAAAGTTAATTTTTCAAGATATTTTGTTTTTCGTAAAAAAAAACAACATCAAAAGTTCAAGTTGTAAAGCTTAAATAGTTACATAGTAAAGCCTTAATTATATATTTTTATGTCATGAGTTTTTTTTATATTAATACAAAATTCATTAAAAGAAGACGACTTAATGTTTTGTAGGTGTGATTTCATTAACTTCTTATAATAAATATCGCATGCAATAAATTTTATTTTTTTTTCCAGCTTAGGCTACTGCTAAAGTAGTTATTTTTAATTCAAATAAATTTTAATAAATCTTCACTGAAATTATTTCTAAGTAAATTTATTGCACAGTTTAAACTTGCATGCAATAAATTTGAAGAGCATTTATTTAATAAAAAATAAAAACAATATAAAAAATTCAAAAAATTTAAAAGAAAATGAAAATTGAAATGTTAAGAAAATTGAAAGTGAGAAAAGTATCATGATATAAATTTTATGTAACAAGCAATTTTTAAATATTGATTTGATAAAAGTGTAGTTGATAAAATCACTTCACTTTTTGTTTCCTAGCACAAAATCTGCAACTTATATAAACATCTTTTCTATAAGAAAAAAGTAGCATGCAATAAATTTTCAAAAAAGTTCAAAATCAAGCTAATTTTAATGGTGTGCACAATATAATGAACAATATAATGTTCTAAGCATAAGTTTTTTTTAGAAAGAAATTATCGCATGCAAGTTGTAGTTTTTTTGAAAAGTGGTATTTTTATGCATTTATTAAAAAAAAAAAATCAAAAATCGAATTTATGAATTTATATAAATAAAATATTAAAATGACTAGGTCCAAATTTATTTGAAAATAACCTTTTTTTTAGTATACATTGTGTTATGTAATTGAAGGAATCCAAACATAAAAGGACGTTTCGAGAAAGGGACTTGTCATATTTTTTAAAAAACTTGCATGCAATAAATTTTAAGAGCATTTATTTAATAAAAATAAAAAAATAAAAGAAAAACTAAAAGAAAAATTCGGAAAATCTAAACGAAAATTAAAATTGAATGACACAACATTCAAAGTGGGAAAAATAGAATGATATAAATTTTATGTGTAAAGCATTTTTTAAATATTGCATTGTTAAAAGTGTAGCTGATGAAATCACTTCAATTTTTCTCTCCAATAGAACAAAATTTAAAACTTCTGTAAAAATCTGTTCCATAAGAAAAAAGTAGCATGCAATAAATTTCCAAAAAAGTTAAAAATTAAGCTAATTTTAATGGTGTGCAATATAATTTTCTTAGCACAAGGTTTTTTTTAGAAAAAAATTATAGCATGCAAGTTTTAGTTTTTGTGAAAAGTTGAATATTTATGCATTTAAAAAAAAAATGTATCGAATAATTTAAATAAATACAATATCAAAATGACTAGGTCCAAAATTTATTTGAAAAACCTTTTTTTTTGGTTACATTGCGTTATATAATTGAGGGAATCCAAACATAAAAGAACGTTTTGAGTTAGGGACTTATCATGTTTTTGCAATTGGTCCTTCATGCCATATAAAAATATCTTGAAAATGAGCTGAATTTGTTAAATAATCAAAATTCAAAATACTTTAACTTTTAAAATCAATAATTCAATATAAAAAACTTAAGAACTTAATATAAATATATAAAAAGTAGCATGCAATAAATTTTTGAACTTTTTAGGTTTCAGTTGAGGAGTGTAAATAAATGTTTTGATATAATTAATAAAAGTTAAATAAGTCAAGAAAATGCATATTATAAGAAAAAATTGCATGATATGATATGATATGACCAGCTATGGGCACGGAGCCCAGCTTCGGAGCCAGCTGAGAGCAATTGAGAACAAAGGTTTTTGTAACAACACAAAACTCAACAACAAAGCAAAGAAGCTTTAAATGTAGTGGTGCCTATAACCGGATATGACTGACATTGATATTCTTTTAAACGGCTTGATATACATACTTTTAAAATATTTTATTCAATAATTCACTACTCGTAAAAATCTCAAAAATGTGCTCCAAATTTTAACAACTGTAAAAATTACGTTATTTTGACTTTTATAATTGATAATTTCAATATTTCAAACTTTAAACTAAATATGTAAAAAAACTCGCATGCAATAAATTTTTAAATTTCGCTTGATTTAGTTTAAAAATGTTTAAAAATTACTTCAGAAGTAAATAAAATTAAAATATATAAAAAAGACAAATTGAAAAAAAAAAATAAAAACAGTACATACATTATTTGCATGACATTACAGTTTTCTTGCACTACTGTTTTTTTTTTTTTTGTTTTTTTTGAAATATTTCAGCTTCATTTACTTCGGAAGTACTTTTTAAACATCAGTTGAGAAATGTTAATGAATGTTTTGATAAAATAAATTACATTTAAATAAATTAAGAAAATGCATATTATAAGAAAAAAATTGCATGATATGATGTGATATGACTGACATTGATATACTTTTAAACCACTTGATATACTTTTAAAAGTATTTTATTCATTAATTCGTTGCTCGTAAAAATTTCAAAAATGTGCTCCAAATTTTAACAACTGTCAAAATCCCGCTATTTTGACATTCATAATTTTAACAACTGTCAAAATTTCGTTATTCTGACTTTTATAATTGAAAAATCATAATATTACGAACTTTAAACTAAATATGTAAAAAAAATCGCATGCAATAAATTTTAAAAACTTCTTGCGGCTTAGTTAAAAAGTGTGAAAAAATACTTCAGAAGTAAATAAAATTGAAATAAATTAAAAAAAAAAAAATAAATAAATAAATAAAACACAAAAACTAATGGTTATTTGTTTTAACCAAACACATTTTCTAAACTAATGGTTATGTTCAATGAGCTTGTAATACAATGGAAGTACAAAATGATTTTTTGAAATTCTGTCACTTATCCTGTTGTTACAATCAGCCCTTTATTTACAACGGAGATAAATAGAAATCTCGAAAATGTGCAGAAAATTTTGTTCAATTTTTAAGTTTCTTATATTTATTTTAACTCGTTACATCAATAAATTCAATGTGCTAAGCTTTAGAACTTATTATGTTAGAAAAAAGTAGCATGCAATAAAATTTTCAACTTATCAGCCTTTAGTTTAAGAGAGGCTAAAAATGTTAAATAAAATCAAAATAAATGTAAAAAATATATGATTTATTATAATAAAAAAAAAAAATAAAATAAAAATCAAACGCATGATATAATTAGTAGCATGCAATAAATTTTTTAGCTTATCAGGATTTAGTTTAAGAGAGACTAAAAATGTTAAATATAATCAAAATAAATGAAGAAAACATATGATTTATAATATAAAAAAAAAATGTAAAGCATGATATAATTATAATTGAAATAGAAAAAACTTGCATCAGTTAAATTTGATTCATTAAATATTTTATATGAACATTAAAAGAAAGTAATGCTTAAGCAAAAAAAAAAAAATCTAACGCATGATATAATTAAAATAAAAATAGAAAAAAATTGCATGAGTTAAATTTGATTCATCAAGCATTTTATATAAATATTCGAAAAAAAAAACGTTTAAAATTGTATAAAATGCCAAAATTCCAATATTTTAACTTTAAAAATGTATAACTGTGGCATTTCAAACTGTAGACATAAATATGTAAAAAAATTAGCATGCAATAAATTTTCGAACTTCATATATTTTTGGTCAGAAGTGTTAAAAAGCGTTTTGAAAGTAATTGAAATTGAAATAAATTAAAAAAATGTGCATGATAAAAAATTAATCGCATGATATAAAAGAATGCAGAGATTTGCTTGCAATAAATTTTGGAGTTTTCTCATTTTATATAAGAACTACCTGAACAAATTTATTTATTCTTTTATTTTAAGTGCAGCAAAGTATTAATGTATATGTAAAAAAAAAAAATAAAAATAAATAACTGGCCATTTCAGCCCTTGAAAGGACTTTGACCTAGCTTCTTATGATCAATTGTGTTGTGTGTGTTATTATTAAGTTTGTACACAATTGACCGAGAACCGGACCTACATGTTTAACGCCGACTCCGAACGGCGATGAACGGAATGTTCTCGTTCTCAAGAAGCTTTACATGGCATTTTAAATACTCTCTGAGGTTTGCCATTGTCTGCAGAGAGGTGGCGACCGTACAGAAAAATTATTTTAATTAAAATAATTTTCTGTCGCTGCTGGGGTTCGAACCTGGGTCTCCAGGTTCGTTGACATAGCTTCCACGCACTTTAACCAACTACGCCACGGACGCTACATTAATGTATATGTATTTGTTTGTTTATTTAGTTGTGTTGTGCTTGCTGAAAATAAAGACAGAATAGAGTAGAGAGAAACATGGAGTTAATTGAAGTTCTCGCAGCACAAAAGCATGAAACGATAATGATCAAGCAATGAATGGCATCGGGGATGATTTTTTTAAAAACTTTATACTTTTATGAAAGATGCTTGTTATTAAAATTTCGTAAAGAAAATACCCCTATATCCTTAGTCAGCACAAACGTGATATTTTTAAACTTATTTCATAAAAATCGGACCAGTACTTCTAGAGTTTAGCGGCAACAAAAAATGTTCTTTTTAATTTTATATGATAGTGAAAGACATCTATTTTCTAACCGTAAATGATTGGATCTAAAAGTAATTGGATAATAAAGGCAATCAACTTTTAACGATTAGAGGTGAAATTAATTGGATGCTGTTATGGCTTTTTGTACCTAACAGAACGAATTTGCAGAAAGGATTTTTGAAATTATGTGATTCAACATGTTTTTGTAAGAATTCCTTTCATAATGCGCTCATTTAAAACTCGCATGCCATATATTTATGATTCTTAAGAGTTCAGAAATAAGTGTCAATTAAATATTTAACTGCGCGCTGTTCACGCTTTAATTGATTGCATTGTTCACTAAAAAAGATTTCCTTACACTAAAAAAATAATTGAAAAAATGTTACTCATACGCCACGAAGACGCTCACACACAGAGTAAATGGATATGTTAACTACATAAACGCCTCAATTTAACCCTAGAATACTAAACATATTTTTTAGTCCTCTAATGCTAAACTTCGCCTGGGAGGCGATTTTTATATAAAATCCATATTTTACTTTAAAAAAAATAAAAATATATTAAAACAAAGACAAAAACATGTTTATTACATATTAAGTAAAAAAAATTAACAAAAACAATTCATTTTTTAAAATACATTACATATTCTAAAGGCTTTTTTGCAGGCCACATATTTGGATCTGAGGTAAACAGAAGTCTTTTGCTTCGCCTCACAGGCTATGTTTAGTATTCTAGGGTTAACATAATTGTCGAATAAGTACAGAAATTAAGTAGGATTTATTAATAAATTTAAAAAAAACATTTAAAAAAAAAAATTAAAAAACTTATCAAACACTTGAGTTGTTGCAGAATGCAATGCTTTAATGCAAACAATAAATTTACAAAAAATTAAAGTGAAATTAAATGATTATTTGCCGTGATATTTTAAAGAGAAACTAGGAAAAATATATTGTTTAGATTTCAAAAGAAAAGTTATAAAATTGTTTTTTTTTTTAGATAATGCGGAAAATTTAAATCAGTACAAATATCACTCATACGCACCGTGCACCCGAGGCTAAACTTAAGCTTAAGTAGGCCGCAGTTTCTTGTTGCTTGCAGCAGCATCTCATGTAATGATTAATCAAACGTGCAATTTACTGCTATGCACACACTCATGCACAGACGCATAGATAATGCACAATATTAATGCATGCAGCACCATATAAATCTCATCTAAACAAACGCAAGCTGCAGACAAATATTAAAGCCAGCGTAATGCAGACATACTTACATAACTGCGCACACCTACACTAAAGCACACGAACACACACTGTTGAAGACAGCGCTATTCCCACACCCATACACACGCACAGTGTGTGTACAAATGCTTGAGTAAATGTTTAAATAAATCAAATTTAACGCCATGCAACATCCTTAATAGGATTTTGCAGTTTACTCGCCAGGATTCAGGATATGAATGAATGCAATGTTTTTTCTTTGCACTACTTCACCCAGCTGTCAAACATACACACTCAAAGCACACACACATAGATTTCATTCATACTCTCTTTTCATTCGTGCTTTAATTGCAAAGCGCCCTCTAAAGTTCCGGTTGGCGGTCGACCTCTAGACGTTGCGCACACAAAGTTTCTTCATTTGCTTCAGATGCTGCTGTTGCTTTTGTAGTTGCTGCTGTGACTGCTGCTTCCTTTGGGAAGCAATTTCTTAATATTTTCACAGTACTCATGCGAATAGACACAATCTCTAGGTTAACTGAGTATGTGTGGGTGAGTGTGTATGTTTGAGTGTGCACATATTTGCTTAGTATACGCTTTCTACTACTTAAGTGTTTATTTTATAGGTTGCTTTATTGCAGTTTAACCTTTTTTTGATGGCAAAGTGCAGCTTTAAGAAAAATATTGACATCCTTGGGCCTGGCCAGGTTATGTCAAGGGTAATACTTCTGTAGAGTTGCAGGTATTGAGCGCAATATCTGTGGGTGTGTGTGTGTGTGTTTATATGTGTGTTGTCTGTGTATGCATGTGAATAACTGTCTTTTGATGTGGTTGTAGTTGTAACGACATTTTCATCCTTTCAAGCTTTGAAGTAAATAATTAAAAATGCTCATATGTCCTGCGGGATTACGACGGGTTGATAATTGAAATGTTTGCATATATTTGCTTAGAATCATTAAAGTATTCACGTGTCGAGTGACTAAAATTTAGAATTCAAGTCAACATGTTCATATTTTTGAGAGTTTAATGAAAAAAGTTGTAAATATTTGAATATTTTTCTTTTATAAGAATTTTAAGGTTTGTGTTTTGTATACGAATTCCTGATATTTAATAAAAATTTTTAATGATCAAGAAAATAAAAAAAAAAAAAAAAATTTGGCAAAATTTAAATATACGTGCTACATTCATGGTGTTTATATCATGCTATATAAAGACATATTTGCTTAATAAAGGGCTAATCCACAAGAAGTGTAGGATTAAAAAGGCATTTTATTTAAAAGAAAGTTACTTGGCAATTTTTAAAAAATGTGCTTATACATAATCACCATGTTTGTTGAATTCATTCAAAATTCCATGTAATTCAAGAAATGTTGAAAAGACAAATCGTACATCTTTTCTTGATACACTCTTTATAAAGATTTATCGCCTGCAATTTATTTTATTTTATAAAACCTTGCATTTTTGAAATTGTTGGAAGTTTTTGCCCTAATATCAGCGAGACTTCCATGCATTAATAATGTTCCTGTCGCGTCCGTTACGCATCAAGAAAAAGTTTGGCTCAATTTGAGAAACCTATGAAGCACTTTTAATAACAAATGAACAGTTCAAATACACAGTTTAAACTATAAAATGCAAACATTGACTTGAAAAATACTTCTGTCACGTCCGTTATGCACACACAATGCAACCTTAGGTTAGTTTGAAAATACAAAATATGCATTCATACTGAAATCACATTTTGAAAATGGGTTTAGTAATACAAAAATATGAAATAATTTTGTTGTCACATCCGTTACGCATTTCAAATATTGCCACTAACAAGATCATCAAACAACCTATATATATTGATCTCAAATATTTTAAGGGTGTTATAAATTCAAACCTTGACTATAATATTACAAATATGTCACATCCGTTACATATCTTAAATTACTTTGTTTGAGTTGTAAAGCCAAAATACCATTTTAAAATGCAAAATATATATTTATATTGAAATAATATTTTCAAAAATGGTAGAGTAATAAAAAAATATGGAATAATATTACTGTCACGTCCGTTATGCATTTAAAATATTCCTACTAATAAGATCATCAAACAACCTATACTTATTGCCCTCAAATATTTAAAGGTTTATAAATTAATGGTATAAATAACAAACTTTGATTAATTTTATAAATCTGTCACATCCGTTACATCCCTTAAATAGCTTGATTTAAATTGTAAAATCAAAACACCATTTTAAAATACAAAATATACATTTATATTGAAATAATACTTTCAAAGTTGGTAGAGTTATAAAAAAATATGAAATAATTTTACTGTCACATCCGTTATGCATTTCAAATATTTCTACTAATAAGATCATCAAACAACCTATACTTATTGCCCTCAAATATTTTAAAGTTTACAAAATAATGGTATAAATAACAAACTTTGATTAATATTATAAATCTGTCACATCCGTTACATACCTTAAATAGCTTTATTTAAATTGTAAAATCAAAATACCATTTTAAAATACAAAATATGCATGTATATTGAAATAATATTTTCAAAATTGGTAGAGTAATAAAAAAGAAACATAAAAAAATTTTTCTGTCACATCCGTTATGCATTTTAAATATTTCTACTAATAAGATCATCAAACAAACTATATTTATTGCTCTCAAATATTTTAAGGTTTATAATTTAATGGTATAAATTACAAACTTTAATTAATATTACAAATCTGTCACATCCGTTACATGTCTTAAATTACTTTGTTTGAGTTGTAAAACCAAAATTCTATTTCAACCATTACATTAATACTGGTGGCTAGATAAAAATTTAAAATTTTGTCTTAAAGCAAGACCCTGTCGCATCCGTTACACATAAAAATATGTTTCTTAAGTTGCGTTACGAACATATTTTGTTTAAAAATTGTTTTAAAGCAAGACTTTAAAAATTTTGTTAAAAATATGTAACATACGCAACCGATAGCTAAGTGTTAAAGAATTAAAAATAAAAACAAAAATTATATTTGCCTTGTTTAACTGCGGTTTTAATATTTGTATTTTTTTCGAAAAAGCGTTCATAAAACAATAATTTTATTTTTAAGCTTACTTAAATAAACGTTATTTTGTTTTTGTTTTTACAATCATTGCAACACGCTTTATTTACAGAACAAGGCAAACATTTTTATATTTATATATTTAAAAAAGCCAAATGATGGGAACTATTTTTTTAATATTTTTTTTAATATTTTTTTTTAATTTTTTTTTAATTCTTTTTTTAATTTTTTCTTTTTTCAACAAAGCTTTTATACAACAGCGTCAATAAATGTTGGCTTATTATTAATCGAATTAAATGTTGACATTGCAAAAAATGCATCGTTTTTATGATTGACAAACAAATTTTAAACATTATTTGCAATGTATTGAAAATAAAAAACTATTACTTTTAAGCAGAATTTATTTTAATCGATTCAGCTGCAGCTTTGTTGCAACAGCAAACAGCTGGTGTTTGTTTTATTGTTGTTAAATGTATTTGTTGAGTTTTTACTGGAGTTTGCCGCATTTATGGAATTTATTTATTTATAATCACGGGGAAATTTTATGCAATCTTACTAATAGTTCAGAGTTGTAAAAAATATAAAAAAAAGTTATTATTGAGAAAAATTTAGAGAGATAATAAAGAATTTGGAACCATGTTTATGTCATCCAACAAATTTATTTAGTAATGTGTTGTTTGTTTTCAATTTTATCGCAATTTTGAATTATTTTTCAATACTTTAAATGTGTAACGGACGTGACATAAAATTTTCTTGAGAGCTATATATATATATATATATATAGTGTTTCTTTATGATATTTGAATAAAAAAATTAAGCATTACAGCTTTTAATGTTCAATATCTGTGTAACGGATGCGACAAAAAAAAATCTAATTTGAAGTGTGAACTTAAACATGTTAGCTTTTTATAAATACAATAGTGATGTTTTTTGCGATATTTCACATTTAATTCAAATGAGAAATATATTTAATATGTAACGGATGTGACAGAAAATTTTCTTGAGAGCTTAGGTTTCAGTTTTATAGTTCCGTAAAGATAATTAGGTAATATTTTGCAAAACTTAAGCTTTAAGCTGTGCAAAGTTCATTATCAGTATAACGGATGCGACAGAAAATTTTCTTGAGAGCTATGACTTCATTACATATATTTATATACATATAGTTCCATATAGATATTTGAAAAACATTTGGAAGAAATCAAGCATTACAGCTACTAATGCTCAATATCAGTGTAACGGCTGCGACAGAAAATTTCTTGAGAGCTTTGACTTCATTACATTTATTAATATATGTTTATATAGTTCCATATTGTTCCATATAGATATTTGAATAGCATTTGGATGAAATCAAGCATTACAGCTATTAATGTTGAATATTAGTATAACGGATGTGACAGAAAATCTAATTTGATGCGTTAACTTAAACATGATAGCTTTTTACGAATACATTTGTGATCTTTTTTGCGATATATTACATTTTATTCAAATTTATGCAATATTTCATATGTAACGGATGTGACATAACATTTTCTTGAGAGCTTAGGTTTTAGTTTTAAAGTTATGTAAAGATAATTAGGTAATATTTTGCAAAATTTAAGCTAAAAGCCGTGCAAAATTCATTATTAGTATAACGGATGCGACAAAAAAACCTTCTTTGTAGATTGAAAACAAACATTACAGAGCACAATTATTTAGGATTATTCAGAGTTACTTAGGTTATATTTGGCGGTATTTAAGCTTTTTAAGTTGAGCAACAATATTTAAGATATGTATGTAACAGATGCGACAAAATTTTTTCAATATATACATATATATTTTCCCTTTGACATAGTTGTTGTGTTTACAGATTTATTGTATGATTTTATGAGGAATAATTTTGGAAAATATTCAACACCTCTCGCGGGCTACTATGGGTCTTTTATGACCCTTTTCAAATAAAGTTTCAAAAAGACCCTTTACTGCAGACGTAGATTGTTAAGATATTTGTGGCATTATTTATTTGTCAATTTAAAGATATGCTGAGTTTCTTTGATGTAATTATAAAATACTTTCAATATGTAACGGATGTGACATACAATATTCTGCATGGCTTAATCTTCAGTTTTATAGATTCGTAAGAGTTTTTGAATAAAATTTCACAAAAATGTTGCTTTCAAGTTCATTATAACTGTAACGGATGCGACAGAAAAACATACTAATTTTAGCATGTGAACTAAAATAGTATTGCTCTTTACATATACTTAAGTGATATTTTGCTATGTTTTATATTTTCAGTAGAGCAACAAGAAGAATGTAAGACGTATGTAACGGAAGTATGTAACGGATGCGACAATTATTTTTAAAATATATGAATTTTTCCGCTATAAATAGCTTTGCTAATATTTGACACAAATATTACTTCTGTTGTAGGTTCGAAAAATATAGAAGACTTAATAACAGTGTGTAACGGATGCGACAAAGTATTTTTTAAGTGATAATTTGGTTTTCATGATTCAGACATATCAAATATTTTCTCTTTTGAATAGAAAAAAAGATTTGAATGGAATATTTATTTTTTACTAATTTATTTAGAGTGTATCAACAAGAGCTGTAGAATTTGTTTTTGGAATAAAACAAACAATTGCTACAAACAAACAAAAATATGCCATATGAAATATTTTCCAAACTGCTAGGGGAGGAACTGTTAAATAATACGCATTTGCAACTCTATAACGCTTGTTGATACACCCCTTATAAAAGATTTTATTTATTAGCCGGTATCTATTGTTGCATATCATATAATTGATATATTCACTTGCAGAGATAAATAAACAATTTGTTCAAGCTAATGAAATACTTGCATAAATACATTTTGCTAGACTTACAACAGTAAATTCTAAATCTTTACATTCATTATACCGAGAAAAGTAATATCAACAACACATCTTTTTTGTTTTATTTTATTATGATGTAGAAATAAATTTAGCTAATGCCCAGAAAGAAATATAAGTTTATCTCTCAAACCGGAACATTTTTACAGCTTAGTGACGAAATTAGTGATCTGAGGTTATAAGAAGAAGAAGAAGAAGTGAAAAAACTTGTAAGCAGTCAATCAATTTTAATATCAATCTGACTAATCTGAGGAAATGCTAAGCTTAGAAAATAGTTTTTCTTTGTAAATTTCATATATGTAACGGATGTGACAAATTTACTTTTGCGGCTATTAAGGTTTTACACTTTTCTACTAATCATTGAAGTCTTAGTGAAAAGTAATAATACGTGATATTGCATTATTTGGAAATTTTGCATTTTAAAGCGTAACGGATGTGACATGAAAAAATATGAGACGTAAAAGTGAAAAAAAATTATAAATATTTAGTTGGTATTGATATTACTTCTGAATCTGAGGGTAATTTTGGCTTAGAAAATAGTTGTTCTTAATAAATTTCAGATATGTAACGGCTGCGACAAATTTATTTTTGCGGCGATTAAGGTTTTACACTTTTCAACTACTCATTAAAATTTCAGTGAAATGTAAAAAAAGTGATGTTGCATATTTTGAAAACTTTGCAATTTTAAAAGAGTGTAACGCATGTGACATGAAAAAACATGAGAAGTAAAAATGAAAAACATTCTAAATATTTAGTTAATATTGATATAAGTTCTAAATCAGAGGAAAAGCTAAGCTTAGAAAGTATTTTTCTTAATAAATTTCATATGTGTAACGGGTGCGACAAATTTATTTTTGCAGTGAATAAGGTTTGCACTTTTCAACTACTCATTAAAATTTCAGTGAAATGTAATAAAACGTGATATTGCTTCGCAATTTCGATTGTAACGGATGTGACATGAAAAATTATGAGCAGTAAAAATTTAAAAGATTGTAAATATTTAGTTAATATTGATACCAGTTCTGAATCTGTGGAAAACCTTAGCTTTGAAAATAGTATAAATATCAGATATGTAACGGCTGTGACAAGTTTATTTTTGCGGCGATTAAAGTTTTACACTTTTTAACTACTCATTAAAATTTCAGTGAAATGTAATAAAACGTGATATGTATACCTTGAAAGCTTTGCAATTTCAAACGAGTGTAACGGATGTGACATGAAAAAATATGAGAAGTAAAAATAAAAAACATTGTAAATACTAATATTGATATCAGTTCTGAATCTAAGGAAGAGCTTAGCTTAGAAAATATTTTTTCTTAATAAATTTCAGATATGTAACGGATGCAACAATTTTTTCTTTGTCTATTAAGATCTTACAAGTTTCAAGTACATACCAAAATTTCAGTGAAATGTTATAATACTTGATGGTAAACTAAAAAACAATTATTTAATTTAATTTTGAAAACATTTTAACGAGTGTAACGGATGTGACGAGAACTCTTCAGTTTAAATTTGCAATTTTTTTCTTTCGAAGAGGGGAAAGGAAACTCAAAAATTTATAAAAAAATCAACCTTTTTTACCATTATTTAAAACAAAAAAAAAGGGAAAACTAACTTTTCTAAGCACGTAATTTTTCCTACTGGGCTATTGACTCTGGCAATCTACGACTTTAATGGAATAAGTTGTATTTTATTGTTATTTATTTATTTTGTAAATTGCAAAAATTCAAATTCTACACGCATGCAAATGACTGCAACATACACTGAAACTAAACACTAACACACACACCTACACAAACAAACTAATAAAGTAGAGTAGAGTCTGGATTGTTTTCTTATCTCTGAAATTTTTATTGTTTGCATAACAAAGATATTTGTCCAAGTTATAATTAAAAATTATTTGTGGCATTTATGCTGTGAGTGGATATATTTGTTGAAAATTTTAAAGTTTTAAGTTTCGATTTACTTTCAAGGAACTTCAAGTAGATGGAAGACAACAAACTAGCTCAACCTAGCTTAGGTTGTGAAATATAATAAAATGTAGAGAAAAACTAGATATCAGATAGACGACTAGCAGATGTTTTTTTTTATTATCCAGCTAATCCGGCAGATATTTATTTTAATGAAAAGCAGCAATTTCAACGAAACTTCAGAGTAAAAACTGGAAATACGCTGCATAACTTAATTCACTAAAAAAAATTGACTTTATTAAGAGCAGTGAGGGGTAGGAAACAAGCCCTGACTCAGCACTATTTAACAGCTTTCAATAAAATGGCAGCAGCTATTCACCACAAGCTCCTATCCCACTCCCTAAAATTGTCCAATAGCTGCAATACTGCAGAGAAAAAACGACACTAACAAAAAAGGCACAAATGAAATTGTCAATTTTGGAAAATAGATTTTCACGCCAACAAAAGAAATGCAATGAAAGGCAAAACGAGCTGAGCCACTCTTGTTAACAACAAAATTAATGGTTACCCTCGCACAGACGACGCACACAGTAAGTGACACTTTACAGTTACACTCAAACACATACAAACAAACATACACATACATACACTCACACACCACAGACAGACATACACACACTCGCACACACCACAGCGTTATCAATAGCATAAAAGCACTGAAGTGCTGCTCCAAAGCCAAACCAACAAACAAAGCAAAAGTCATAAATATCCTTGCGTATCCTTTTCCTGCTCAACGCTGGTAGCTTTTATTTTTATTTTTATTTTTTGATTATTATGTCTTTTACTCTTTATTTTGTATAGCTTTTTTTCACTTTGTGTTGATTGTTGCCAAAATATTAAATTGAATGAATTTTAACGCTGGCGTCACAGCGAGTTGGAGTGGCAACATTTTGTATAAAAAAAGCAAATGTGACAAGGTTATCGAAGAGGCTATCATAGTAATTCATGTGGTCTGTTTTTTTTACATAAATTTTAATTTTAACCAAAGGCAAAACATTAGCAAATATAAAATAAAATTATTGATTTGAAATTAAAAACACATAAAATATTAATAAAATATAAAGAAATTTAATATAAAATGGAAAAAAAAAAAAAAATTTAAAAAAAAAATAAAAATTTTAAAACTAAAAAAACATAATTAAAAAAAATTAATATAAAAACATTATAAAAAAATAAAATAAAATTAAAAGTAAATAAGAAAAATAAAAATAAAATAGCAATAAAAAATAACAATATAATTAAAAAATTTGAGTAAAAATAAAAATATTATTAAACTAAAAATAAAAACAAACACAGAAAAAAAAAATAAAATTTAATATAAAAATAAAATAAGTCAAATAATATTAAAATTAAATTTTAACAAAAACTAAAATTAAGACTAAAACTAAAACTAAAACTAAAACTAAAACTAAAACTAAAACTAAAACTAAAACTAAAAATAAAATAAAAACTAAAACTAAAACTAAAACTTAAACTAAAACTAAAACTTAAACTAAAACTAAAACTAAAATTAAACTAAAACTAAAACTAAAACTAAAACTAAAACTAAAACTAAAACTTAAACTAAAACTGCAACTAAAAC
>OX030952.1:9803421-9805921 GCA_943735915.1 Pherbina coryleti | reverse complement strand
ATGCTATTATCTTCACATTGAGCTCAACGCCATTTTTATTGCAGTACCATGTAGCCCGCTAGGGACATCATCATGGTCATCAATCAATTTTAGTGCTTGACATGTTTTTTGAAAACTCGGTGACGTGTTAGAAATTCAATTTAGAACAAATCAAAATATACACTTTCAATAAATGCTCTTCTAACCTTCTAGCATGCCTACACTCCGCTCTCTTATGCCTCTCACTACAAAACGTAGCTATCGCTGAACTGGTTGTCATAAAACTGACGATTTATGCGCGCTCATAAATAAACTTAACTACGTTTGATGTTCGTTCATTTTATTTTGTTTTATAACGATTCGTTTTGCTCGTTTCGCGCATTCGATGTCCTTAGAATGCATGTGCGCTCGAGTGAGTCGAGTGTGTTTGTGTGTGTGTTTGTCTCCTCTTAGTTATATGTATACATATAAATATATTTTGTGTTTTTTTCTGTTGTCTGTTGATTTTATGTATTTATTTAAGAGCTCAGGCTGAGCGTTACGCGTTGCTGCATGCAGCAGCAGCAGCAGCTACCGCCGCTAAAATTAAGCTGCAGCAATAAATTGCTGATGTGCTGCTTAGTTATGTTGTTGTTGAAGTTTTCGTTCTGCAACGTTTGCACCTCACGCATAAGCTTAGATGCCAGTTGTTGTATATAGCAAGGACTTGAATTCTTTTTTATTACTATTTTTATTGTTAATGCTTTTTTTCTGTTTTTATTTATGTTCATTTGCTGCGATTTAAAATTAACACCGTTGATAAAACTTTTATGTCACAATTTTAATGCAGCTGTAAGAAATCAAGCGCATTTTTATGATTTCTAGTTTTTTTTTGCTTTTTTCCAATTAAATTTTCAGCCATTAAAAATTATTTATTTTTCAACTGCGCCCCCCCCCTTCCCTTCCCCTCTTCTTTTTTAAGAGCTATCAGCGTTAAAAATTTCATATTTTTGCTCATCAACTTTGTGCAGCAGGTTTTAATTTCACCATCAAAACTTGACTTAATTTCTGCAAGAACACCAACGTAGCAGCGGAAGCGGAAATGCATATCATACGTACCGCTTACTATTCGTGCAATTCCCGCAGCTCATGACCTCACCTGCTGTGCACTGTTGCGTTGAGGGAGCTTGACGAAAAGTTGCAGGCTCTTGTGCTGCACCTGATTGTTTGTCTTTTAAATTTACGACGACGATTTTTTTTTTTTTTTATGCTACTCGCTCAGGCAAAACTTTTCAATGAACTTGGCAAATTTTCTGACTTTCTGCTTAAATATTTTGTTTACCTTTGCCGCCGACAGAAGGAGCTCTGCTGCTGCATGAAGGAGGTGCTGCTATTTGCACATATATGTCATCACTTTGGTGTGCGTAAGTGAATACAAGCATGTGTGTTGCCAACTTTGTGAAAAAAGTAATTTAAGTGGAATTTCGTTATTTGCCTAGAGTCTATTTTGAGAGAATAAGGCGATTTTTTATTCTTTTCAATTTTTTTATAAAAAAAAAAAACAGTCAAGGTGACTGAAGGGACTGTTCGCTTATCACTTTTTTATGTAAACATGACACAGAAAAGTCTTTGGAAGGCATATTGGGGAGGAATACGAAATTGGGTTTACAACAGTGGTCTATAAAAATTGGAAAACCTTCCTTTTTTCCAAAAAATTTCTTTCAGTAGGGATTTTCGTATTCTTAATATGTTAAAAAACAACTCAACAAAGTATCTTTTACCCACAAACTGGAGTTTTTTTAAGACAATTGAACTCCATTTTTGGAAACAGCAGGTTTTTGTTAGATGAAGACAGAGGAAATTAGGAAAAAATGTCTTCTTTTACAGATAAAGTAAACTTCTTTAGTTAGAAGAAGTCAGAAGAAATTACAAAAAAAAACACAGATAAAGTAAAAAAGTCAGTTCAGGGCTTTTAAATAAGTTGATGTTGATGTTGATGTTGTTGATGTTGATGTTGATGTTGATGTTGATGTTGATGTTAATGTTGATGTTGATGTTGATGTTGATGTTGATGCTGATGTTGATGTTGATGTTGATGTTGATGTTGATGTTGATGTTGATGTTGATGTTGATGTTAATGTTGATGTTGATGTTGATGTTGATGTTGATGTTGATGTTGATGTTGATGTTGATGTTCTTGTTGATGTTGATGTTGATGTTGATGTTGATGTTGATGTTGATGTTGATGTTGATGTTGATGTTGATGTTGATGTTGATGTTGATGTTGATGTTGATGTTGATGTTGATGTTGATGTTGATGTTGATGTTGATGTTGATGTTGATGTTGTTGTTGATGTTGTTAATGATGTTGATGTTGTTAATGATGTTGATGTTGATGTTGATGTTGATGTTGATGTTGATGTTGATGTGGATGTTGATGTTGATGTTGATGTTGATGTTGATGTTGATGTTGATGTTGATGTTGATGTTGATGTTGATGTTGAAGTTGATGTTGATGTTGATGTTGATGTTGAAGTTGATG